>CAUJRU010000094.1:0-600000 GCA_963277665.1 Viscum album
TTCTTATACTTCCTCTTAGTGATATTTTTCTATTATAAAGTAATTAATATATTATCCTATATATTCTAAGTTTTATTATAATTATGTACAACCATATTACTCCTCTTATCCATCCAATGAGAAACAAAATCATTGTTTGTGTGTATATATGACAAACCATCTCCACTTTGTGGTGCCTTCTATTTTTCATAACTACTACTAATTGGATGGGTATAATGATGGATATAATATATATATATATGATAAATATTCCAATATATTTATTCTTGAAATAATGAAAATATAATATCCACTTCCTGATCATTTCACCACTAAATTCATGATATCGTCGCTCGTGCGAATGATTGGAATACCATCTTCACGATGTGATGCAATTCATTATACATGTTCACCGTTCATGTATGATTATATAAATGTGTACAATGATTAAATTTTATATATTTCTTTAATATAATTATTTAAATGATTTAAATATATAAAATTCACAAGAATTGAGACTTATACACAATAACATGTATATGAAAATGAAGGAGGTAACACTCATAAGAAGGGAATTGTTGAAATATTATTTAAAGAATGATAAGATGATATAAGAGGATAATATTTGATATAATAAATATTTATATTATTCTTATATTAATTAATAACATTATTTAAACCATTATAGAGGAGTTTTAGAGATATACAAAGGAAACTAGACCTAACGCAAGGGTTAATTTCACAAGATCATTATTATTTGGGATTGATTATAAGTAGGAATTTACTAGGGAATACTTTCCATATATGTTCAAGTTTCTTAAAAAAATCCAAAGTTTTATTACAACTAATATATAATTGTTAAATTTATTTTTACACATGTGTAAATTTTTTCTATATAGTTTGAAAAGAATAATTCTATCGATTCCTAAGGAGGTACTTTGTTAGTTTTCTGGAAAAAGTATAAGGGGAAGTTTTTAAAAATATACGTCATGAAATGAATTTTACACTATCATGAATCCATAATGTTTTGATGATTCCTTTATAATACTCAATTTTTTTTTCAAATAAAAATGTTTTCTTTTAAAATTATGGGTCATTTTATGAAAAGAAAAGGTTTTCAATGAAGAAAGGATATCATCCTCAAGATTTGTTTTCCAATAACCTATAAAAATTATTTTCAATATAATATAACATAATTTGATTTAATTATTATTTAATGTTGATATTTTTCAAGGATAATATCCCTATTATTTATATGGTTTGGATATTTTTATGATGGAATGATATTTATGAATCCCATTTCATTCCATGGGTTCTGATATGATGAATGATT
Organism: Viscum album; assembly: GCA_963277665.1. Classification (NCBI taxonomy): domain Eukaryota; kingdom Viridiplantae; phylum Streptophyta; class Magnoliopsida; order Santalales; family Viscaceae; genus Viscum; species Viscum album. Next base: position 1,313 of record CAUJRU010000094.1, read on the forward strand.
TATTTATTTATTGCATGCATAGGTATGGCTTTCCATATGTGAATGGTGATAAATATATCTTCCTCTAATGAATTGGATAAATATTTATATCTCATCATATAGATAAGAATAGAATCGGATATGAACTCGGTTCTGTAATACAAGGATGAAATGAGGAATCGACTCGGTTTAGTAAGGGAATTTGTCCGCTATGATGGTATTGGTAGTGATCCTTGAATAATATAAAATTTATTTTAATGATTATGTATATGCCAAAAATTACATTTCATTTTCTATAATATCAGGGAATATGTTTTTTTATTTTTAATTAATTATATGATTTAATCCATGACACGATATCATGAAATTTGAAATGTTTAATATGAATTTTATATGTTTTATTTATGTTATTTTGCCTTATGATTATGATATGATTTATATCTTCCTTTTTACCTTTATAGAGTATCCAATATCACCATATTATTATTTTTATTATCGTCAATATATAATGAATGTTTATAGTTAGTAATAGTAAAGGGGGAGATCTTTATGAGATATGTTTAAGATATTTCATCAAATTATAAGAATGTGTTTCAAGTTATCAATGTAACTAAACTATCAGTTTACCTGTACATGTGTTTGTGTAATATAATGATTATCCACTTAAAAAGATGTAATATCAAGGTATGAAATTCCTAGTTCATTATAGTTTGAATCAGAGTGATGGTTTTGTCAACCTAAGGAAACTAGGATGAGAAAACCACAGTAATATCCCAAAAGATATGTCTATGTATAGTTTATAATCCTATAACATTTTTAATGATAATGGATAACCTAGGATTAAAACTACTATGTTATACATTGGAAATAATTTCAGATATTTATCTAGTTTTACCTCAATGATTAGTGTTAATAATAATTTAAATTTAGTTTTAGTCAATGTTTTGAGCATGAAGGAACCATGTTAATGCTGAATGTTATGGTCAATAAAATTATTTTCCTCCTATGAAAACAAATGTTTTGCCATCTAGAACATAAATTTTTTTCTATTCTCCCACAATTTTTATATGTGAATCATAATTGACATCCATGTGATATAAGGAGGGAACAAAATTCCATTGATTCCTTCATGAGGCAACATCCACATTACATCTGTGGGTCTTCTGATACACTAGTTGTTGAGCAATTTACTAGTACCACATAAAATTTATTTTCGGTTCTCTAATGTTCATGACATGAGAAATCCATTTTTGGACTATTTTATGGAAGGTGAATTAGATAAATGGTGAAATATTATCAAGAATATAAGGAAATGAAATGAATTTGACTCCTTGGAATGGGGTGATTTCAAGAAAATATTTTTCAGTACGTACATTCCATGTATTCATTGAATGAATATAAATTTGTGGTTTATTGAGCTTATGAAAATTTATGATGAAACTATTAAAAACAATATGGAAAATTTTACATGTCATTAAAGGTAATATTTTGGTGTTATCATCTAACGTTAATCTATGGTTGATCGATTATTTTGTGGTTTAAATTCATGTTTCTTATGTGTGTTATCCATAAGGGACATCAGTAGATATAAATAAATCTGCTGATGTCTCATTAAGGTTGAAATGGCATTTGGGGATTTATATCAATATAATGGTTTTTATGATAAGTTGAATATAGATTTTAGAGAATAAAATTAAATCTTTGAGAAAAAAATATGATATTTTCTTTATCATCAAAGTGTGGAATGAAATATGGAAGAAAGTAGCCTAAAGGAACTAGTGAATGTTTTATGTGTGGGAAATAAGTTCATCAAAAAATTGAATGGTCATGTGATGGGAAAGAGATATATAATGTTTCAAGGGACACACAAAATTCACCCCCAACATTGCTATGAAAAATTTGAAATGTAAACGGGAATTATGAAAACCAGTGCCCAAATGAATGTATTATTAATGATGATCAACGTCATCAACCACATAAATCCAAAGGAAAAGAGAAATAATATACGATCACTGATGGAAAAGTTGAGAATGAGAACGAAGTGGTGAAATGATTGAGTCTTTATATAATGGAATTCAAAAATAATGTTTACAGAATTACATAATGATGAAATATTGGTCTTGTTTAGATTTTCCCTAAGTATTTGAAAGAGGATATTGAATGGTACTAGTAAAAATGAAAAGATATGGAGTTTGTATGGTGATATATTTGGAGAACACAAGATGAATTGAAGGATAAAAAATAATATTCTCATGATGGTGGGATAATGAAATAAATAGATTCTTGATTATGATAAAATAAATGCTTTAATATTAATATCCTCGGAGATGATATGATAAAAATGTGGTTTATGATATCAGAGATTGAGTTTATTGTATTTTGGGATTTATGAAATGGTGAAATAGTTATTTTTTTGAAAGAATTCATGTTTCTTTATATGGTTTTATGATAATTAATATTATTTCCATATTTTAGTAGAATACTTGATAATGGTATTCACGTGATTGGTTTGTGATAATTAATAGATACGTTATTATGTTTGGAGAATAAAGGATATGTGGATTCTGGTATTTAGTGACCTGGTTTTTAAAATAATGGATTTTAAATATGGTGAAATTTTGATAAGGTTTTAGATAGTAAAGTATTATATCTACATATGAGGATTTATTCATAATTGATAAATAGTGTCAAAAATTTCTTGTTGTGATTAAACTAAATAAAATGGAATGACCTATCATTCCATTAATGGATCTCATTATCTATTAATGCTTTAGTAATCACAATTTTACCTTCATTTCATAGAATAACATATGTAGTGGTAATTGATGAAGGCACAATGAAATATAATGTTGTTACTATGAAATTTAATCAACTAATTATTTATTCTAATGAATATTATTCAAATTTATATAAAGGATCTAGAAACCATCAATGATATCCTAATACCTTCATTTCTAATGAGTCGTATAGTCCCTTAGATCATCCCATATTTATGTGTTTATGATTGTTAACATTACCCAAACCATATTATCTAACACTCTCCATCAGAACATGATAGATATATTTCTATTACATGTCCATATTTTCACTTTCTACCTATGTTATCCCATGTGGAACACTAGTTATAATTTACATTGGGTGTCCTCTATGTTTCAAACTTTCTATTTTTAAAGTGAGTTTTATTACTCATTTTTATGATGTGGGTTTCTATGAAATAATCATTCAAGTACTAAAACCTTGATAACCCAGAAGCATATTTAGGGAGAAATTAATTTTAAGGGGTGTCGAATATAACACTAGGATATTTTTATGAATATCTATTTTTAAATAATCTAATATCTTGCATTTCACACCACACTATGTTAAGCATTCACTGCATGGAATATGGGCTTAGCCTGTGTTACAAGCAACAATGAGTTTCTTTGAAATGTCCTTTTATATTGTAATTATTTAAACATGACATATTTTTTCAAGAATTGGGATTGATGGGTTTAAATAGGATTAAATTAATTAAGAAAATATTTTTTAAAAATTTATATACACTTAATTTTATGGTGACTAATTAATTAAAAATGAAAAATAAAAATCCTATTAAATAAATGAAATATTTTTTTATTATATATATGGAATAAAATCTATAAATTTTATCCTATGTATTTTCTAGACACAATAAATCCATTTTTATGCTTAATAACACTATTTTTCAAAATGAAGATTTATCACGTTTTAATGGTGCACCTATTTTAAAACAAAATTTTAGAAAATTTAAAAAAAATATTTTAAAAAATAAACATCATTTTTGAATGTGTTACGTTGAAATTATATCTGGTGGAATTTTTAGTATTTCTCTAAAATGGTTCTTTTTTTCATGAAATTTAAAAATACTGATTTTTTTAAAATGAATTTTCATTTCATGCATTTATAAGGGAAAATTATGTTTTTGTTTCTTTTTAAATTTAAATTAGTTTTTTAATCCAATTATGTTTTTATAATATTATTTTATCCATTAAATTATTGTAAAAACCTTTTATGATTGAAAAGGTATTTTTTCTCAAAAAAAACGTTTCGGTCATGTCGTCTTACCAGTTTTATTTCAAATTAAATATGAAACTTCTATGTTTTAATTTTAAAAAAATTTATGAATAATTTAGATTCAGAATTTCCAAAATCAGTTAATATGCACATTATATTTTTTCCTAACATGAATAATAACTATGGTATTCTTTGTTACCACGATAAAGAGTAAATTAGGAAATGTTGGATAAAAATAAAATGCAAAATACTATAAAATGACTATAATGCCTGAAAAAATTTATTAGATTAAATTAGATTGACCCTTAAAACCCATGTTTCTAAATGGAATTATTTAATGGACATGTGTCCAGAAAAATGACTTAGATATTTTTAAAATAAAGTAAATTTACAAAATGTCAGACTCTTGTTTTTTTATAAGTGTAATATTTATATGAAAATCCTAACTAAACAATATCATTGAAAATAAATAGTGTTTGGAAATATAAAATATGTATATACATCATGGAAAATTATTGCTTTTTTTAGAGAAATAACTACATTAATTTCTCAAAAAATATTTATTAATAATTATTTTATTAATGGAAGTATCTAAAAATAATTAATAAACCTTTTACAATAAATATAATTTTACCTGACTATTTAATCCCTAAAATTTTTATAGCGTATTTTGATATGTTCAGGATATAATAAAATTTTTTCTTCTAATTTATCTTCTTATATTTATATTTTTTAAATTCAATGTAATGGATGGTATTAAAATTGATATTAAAAATATTTTTAAAATTAATAATATTTAATTCAATAATATAAAATTCCTAAAAACATTAAATTATTAAAACTAATTATGAAAAGGATTAACATGAAATAAAATATACATTTATATATATTTTGAAATTTTTTAGTGACAATATTAAACTTCAGATATTAAAAATTCAGGTTTTTAAGGTTAGAGTTAATCTTGTTAAATTAGTGATAAAAAATTATAAGGTTATAACAATTACCAACACCTGTAATAAAATTTATAAAATAAATCAAGTTCAACCCTTTTAATCTAATATTATAATATCATTTTTTAATTTACATGATTCTATGAAAATTATTTATATATTATTTAAGTCAAGGATGGTAACAAAATGTTACTCTTTGGATTAATTACCTTTTACGTGTTCACATATGGGAAATATGAAAATATTAATGAATATAAAATCTTATTTTGATCTTGATGAAATTAGTTTCATTATTAATATTTATTTTAAATTTCTAAAAATAAAATAATTACCTTGAATACTTATGTTACACTAATATAGTGTTTATTTAACTAATAGAAAAATAAAATAAGTTATTTTAAAAATATTACTTTTTTATATTATTTGAATTTTTTAAATTGATAAATTACTTTCATAGATCCATATGAATTATTATAGAGTTTTTAAATCATTATATTTGATGTTAAACTTTTTCTTGACATATTTGAAGTCAAGTTAAATGAATATTGTCAAATCGACACTAATGATCTTTTATAATAACAATTTTTCATTAAATAATTTTAAAATTCGTAAAACATATTTAAAAATACAAAAAAAAATATATGGTCTAAAATTGTCTAATTTTATCATTTATGATTTAATTTACATTATATAAGTTCAAAAATTACATCCTTTTAATACTGAAATGTTTTTTAACTTATATAAAATTAGAATAGGCTATAAAGTGTAAACCAAAATGTTAAGGTCTAAAATTATACCAAAACATAACAAAAATTATATTTTTAATTATATCAAATCTATATATCACCTTTGATTCTAATGAATGTTGTTTTTTTAGGTATTTGGATTTAGATTTGTTTTTTTATACTTTTATCTGTTTAGGGATTCTGAAAATACCTCTCACCTCAATTATTAAATTACACCACCTCCATCACTTCTTTATATAACATAGAGACGTCAATATTGACCATCCCCATCCTATTTATGTTCTCAAATTTTCTATGAATATTATATAGGATTTGTTATCCATAAAATTACATCCCCAATGTCTCTAAGAATAGATCTATAGAATGTTCCCTGAAGAATAAGTAATCATATTTACTAATGCTTTCAATATTCACTCTTCTTCTAGTTCTTCTTCAGGTGTTTTTCTCCTTATAAAGTAATAACTAATGTATCATATTTATTAAATGAAGTTTTTTTATGATTATGTGACAACCTTATTCGACCTTTTATCCATCCGAATAGAAATGAATGCATTGTATGTGCTTGCGTAAGGCTTACCATCTCCACACTGTGGTGTCATCTGTTATCCATCACTACATTACATGGATGGTTATAATGATAGAAGTATCATATATATATATATATATATTTTAAAAAATATTTATTATGGGATGAAAATTAATATATCATCCTCTTATTCTCCCTTCCACCATTAAATGAATAATATTATCGCTCATGTGTATGTACGACCTACCATTCCCACAACGAGAATCAATTCATTTTCAATGACCACCATTCATGGATGATTAAAACACTTATATAAGGAATAATTATGATATATATATATATATATATCCTTTATATCATTCTTTAAATGATGTGACTACATCAAATTCACAAAAACTGGGACATAAACTATATAACATGCATAAGATAATGACGTTGTTTACACCAGAATGAAGGGAGATAATGAAATATAATATAATAGATGATTAGATGATATAAGAGGATCATATATGATATAATAAATATGAATATGATTCTGTTATAAAATAATATTATTATTTAAACCCTTATACAATACTTTCATATACATATGATGGAAATCAGTCCTACTTTACGGGTTAATTTTTCAATCTAATTGTTATCCAAGATTGTTTGTATGTATGTATTTATTAGGGAAAATTTATCATTCATGTCAATTTTTCTTAAACAAATTACATAATGTTGTTACTATTATTCTAAAATGTTTATGTTAATTTTTAATCATGTGTGATGTTTAACTAAATGGGTTGAAAGGAGTCTTTTTTTTTCATTTTCCAAATGAGGAAGATTGTGAATTTTCTCAGAAACGTAAGAGAGGAATATTTTTTACTTTCATTGCATGAATGTAATTTTATTCCGTGATGAAGCCATATGTTTTGGAAAATTCTTCTATATTATTCTAGGTTATTTTCCAAGAAAATGTTTTCAATTTAAAATTTTAATCCATTTTATGAGAAGAGAACATTTTCGAAGAAGAAAGGATATTGTCACTAAAAATTGTTTTCAAGGGATCTCTCATAATTAGATTCTATATAAGATAACATTAATTTATGATTCTTATTCTTTTTTGGGGATATCTTTCAAGGATACTATCACTACTCTTTATATGTTTTTTTATGTTTATAATAGAATGATATTTTGGAAAACCATTTCCTTCCAAGGGTTCTGATATGATGAATGAATTTTTTTATTATGGGAAGCATATTTATGGTATACATTATATTTGGGTGGGACTTAAATCTACCTCCAATTCATTGGGTATAAATTTATATCTCATGGGATAGATAATAATGGAATGGGATATGAACCTATTTCAATAATATTCGGATGAATTGAGGAGTGAACTCAATTCAATAAGGGACTTTATCCACTCTGGTGGTCTTGGTAGTGACCCTTGACTAATATAAAAATTACATTCTATGATTATGTGTGAACGAAAAAAATCCATTTATTATTTTAATATCTCATGTAATATGTTCATTGATTATTTATGAACATCTATTATTTGTTCAATGACATGATATCATAATCTTTAAAATGAAGGATATCATTTTCAAATCTTTTATTTATGTTCTTTGGTCTTGTGATTGTGATATTATTGATATCTCCCTTGATTACTCAAACTGAGCATATGAGCTCACACTTTTCTTCTGTTTCTTTTTCATAGTATATAAATAAAGGTTTCATGTTGGTATTATAAAGGGGAAGATCTGTATGGGATATGTTGATGATATTTCTTCATGTTTAAAGAATGTGATCTATGTTTTCTAAGGAACTAAAATATTATAGTCCTCAAGAATTTTATTATTTATTGGGATGAATATTCATAAAAAAATACATAATATCTAATTATGAAAACGCTGGTTCATTATACATACCATCTCCATGATTTTGATATTAAATGGTTAAACATGACTTCATATCTAGGAAATATTAAAGACTTAGCCTAACCATTGTGGTAAATCTCAGATCCCGATCAGCCATAATTAAATGTGGTACTCCATGAAACATTACCACTTCCTTAACTTATATTATGAAAATATAATGAAGATATATGTCTTCTCTGATATTGATGAAGTGTGTAGACTTCTTATGGTGATCTACTAGAATCCAAATATCATTATTTCATTTATAGGTTTTGTAGAATCCAATTATTATATAAATGTTGATTTTTTCCCAATTCCATTCTAGTATAGGTAATTAAAGAAAATTACCCTTCAAAATTTTCCACTCAGATTTAAATTTTTGACCTAATAAGCACCAAAATAGATATTATAATGGCCCGGACCTCTTCGATCGATTACATTGTGAAAATGTGGTACTAGAGGTGTTCTGGGGAGTCAAGGTGACCTGGGGGTGCATTTTGGTGGACTTTTGAGGAAAGTTAAAGGGTAATACCTTTTGCACGGTTGGCGCACAGGTTGCCTAAACCGTGCGGCCAAACTGTGCAAACTTGGTCTTGAGGGCAGTGGTTAACGCACGATTAGCACACGGTTTGACTAACCATGCGGACTAAACATGCGAGGAGGGCTTATTGAGGCAGAAGCTAACACACGATTAGTGCACGGTTTGTTAAACCGTGCAAACTAACCGTGCGAGCACATAAAGTTAGATCCTAAAATTGTAGATCTAACTTATTTTTCCTTTAATCACCTCTTTTAAGCCCCTAAGCGGCCATAACTTGGGATTACTCTTCCTTGGTGGTAGAAGTACCTCTCCCAAGCCTTGTGGAGGCAATCCGGAGGCTTCTCTTCATGAATCGAAGCCAGTTTCTCGAGGTAAGTGATCCTTTTATTTGGTTTCTTAGATCTACCAAGATATACTCCTCCTTTACTCTCGGGATCTTAGATCTATGCCGGTTATGGGTATATCTAAGTGTGTGGATGATGTTTGTGATGATCATTGGTCTTGGTTGTGTTAGGAGAGAAGATATAGGGAGGATCCTTAGTGAATCAGCCCGGTCTCCTTGGGCGTTCTTTGACCATTGTGGGTTTCCTCGAAAACCATTGGGATAGGGGATTCATGGCTTCCCTAATTGTTTATGTGCAATCATAGAGTTAGCATGATTTATCCCTTTATATCACAATGTAATTGACCTAATTAAATACTTGAACGGGATTAAAATAATTGTTTTGATTTCTTGTTGTTGTTTCTTTGTACCGTGATAACAATGTGCCTCATGTTTTGCTAGATAGAGTGATATCTATGCTTTATTTGTCCAGTTGTTCATTCTTGACGGAAATTGATAAATAATTTAAAGCCAGAATTAATTGATAATCAATTGGCTAAAGATAAGGGCATGTAAATGAATATAGTTGTTATCGTTGTTGTAGTTGTTCTAAATTGAAGTTAATAGAATTGGCATAGTAAGCATGTTAAATCTTTTGTGATAGCTTACTAATTAGGTTTCCCAGAATTGAATCTTACGAATTGAATCTGTTAATTCCAGAGGGATTAAATAACTGGTTGGTTGATAAAATATAACACCTGGTAGGGTTCTTAGTTACTCTATTGTTCGTAAAGTTGAGTTCCTTGTGATTTAGAGCCAAGAGTGCTCATTACGTATGAAGGTTTGATGCCTTGTTAAAGGGCCAAGATCCCGATTGATGTGATGTTTGATTTCCTATTGCTTGTGTTGTGATGTTACCCTGGAGGGGTGTTGTGGTATGTGGAGGCAGGGAGGCCTTGTGGTTGTGGCAGCGGATGACGCTTAGAGTGGCAAGATGCATCGGTTTATGCATGTGGGTGTCAGGGAGGACACAAATGATGATGGAATGGGATGGATGTGTTTGTTGGATGCGTGGTGACATTGATTAAATGTTTATTAGCTTTACTTTTCCCCACTTCTCAAGTTAGCTGGTCTTGCTTACCCTTCTTCCGAAGGAGGCGATGATGCCCGGGCTATGCCACATGCTTTTCGTGTCTAGCTTCTCGCGGGAGGATGGGTCTACGCTCTTGCTATATGCGGCAAAGAATTGAAAGGTAGTTCATCTTGTAGAGACCCAAAGCTTGACATACATGGACTTTACATTACTTTTGCGGAATACATAGTACATAACAAAAACACACACACAAGGACCGTAATAGTTTAGTGTCTTTGGAAACTCGGAATATAATCTTCTAATCGTGGTGAAAGATCTTCAACATCTCCCATAAAGATCTTCCTTTTTTTATACCTACAACCTTTCTTTATATCCTGGGGAAAAGAAAACATAAAAGGGCGAGCTCAAATGCTCAGTAAGGGTAAACAAAAGAAATATCAATCACATCATATACATAAGAACATAGATTTTGGAAATCTTAACCTGCAAAAGAGATCATAATATCATAACATGGGATAAATCATAGAAGTGAAATGTAATCCCAATAATCATAACTTAAAACATGAAACTTTATGGCATACACACATAATCATAGAGAATCATTTCTTGTTAGTCAAGACTCATTGCTAAGACTATCTTAGTGGACAAAGTCCATTTCTAAACCGAGTCACCCTCGTTTTAGTCCTGTTTCACTGAACCGGTATAACCTACTATTCCAGCCATGTCTATCTCATGAGATATGAAATCTTTACCCAATGCATTGGAGGGAGATATAGGTCCCACCCATCTCATAATGATACCATTCTTATGTGTGCCACAAAATCATAAACCATACATCATAGAATAACCCATGTAATAAAAATGGGATTCTTAAACATCGTGACATCATAAAATAATTCATATACGATAAAGGAATTCATAAAAATAATTCCATCACAACATAATCAAACCAATGTAATAATAGGGATAAAAACATAACCCTTTATTATCTTAGATGGAAAATAATTTTGATAAAACACTTGAACTCCATTTTTGAGGAAAATATCCTTTCTTCTTCAAATTTTTTTTCCTTTCTTAACATGTCATACGACTTTAAACTAAAAGAATTTGATTAAAAATAAATTTGAAAACTTGTAAAGGAAGCTTCTTGGAAATAATTTTTAAAAAATCTATTCATGCCGTATAAGTTAAAAAAACATTCTTCGTACTTTTGTCGGAAAAGTCAAAAAGTACCTCGTACGAAAAAAAATGACAAAAGATTCATTTCATATTCTTTACTACAAACTCACCGAAGGGTAAAATTGGATTTAAAATATTGTAAGTGGATGGAAACAATATTATATATTGAGGGAACATGGATGTGGATGATAAAATGCACCCTAGTAAATACTTACGAATAAACAATCTCGGATAAAAATGAGATTGTGATATTTCCCTTACCTTAGGTCCGACTTGATTTGTACGTGTCCAAAACTCCTGTATAATGATTTAAATCATGTTATTGACTTATTCCAGAATCATACTTATTTTTAGGATATCATATATGGGCATATTTTTAGCTTCTTAGTAGTAATAATTCATTGCTACTTGTTATTCGGGTGTTTATAACTTTTTGTTATTATGCGTGTTTTGTAGAATAAATTCCTATTCTTATCTTTAGGTTATAGATACCTAATTTAAAGAATGGTATTAGTGTATTATATATCATATTCATTCATTCAATTCATTTATATAATCATTATGAAATGAAGGTCATGTAGAACGAGTCACATCACATTGTGGAGACGGTATTCCGTACGTACGCACGAGTGTTGATATCGTTCCTATGATCGTGGAATTGTATTGGAGTATATATATATTATTTCAGTATCAATATTACTTTATAATAATCATAAATAGTTACTCATTACACCATTATACCCATCCATGTGTGGTGATGGTGGAAAATAGATTACACCACGGCGTGGAGACGGTATTCCGTACGTACGCACGTGCGGTGATTTCATTTTTCCGTAGGATGGATAGAAGGTGAATTAGGGTTGTTTCATATTTATAATAACATATCATTATGTAAGTAATACTGATGTTAATACTTTATCATGAAACAACTAAACAAGAAGAGTTTGAAGAAGAAAGAAATTGAAAAGATCGGTAATGGATATTACCTCTTCTTTGGAACGCCTCTTTGAATCCTCCACTTAGGGAACTAAGATTGGTCTTTGAAGAAGACCAGGACCTCTAGGATTATTCTAGAGAAGTGGAGAGTAGAAAAGGAAGGGGTTGTCCAAGCTTGAGTGCTCAAATTGGTGTGAGGAGGAGGGGGAGGAGGTGCCCTTTTATAAGGGAGGAGAGGGGCACCTTAGGAATACCTCAAAATATTATTTTATATTAAAGTCAAAATCGGTTTATAATGGTTCCAAAAGGTCTTATTTCGAAGGTAAAGTGGGTATGGGTCGAAATCCTATAAACCAATAAGATTTATATAGGTTTAGGTTATTATTTTAACCTTATCAATTAGATTTAACTCTAAGTTAAATAATTTAACTTTTACCGTGACTTTTTTTTTCTTACACTATATGATTAATACACTTACTATAACATGCCAAACGAACCCCAAGTTGTTTATTATTAATATATATATCCTTATCTAATTCATTTGGCCAAACCTTAGATTTTTAGGAATAAAATAACAATTAATAATATAATATTTGATTTAAAAACTATTTTGTGTCAATTTTGACACTATTTGATATATGATTTTTGTGAAAGTCATAACAGAATTATATGTTCGAACCAAGTTGATTAAATAAACACTAATATATCATAGTAACCTAGAAAATTAGTGGAATTCATAAAAAGTCTTAAATTACATTTATTTTGGTATTTATAATATCAATTATGTCAATATTTCATTAATAAGATAATTACTGCATCATCTTTGTGTCATAAATAAATTAAATTATATGATGTTTAAAAATTACAAATAAAATACCATTATGTAGGAAATCTTTTTAGCTTGCTAATGAATATTTATAGTCGAATTTATCTTATGTATAACCCCATATTAAAAATGATTTACTTATTAAACTTTGATTTTAACTATTTTAACTATTCATTAAATAAAATAATATTAAATGTCATAATCTAATCCAAGTGGACCTAAATGGTCATATTATATTCATAAGGTTGTTTTTGGTCGAATTACACTTATCCAATAGAATTAGGACATGTTTTAGGGTAATAGTAATATAATATTTACCCTTAGTTACCCTATTCACTATTAACTGCGGTAAAAAAAGTAAAAAGTTACTATTCACCAAAAAATTATTTTTATCTCATTGAACCACATTTTAATTACTGATATCAACCGTGTCTGTCGGATTTTCGAAATTCCATTCACAGAAGCAGTAAAATTATGTTTTATGAAAAATTCAGTTTTTAACCTACCACATAGTGGTTTCACTATTCATCAAAAATTGAAGTTTTTCAGAAAAATGCCAAAATTTCACCCTAAACTATAATTGATATTCCGAATTCAAAAATTATTTCTATTTTACAAAATTCCCAACATATAAGTTGCATTAATTAATTCTATAATTAATTTCCGCTGTCACAAAAAATAGCTTGTTTTTAAGAGATAATAACTATCAAAAGATTGACACTTGTTTATAACTGGTTTAAATGTGAAATTACATCCAATGAACAACATTGAATTAAATTGTAAAAATATATTCTAAATATACTTTAAAACCACTCAAATTAATAATTTATCACTATTAATTATTTCAATTAAAAAAGTTGTTTTTAATAAAATTTTTCTAATTTTCACTATTCATCAGAATATGAAAGTTATCCGAAAAGTACCAAAATTTCACCTTAGGCTAAATTCGATACTCCGAATCCATAAATGAAGTCCATTTTGAAAAATAAAATTTACAAAATTTCAAAAAGTGGTTATTACTATTCATAACGACTAGTTTTAATAATATTTTAATAGCATATCATTGTTTAGTGAAACTCGGTATTGCGTACTACACACGCTATCGAGGAAGGTCGCGATTGCGTGTATTGCAAGGCAAGTCACGGATGTGGGTTGTGAAATCTCCTTTTGGTGTAACGTACAACAGAAGACATTAATAAAATTAAAAAGAATATTTTTCATAAAATCTCGGGCTGTTACATTCTACCCCCCTTAAAATGAATTTCGCCCTCAAAATTCGTCGGGGTTATAAATGGTTTACTATTCGAAAGTTTCTTTAATAGAAACCCACATCGTAAAAAAAGAATACGAAAACTTGGATTTAAAAACTAAAGTATGAAATGTAACGATTACCCAAATAAACTAATCACTGGGTTTCCACATAGGTGAAAATATGGATATGGAAGTGAAATCTAACCATCATGTTCTGATGGAGAGTGGTAGAGAACATGGATATGGAAAAGCTAGCAATCACAAATCCATAAATTTGTGACGATCTAAGGTACCATCTGATTAATCAGATATAAGAGCACTAGGACAACATTTTTGGTTTTCAAGATTATTTCCCTAAAGTTGATGAAATTGGAATTAGAAGAAATACTTTCGTGATTTTGGTATAGTCTCACCATTTTTTGTTCTTTGGACAATTTCCACTTCATCTCTTAAAGAAATGAAGTTGAATTTGTCATTGTTAGCAAATCATGTGATAGAATGATGGGTCATTCATCTCTTTCAAACAAAAGGTTAGAAAAAGTTATAAGTCCATCTTATGGTTAATCGTATATGGTTTCAAAAATGAACTTATACTTCATATATCATACTGCTTAATATAATAAAACTAGTTTCTACAAAACAGGGACTTCCTGTAGGCCAGTGGTAGGTGATAAAGGCCAGTCGCACTTCGGTTGTGGGTTCGATTCCCACAGCCTTGTCCGACGCGATGGGCTATCGCCCATCCTGCAGGTTGTCCTTTTTCTAAAACTATATTACTATAACATCCCATCAATAATATCAAAAAAAATTCTATCCTTAAACAATACTTACTTATGTCCAACATAATCCATTCCAATCTTTAGGCTTATCCATAATACTGCAGTCCACTCTCATAACATAGTGAAAACGATTAACAGAGATTTAACACCATCGTCGATCCCCATATATCATAAGATATGTTTTGTTGGTCACATTCCAAACATTCAAAGTCCTTAATCATGTATTCTCTTGAATACCTTAGTGAAAACATGAATGCAGTTAAAATTTAACACTTTCCACATACCAAAATCCTCAAAATTCTATATACTCAAACCATGATATCACTTAGTCCTTATATCAATCATGAGCTCATGAATACTGTTAAATATTTCATTTTCTCGTTTTCCCTTCATTATGCGCATATCATCTTATTTCCAAAAATACCTCAATCACTTTGAATACCACATTAGACCAATACATAAATATTCCACGATACAATATTATTTTGGAATCCGATTACATAAACACTTAATCATTCCACCACATCGTTGTCATATTCAACATCGCCAATAGTGATCGCATGTGTCTTCCCTTTGTCCTTTGCCTTCAGTGGTTGCTCATTTTGATCATCACTAGCCATTGGATTAGGGCATTTATTACCATAATGCCCCATTTCCATGCACTTGAAGCATTGAAGTGTTGGTGGTGCGTTCTCTGCAGTGTTTTCTTTATTCACATCATTAGAAACCCTTTTTCCATTACTTCAACACTCAGCTGCTCGATGACCTTTTTTCCACACTTAAAACATTTTATAGTCCCTTTAAGACAATCTCCACCATGCTTCTTTCCACACTTTGTGCAGAAGGAAACATTCATCTTCTTTTCACCATTATTATGAGATTTCTCCTTGAACTCCATCTTTCGTTTCTTGTCAAAAGCATGAGATGGATATGTAACACCAACTTCCATTTCTACCTTGATAGCACAACGCACAATTTCTTCATAGCTACTGAAGTCTCTTATAGCAAATGCCCTTCGAAGACTTGGTTTTAAGCCACTGAAAAATCGATCAACTTTACTTTCAGGTTGGATGATAATGCCATATGCATACCTTGCAAGTCTTGTAAAATTTTCTTCGTATATACCAACAGATTCATCATCCTTCTGATTCATCTCAAGAAACTCCTTTTCAATATTTGTTCGAAGAATACGAGGGAAGTACTTACTGAAAAACAAGTTCTTGAACTCGTCCCATTCCATGGACTCAATTTCATCTCTTCGCCTCGTATTCTTGATAAGATTCCACCATTGATCAGCTTCACCTTCCAAACGATATACTGCTAAGATGACTTTATCATGTTCAGAACATTGAAGAACTGAAAATATCTTTTCAGTAGTATTGATCCATTGTTCAACAACAAGTGGATCAGAAGACCCACTAAAAGAAGGTGGACGTTGCCTCATGAAGGACTCAATAGAACATTGTTCCCTTCTCTGCTCATTTGGAAGTCCAGAATGATTCATAGCTTGTGTAAGTATAGCAATAAGATTTTGCACTCCATCTCCCATAATATTTGTTTCTTCAGGAGGACAATCATTGCATTGTCCATTACATTGATCAACACGGTTCCTTCGGGTTCCAGCCATCGTCTAAAACCCAAAAAGAATAGTGTGAGAGGCAAAAATCATGCTAGGGAAAACAACATTATAAAGTGAGATTATCCTCAATATCTAACTTCTTAGGTTAAATTCTATGATCGTTAGCGTAATTCAAGTACTATAACCTATATTTATACTTAACCTTAGGGACATCCTTAGACATAGCTTAGAAATATCTCTAGGGATCTCACTAACGTTTTCGCATCCTAGTTTCCAAAGGTTGACTAAACCTTTCCTCTGATACCAACTGTAGAGACCCGAAGCTTGACTTACATGGACTTTACATTAATTTTGCGGAATACTTTGTACATAACAAAAACACACACACAAGGACCGTAATAGTTTAGTGTCTTTGGAAACTCGGAATACAATCTTCTAATCGTGGTGAAAGATCTTCAACATCTACCATAAAGATCTTCCTTTTTTTATACCTACAACCTTTCTTTATATCCTGGGGAAAAGAAAACATAAAAGGGTGAGCTCAAATGCTCAGTAAGGGTAAACAAAAGAAATATCAATCACATCATATACATAAGAACATAGCTTTTGGAAATCTTAACCTTCAAAAGAGATCATAATATCATAACATGGGATAAATCATAGAAGTGAAATGTAATCCCAATAATCATAACTTAAAACATGAAACTTTGTGGCATACACAAATAATCATAGAGAATCATTTCTTGTTAGTCAAGACTCATTGCTAAGACTATCTTAGTGGACAAAGTCCATTTCTGAACCGAGTCACCCTCGTTTCAGTCCTGTTTCACTGAACCGGTATAACCTACCATTCCATCCATGTCTATCTCATGAGATATGAAATCTTTACCCAATGCATTGGAGGGAGATATAGGTCCCACCCATCTCATAATGATACCATTCTTATGTGTGCCACAAAATCATAAACCATACATCATAGAATAACCCATGTAATAAAAATGGGATTCTTAAACATCGTGACATCATAAAACAATTCATATACGATAAAGGAATTCATAAAAATAATTCCATCACAACATAATCTAATCAATGTAATAATAGGGATAAAAACAGAACCCTTTATTATCTTAGATGGAAAATAATTTTGATAAAACACTTGAACTCCATTCTTGAGGAAAATATCCTTTCTTCTTCAAATTTTTTTTCTTTTCTTAACATGTCATACGACTTTAAACTAAAAGAATTTGATTAAAAATAAATTTGAAAACTTGTAAAGGAATATTCTTGGAAATAATGTTTTAAAAATCCAATCATGCCGTATAAGTTAAAAAAACATTCTTCGTACTTTTGTCGGAAAAGTCAAAAAGTACCTCGTACGAAAAAAAACGACAAAAGATTCCTTTCATATTCTTTACTACAAACTCACCGAAGGGTAAAATTGGATTTAAACTATTGTAAGTGGATGGAAACAATATTATATATTGAGGGAACATGGATGTGGATGATAAAATACAACCCAGTAAATACTTACGAATAAACAATCTCGGATAAAAATGAGATTTTGATATTTCCATTACCTTAGGTCCGACTTGCTTTGTACGTGTCTAAAACTCCTATATAATGATTTAAATCATTTAATTGACTTATTCCAGAATCATACATATTTTTATGATATCATATATGGTCATATTCTTAGCTTCTTAGTAGTAATAATTCATTGCTACTTGTTATTCGGGTGTTTATAACTTTTTGTTCTTATGCGTGTTTTGTCGAATAAATTCCTATTCTTATCTTTAGTTTATAGATACCTCATTTCAAGAATTTAATTAGTGTAGTATATATCATATTCATTCATTCAATTCATTTATATAATCATTATGAAATGAAGGTCATGTAGAACGAGTCGCATCACATCGTGGAGACGGTATTCCGTACGTACGCACGAGTGATGATATCGTTCCTATGATCATGGAATTGTATTGGAGTATATATATATTATTTCAGTATCAATATTACTTTATAATAATCATAAATAGTTACTCATTACACCATTATACCCATCCTTGTATGGTTATGGTGGAAAATAGATTACACCACGGCGTGGAGACGGTATTCCGTACGTACGCACGCGCGGTGATTTCATTTTTCCGTAGGATGGATAGAAGGTGAATTAGGGTTGTTTCATATTTATAAAAACATATCAGTATGTAAGTAATACTGATGTTAATACTTTATCATGAAACAACTAAAGAAGAAGAAGTTGAAGAAGAATGAAATTGAAAAGATCGGTAATGGATATTACCTCTTCTTTGGAACGCCTCTTTGAATCCTCCACTTAGGGAACTAAGATTGGTCTTTGAAGAATACCAGGACCTCTAGGATTATTATAGAGAGGTGGAGAGGAGAAAATGGAAGGGGTTGGCCGAGCTTGAGTGCTCAAATTGGTGTGAGGAGGAGGGGGAGGAGGTGCCCTTTTATAAGGGAGGAGAGGGGCACCTTAGGAATACCTCAAAATAATATTTTATATTAAAGTCAAAAATCGGTTTATAATGGTTCCTAAGGGTCTTATTTCGAATGTAAAGTGGGGATGGGTCGAAATCCTATCAACCAATAAGATTTCGACAAGTTTAGGTTATTATTTTAAGCTTATCAATTAGATTTAACTCTAAGTTAAATAATTTAACTTTTACCGTGAATTTTTGTTTTCTTACACTATATGATTAATACACTTACTATAACATGCCAAACGAACCCCAAGTTGTTTATTATTAATATATATATCCTTATCTAAGTCATTTGGCCGAACCTTAGATTTTTAGCAATAAAATAACAATTAATAATATAATATTTGATTTAAAAACTATTTTGTGTCAATTTTGACATTATTTGATATATGATTTTTGTGAAAGTCATAACAGAATTATATGTTCGAACCAAGTTGATTAAATCAACAATAATATATCATAGTAACCTAGAAAATCAGTAGAGTTCATAAAAAGTCTTAAATTACATTTATTTTGGTATTTATAATATCAATTATGTCAATATTTGATTAATAAGATAATTACTGCAGCATCTTTGTGTCATAAATAAATTAAATTATTTGATGTCTACAAATTACAAATAAAATACCATTATGTAGGAAATATTTTTATCTTTCTAATGAATATTTATAGTCAAATTTATCTTATGTATAACCCCATATTAAAAATGATTTACTTATTAAACTTTGATTTTAACTATTTTAACTATTCCTTAAATAAAATAATATTAAATGTCATAATCTAATCCAAGTGGACCTAAATGGTCATATTATATTAATAAGGTTGTTTTTGGTCGAATTAAACTTATCCAATAGAATTAGGACATGTGTTAGGGTAATAGTAATATCATATTTACCCTTAGTTACCCTATTTACTATTAACTGCGGTAAAAAAAGTAAAAAGTTACTATTCACCAAAAAATTATTTTTATCTCATTGAACCACATTTTACTTAATGATATCAACTGTGTCTGTCGGATTTTCTAAATTCCATTCACAGAAGTGGTAAAATTATGTTTTATGCAAAATTCAGTTTTTAACCGACCACTTAGTGGTTTCACTATTCATCAAAATTGAAGTTTTTCAGAAAAATGCCAAAATTTCACCCTAAACTATAATTGATATTCCGAATTCAAAAATGATTTCTATTTTAAAAAATTCCCAACATATAAGTTGCATTAATTAATTTTATAATTAATTTCCGCTGTCACAACAAATAGCGTGTTTTTAAGAGATAATAACTATCAAAAGATTGACACTTGTTTATAACTGGTTTAAATGTGAAATTACATCCAATGACCAACATTGTATTAAATTGAAAAAATATATTCTAAATATACTTTAAAACCACTCAAATTAATAATTTATCACTATTAATTATTTCAATTAAAAAAGTTGTTTTTAATTAAAATTGTGTAATTTTCACTATTCAACAGAATATGAAAGTTATCCGAAAAGTACCGAAATTTCAGGTTAGGCTAAATTCGATACTACGAATCCATAAATGAAGTCCATTTTGAAAAATAAAATTTACAAAATTTCAAAAAGTGGTTATTACTATTCATAACGACTAGTTTTAATAATATTTTAATAGCATATCGTTGTTTAGTGAAACTCGGTATTGCATACTACACACGCTATCGAGGAAGTTCGCGATTGCGTGTAATGCAAGGCAAGTCAAGGATGTGGGTTGTGAAAGCTCCTTTTGGTGTAGCATACAACACAAGACATTAATAAAATTAAAAAGAATATTTTTCATAAAATCTCGGGCTGTTACACATCTACTCACCGTGTTGAGCCCCCTTGTGTTTAGTAGCATAGGTTTCTTATCTAGAATGACTGGGAATATTGGAAAGTAATTTCTATAATGAAATATTGATTAAATGGTGATGATCCACGGGGATGGAGATTCTGGAATTTAAAGGTTATATTGAATCTTTAAAGGAATAGTTGTTTTTGAATGTTATTCCAATGAAGTTTAATGTGGTTGCTTTCATGGTTAATTAATGTTCAAAGAATTGATTAACGTAAATTGGAACTGATGAAAAAGGTAATGAAGTAACCTAATGAAGTTATTTAATTGGTTGTGTGCTTATAAGATACCTATTCTTAGAAATAGCAGTCCGGAGTCTGAGAGACATTAGCTGCAGTTTAGACTAAGACTAGGTTATGCCCATAGTGTGGTTGTGAGTTATATATTATGTACATTTTTTATTTCTATACGCTACTCCACCCTGTCAGTAAGGGAAACTGGCACCCCGGGGATTCTGAGCCATGGGGGTGTTTCTCCTAGCATTACGATGGGAGGGTGAATGGCTAACTACCCCCTTTACGCTGCTCTCTTCTCTTGATAGATAATAGTGCCATTAGGTACAGTGGTTAGTTTCCCCTATATATGTGTGTAGAGGGCTGTAATGGCCAAGGGTTATTCACACACATATATTCTGGATATAGTATCCCATGGACTACTATAGGTGTAACGTGTATAGGCTATGATGGCTTGAGGATTCTTACTCGGTGTATGGGCTGTAATGGCTTGAGGTATAATACCCGACGTATGATACACGTTATGCGAGCTGTAGTGGCTCTCAGAAACTACCTGGTTAATTGTTTTTGTGAGGATGGTGTGGTGCTTCCCCCAGGTGTCTGTGGGCAAGCCTTTGTGGTGCACGTGGTGTAGATTGTGGAGCTTATCCCAGGTGTATATGGGAAATCCTTTGGAGATAGATGCACAGGACATATGTTGTTGTGGAAAAAAGGAAAACCAGTGGGGAAGTAGTAGCGAGGTACCCTTTATATCCTTTTCTATATGATATATTCTTTTATGTGTTACTTGGTGAGAGTAGCCATGGTGAGGTTGGGAACATAGTATACCTACTTAGGGGACGAGTTAGTTTCGATGTTGTTCAATGTGCTTTCGCAAGCTTTCTTTAATTTTGCGTGTGATGCTTCGAGGAGGATCCTACTAAGTATACTGTTATACTCACCCTACGCATATATAAACTATTTTCAGATCACTTGGAGCAGGTTGGAGATCAAGCTGGTAACTATTAGCTTGTGGTTGGAGGAGTTTTTTTGGCTTTCAGTCGTTTCCAGTTAACTTTCTTTTGGGTACTTGTTGTTTTCCCTTTTAGTTGTAGTAATTTTTCATGAAATTTCATAGATGTACATGGGTTTCTTTTATATTTCATTTCTGAGTTAGATTTTATTGGTATCTATCTTATCTCTCTCTTCTGCATGTGTTCTCTTTGAGGGTAATGCCTCCCATCTGTGTGTTTGTTATACCCTCGGTGCTAGTCTCCAACCCGGGGCCTACTGGAGGCGGGGCTCGGGGGTCATTATCTCCATTTTCACATTACCGGCCCCGGAGGGATACACTTTGTGGGGATGGGGTCTTGACAGAGTGGTATCAGAAGTCTGGTTGAGGGATAGGATGGAGTTTGGAGTTAGGAACATGTGAGGCTGCATGGGTTGGTAGGGCAATGATGCCATTCATGTTTAGCAATTGCTATAAACACTGGAAACTGGCTAAGACATAGGCGTTTAGGTCCCCCTATGATCTGATGGACGGACCTTTAAGTTTACCATGGCTACTAAACATGGTGATACTAGTTGCAGGGTAGAGACCTAGGAAAGGATCATGCATCATTCTTCTTTGTGCCTGTGTGTGAATTGGTAGACCTTGGGATAGGTCAACCAAAAACAAATAAAATAAAACAATTAATTAATTAATGTTGAGTCTTCCATATTCCATGCTTATGAGCTATAAGTGTTTGTTATTTTGCATGTATGTCTCAAGGTCGACGTCCTCTTCAGGTTTTCATAGAAGATGTCCAGTAGGCTGTTACAGTAGGTCGTCGCTGGGTAGAGGTTGAAGAAGACGACACTTGGAGGAAGAAACTCCGAGAGTTTCAGCGCCAGAGTCTGTAGAAGTATGAGGGCTCCATTTCAGATATAGTCATGGAAGACTGGTTGGAGGAGGTTGAGATAGGCTTTAGTTCGATACGTGCTCGGAAGGAGCACTGGGTGTCCTTAGCTGTGACGATGCTTCATGGAGAATCAAGGAAGTGGTGGTTCTTCTTCCTCGGGGATCGTGAAGATTCAGCGATCACATGGGAGGATTTTGGAGACAAGTTCAGAGTTGAGTTCCTTTCCTCGACTGCAAAGGTGTCTAGTCTCCAGGAGCTTCTTACCCTTCGATAGGGGAGCTCCAGTGTTTGGGAGTTTGGAATCTATTTTAGGAACCTTTTATGATATGCTTCGGACCTGTTACTAGATGAGGAGGCCAAGGTGAGTCATTTCGAGTAGGCTTTGTTTCCAGAGATCCAGCGTCAGGTAACCACATTTAGGATGAATACATATCTCGAGGTGTTGGTGAGGGAAGAGGTTTTTGAGAGGACTTCGTCCAGGACCTAATCATCACGAGAACAGGATCGTCATGATGCCTCATGAAGTAAGGCTGTGGTCCGAGGTTCCAAGTTTTTAGGACAGAAGATTTTCCGTTTAGTTGGGTGTATGTCCCAGCCCTTCACATCTCATTTCTATGGAGGCAGTAACTGTCAGGCCTATTCCAAGGGATTAGGCGCTTGTTTTTCTTGTGGTGGTCGTGGCCATCAGAAGCAG
Source organism: Viscum album (assembly GCA_963277665.1). NCBI lineage: Eukaryota > Viridiplantae > Streptophyta > Magnoliopsida > Santalales > Viscaceae > Viscum > Viscum album. The sequence goes on from CAUJRU010000094.1 coordinate 25,121, forward strand.
GAGTGCCCAACCTTTCAGAGTAGTCATCGTGCACCAGGAACTATGCTCCAGGTTCCTCCATTGAGGCAGTTTCCATCGAGGCAGTAGCAGCCAGTTGCACCAGCATTAGATCACTAGATGGGAGACAGGGAAGGTAGAGGATAACTCTATGATGCTCCCCGTCCTCAGAGAGTAGAGTGCGGCCGTGGTGGTGGTCGTCATCAGGGTCAGAGAGGCTATGGAGGAGGTCGTGGTCATCTTTATTCTCTAGAGTTTCCAGCACCAGGCGATCCAGATGTCGTTCGAGGTACCCTTTTCATGTTTTCTACCTTGATGTATGCCTTTTTTTATTCAGGAGCGGCACACTCCTTCATATCACCTACCCTTGTCCATGCTTTGGGACTTGAGGTAGAGAGGCTTCTAGTGCCCTTGGCGTTGACTACACCAGTTGGAGGTCGAGCTGACTTGTTTGAAGTATGTAGAGATTGTGAGCTAGTGTTGGGGAAACACCACTCTTGGGGAGATTTCCTATGTTTATGGATACAACCATATGATGTCATCCTCAGCATGGATTGGTTTTATTCGGTGCAGGCTATCGTGTATTGCTTCCGGAAGAAGGTCATCTTCATCGTTGCGGATGTAGAGAAGGTGGTGTTTGTTGGTGAGCAAGATCCTTAGATGGGTCATAGGCGCGTTCTATCCTTATCGTCCATGGTGGCTGAGATGATTCTGAGTTCTTCAGAGGTTCGGCAGTTGCGTTTCCCAGGGTCATAGAGGAGTACCCTGATTTCTTTCCAGAAGAGGTTGTAGCATTAACCCCTCGACGAGAGATCGAGTTTGTGATTGAGCTACAACCAGGAGCATCTCATATCTCTATGTCTCCATATAGGATGGCCCCTTATGAGTTACGAGAGATGCGTATACAGATTTATGGTCTGTTGCAGTGTGGTTTTGTTCGACCAAGTGTGTCCCCATGGGGTGCACCAGTTCTGTTCGTAAAGAAGGCTGACAGCAGTTTGCTGTTGTGTGTCGATTATCTCCACTTAAACAAAGTGAAAATAAAGAACCGCTATCCTCTTTTGTGGATTGATGATTTATTTGATCAACTGAATGGTTCAAGTTGGTTCTCAATGATCGACTTACGGTCATGATATCATCAGATGCGTGTGAAGGATGAGGATATTCTGTAGACTGCTTTCCGTTGTTGTCATGGGCATTATGACTTCTTTGTAGTGTCATTTGGCGTGACGAATGCTCCAGTTGTGTTCATGGGATTGATGAATTCTATGTTTCTTGAGTTCCAAGACATGTTCGTGGTATTCTTCATCGACGACATACTTTTTTACTCCACATCTAAAGAGGAGCATGCAGAGCATCTATGATTTGTTTTGGGAGTTCTCCGTCAATATCAATTGTTCGGGAAGTTGTCAAAGTGTGAGTTTTGGGCTTGAGATGTCCGTTTCTTGGGTCATGTTGTGTCCCAACAGGGAGTAGTTGTGTATCCATCGAAGATAGAAGCAGTTTTGTCTCGGACAGCCCCCAAGACGGTTTCAGAGGTGCAAAGATTCCTTGGTCTCGCAGGCTACTACAAGAGTTTCATGGCCAATTTATCACAGGTTGCGACTCCTCTGACTTCTTTGACCAAGAAGGATCAGCCATTCATATGGACTGATCAGTGTCAAGCAGCTTTTGAGTATCTAAAGTAGAAGTTAGTAAGTGCTCCAGTCCTTTGTCTTCCAGTTGAAGGAGTTCAGTTTGATTAGGCTATGTTCTTATGCAGCAGATGTCAGTTATTTCTTATGGGTCTCATCATTTACTTCCACATGAACGCAACTATTCCACCCATGATATCGAGTTGGCAGCTGTGGTGTTTGCTCTAAAGTTATTGAGACATTAACTCATTGGTGAGCGCTTTGTGGTTTTCACCAATATTAAGAGTTTGAGGTATGCTTTCTCCCAGCGTGACTTGAACATACGACAGCGTCAGTGGATGGAGTTCTTGCAGGAATACGACTTCGAAATATCGTATACACCTAGAAAGGGGAATGTTGTAGCTGATGTGCTGATCCAAAAGTCATGTAGTGGTGCTGTGTGTGAATCCAGTGATTCCTGGAGAGTAATGGAAGAACTGTCAGCAATACATCTTCTTATGGGAGAAGTTGGAGGTAGAGGTTGTATTTTTCAGATGACGGTACAGTCATCCCAGGTGCAGAAGGTGGAAGAGTCCTATTTGGAGGATCTTGAGGTGGAGGACTGGACTGACCGAGTCTTTTGTGGTGAGCCCCCTGATGGTTGGTCTGAGGATGAATGACACTATGCTTTGTATCATAGAAGGATTTTTGTTACCTTGGCGATGCAGGAGATGGTTCTTAGAGAGTTCCATAGTTCTCCTTTTGCAGTACATCCTGGTGTGACAAAGATGTTTTGATCCTTGAAGAGTCAGGTTTGGTGGCCTGGGCTGAAGGGTGCAGTTTCGGAGTTTGTGTCTCGATATTTAGTCTGCCAGAAGGTGAATCATGAACACCATGTTCTTAGTGGTCTTCTCTAGACATTAGAGATTCCTCAGTGGAAGTGGGAGTACATCTCAATGGACTTTGATATAGGTTTACATCGAGCTCCGGAGGACATGATTCTATTTGGGTGGTAGTGTATCGTTTAATAAAATCGTCTCACTTCATAGCGATCAAAGAGTCAAGCTTAGTGGAAGTCTTGTCAAGGAAGTATCTGGAGGAGGTGGTGAGGCTTCATGGAGTCCCAAGGATGATCAGTTCTGATCGGGATCCTCATTTTACCTCCAAGGTGTGGAGAGTTCTCCAGCATGCTTTTGGATCTAAACTATGCCTTAGCACTGATTTTCATCCTCAAACGGATGGTTAGACAAAGAGAACCATCCAGCCTCTTGAAGACATGTTACGCTCGTGTGTTCTTTACTTTGGAGGATCATGGATGAGGCACTTACACATGGTGGATTTTTCGTACAATAGTAGTTTCCACTCCACCATCATTATGGAGTCATTTGAAGCCTTGTATGGTAGGCCTTTCCGTTCTCCGTTGTGCTGGACTGGGGTCAGAGAGTCAGAAAATTATCGGACCGGAACTAGTGCAGAATAAAACAGAGATGGATCAAGTGATTCATGAGAGGATGAAGGCAGTGCAATATCGTCAGAAATCCTATGACGATCAATGAAGGAGACCCTTAGAGTTTAATGTTGGGGATCATGTGTTTCTGAAGGTGACTCCCTGTCATGGGCAGTGAAGGTTTGTTCGTGGGAGTAAGCTTTCTCCCCGCATTGTTGGGCCTTTCGAGGTGTTAGCTCATGTTGGAGTTTTGGCGTATCGAGTAGCACTTCCCCATGAGATGAGTCAGATACATGATATTTTCCATGTATCACTGCTACGTCGTTATCTTCATGAAGACTCCCACATCATCGACTACGGAGAGATTGATGTTGATGATGATGCCACCTTTGAGGAGCGACATGTGGAGATCCAAGACCACAAGGAGATGGTTTTGCGCGGGCATTCCATCCCCTTTGTTCATGTCTTGTGGAGACACGGTGTCATGGAGGAGAGTACATGGGAACGTGAGTCACAGATACTTGCTCAATACCCAGGGTTGTTTAATGTTTAACTCTTTCATGTAATGAAAATTCCTTATGTGGTTATGAAACCTTCATGTTTATGAGAGGAGTCCCTTCGTTCCTTATGTGGTTATGAAACCTTCATGTTTATGAGAGGAAACCCTTCCTTGGAGGTGGAAGAACCTCTCCCAAGAATTTTGGAGGTGATTCGGAGACTTCTCTTAGCGAATAAAAGTCGGTTTCATGATTTAAGTAATCCTTTTTATTTACTTTCTTATATCTACCTAGATCTAATCCTCCTTTTCCCTCGGGATCTTTGATCTATGCCCTTTATAGGGAGATCTAAGTGTGAGGATGTCGTTTGTGATGATCTTTGGTCTTGGTTTTGTTAGGAGAGGAGATATAGGGAGGATCCTTAGTGAATCAGCCCGGTATCCTTGGGAGTTCTTCGACCATTGTGGGTTTCCTCGAAAACCATTGAGGTAGGGGATTCGTGTCTTCTCTAATTGTTTATGTGCAATCGTAGAGTTAGCTTGATTTATACCTTTGGATCACAATGTAATTTACCTAATTAAATAGTTGAACTGGATTAAAAGAATTGGTTGGATCGCTTTTTTTGTTGCTTTGTACCGTGAAAACGGTTTGCCTCATGTTTTTCTAGATAGAGTGATATCTATGCTTACTTTGTTCTGTTGTTCGTTCATGATGGAAATTGATAAAGAACATAATGCTGGAATTAATTGATAATCAATTGGAAAATGATAATGAGGCATGTAAATTAATCTATTTGTTGTTGTTGTTATAGTTGTTCTAATTTGATGTTAATCAAATTGGCATAGTAAGCATGTTAAATATTTTTTGAGAGCTCACTGATTAGGTTTCCTAGAATTGGAACCTACGAATTGAATATGTTAATTCAAGACAGATTAATGAACTAGTTGGTTGATAAAATATAACACCTAGTAGGGTTCATAGTTACTCTCTTGTTCTTATGGCCGAGTGCCTTGTGATTTAGAGCCATGAGTTCTCATTACGTATGAAGGATGGATGCCTTGTTAAAGTTCCAAGAGCGCATTTGATGTGATGTTTGATTTCCTACTGCTTGTGCTGTGATGTTGCCCTGGAGGGTTGTTGTGGTATGTGGAGGCATGGAGGCCTTGTGGTTGAGGCATCGGATGGTGCCTAGAGTGGTGAGATGCATCGTTTTATGCATGTGGGTGTCAGGGAGGACAAAAGTGATGATGGAATGGGATGGATGTGTTTGTTAGATGCATGTTGACTTTGATTGAATGTTTATCTGCTTTACTTTTCCCCACTTCTCAAGGTAGCTGGTCTTGCTTACCCTTCTTCCGAAGGAGGTGAAGACGTGCCGGGTATTCCACAGGCTTTCCGTGTATAGCTTCTCGAGGGAGGATGGGTCTACGCTCTTGCTATAGGTGGAAAACACTCGACGGGTAGTATGTCTACTCACCGTGTTGAGCCCCCTTGTGTTTAGTAGCATAGGTTGCTATTCTAGAATGCCTGGGAATATGGGAAAGTATTTTCTATAATTAATGATTGATTAAATGGTGATGATCCACGAGGATTGAAATGATTTAATTTAAAGGTGATGCTGAATCTTTAAAGGAACAATTGTTTTTGAATGTGATGCCAATGAAGTATAATGTTGTTGTGTTCATGGTTAATTAATGTGAAAAGAATTAATTAACGTAAATTCGAACTGATGAAAAGTATAATGAAGTAACCTAATGAAGTTCTTTAATTGGTTGTGTGCTTATAGGATACCAAGTCTTAGAAATAGAAACCCGGAGTCTGAGAGACGTTAGCTGTAGTTGGGACTAAGACTAGGTTATGCCCATAGTGTGGTTGTGAGTCATATATTCTGTAATTTTTGTGTTTCTATATGCTACTCCACCCTGTCAGTAAGGGAAAATGGAACCCTGGGGATTCTGAGCCCTGGGGGTGTTTTCAACAACATTCCGATGGGAGTGTGAATGGCAAACTGCCCCCTTTAACCCTGCTCTATTATCATGGTAGATACTATTTCCATTGGGCAGAGTGGTTAGTTTAACCCATATATGTGTGTAGAGGGCTGTAATTTCTTGTTGTAATTCACACACATATATTCTAGATATAGTATCCCATGAACTACTATAGGTGTAACGTGTATAGGATGTGATGGCTTGAGGATCATTACTCAGTGTATGGGTTGTAATGGCTTGAGGTATAATAACCGACGTATGATACACGTTATGCGAGCTGTGGTGGCTCTTAGAAAATACCTGGTTACTTTTGGTTGTGAGGATGGTGTGGAGCTTCGCCCAGGTGTCCGAGGGCAAGCCTTTGTGGTGCACGTATTGCAGATTGTGGAGCATAGCCCAGGTGTATACGGGCAAGCCTTTGGAGAGAGATTCATAGGACGTATGACGTTTGGGAAAAGTGGAAAACCAGTGGACAATTAGTAGCGGGGTACCCTTGATATCCTTTTATATATGATATATTTTTTTATTTGTTACTTGGTGAGAGTATCCATGGTGAGGTTGGGAACATAGTATACCTGCTTAGGGGATGAGTTAGTTTCACTGTTGTTTGTTGTGCTTTAGCATGCTTTCTTTACTTTTGGACGAGAGGCTTCGGGGAGGATCCTACTGAGTATACTCTTATACTAACCCTATGCATATATAAACTATTTTTTAGGTCACATGGAGTAGGTTGGAGATCAAGCTGGTTACTACAAGCCTATGGTTGGAGGAGCTGTTCAGGCTTGTGGTCACTGACATTTTACTTTCTTTTGGTTTCTTGTAGTTTTCCCTTTCAGTTGTAGTACTGTTGCATGAAATTTCATATATGTGCATTGGTTTCTTTTAAATTTTATTTTTGAGTTGGACTTTGTCGGTATCTATCTTATCTCTCTCCTCCGCATGTGTTCTCGTAGAGGGTAATGCCTCCCATCTCTGTGTTTATTATACCCTCGGTGCCAGTCGCCAACCTGGGGCCTACTGGAGGTGGGACTTGGGGGTCATTATCTCCTTTTTAACATTGCTGGCCTAGGAGGGGTACACATTGTGGGGAGGTGGTTGTGATAGAAACTATGTAGTATCTATCTTCATGTAATAGCACCAGAGATACTCGTTAAAAACTATGTACAACTAGATATTTACCAAATAAATTGATAATAGAGAACTACGAGCTTACAATATTAAATCCTTCTTAAAATATGGTATTGAGAAAACACAAACATGGTTCATGAACCTTATCATCCCATCATGATCAAATATAAACGCAAGAACATTTGTAAACATTTTTTAAAGATATATATATATATATATATTCTTTAGGTGTCTCATTAATCATTACATGGATAGAAGGTCCAACATTAAATTGAGAAATCTATGATTTCCCCCCTTACATCAAGATTTCAATTCACATACCTTGAAAATTCCGAAATATTGTATCTTATGTTATCCTTATATGGATATTTTTACATGATCCTTTTCAATCAAATCAGTTTTCACCATTTTCTCTTTCCCAGGGTGGTAATGTATTGACTAGTCACAATCAATAACCGACTCTAACCATCTTTTTGGTGCATATTGGAATAATTTTCTATGAATATATAATTTAATATTTTTATAATTATATCTAAATTTTTTTCTCTATAATGATAACGCCTCTATTCCATTAATGAATATATTATCATACATAACTCCAAATCATGATTTGGTAAATATTTCTAGGAGAATTAATTTTTTTAAGGCATAATAAATAGCTATTTAATTCTACATAAGGACAATCCCTTTTTGGTTTCATCACTATAGATTACAAACCATTCCCCAATTATAAGTTAATATAAGCATAGTTCCACCGACTAATCTTTTCTTTAGTTATTTGAAATATTCCTCACATTCATTATTCCATTATAACATGTCTCCCTTCGAAGTAAGCATGGTTATTGGATTATATAGTCCAGATAAATGTTTCAAAAACTATCAATAATATCTATATAAAACATGAAAACTATAGATATCAATCACCATGGTTGGTTTATTCTAGAACTTAATAACCTCCCTCTTTGATGGATCAGCTAATATACCCTCTCTTGAGACTATATGACCCAAAAAGGAATCCATTTATAGTCAAAATTATAATTTTTAAGATTTTCGTATAATTGTTTTATGACTTTGGGGTTTTAGTTCAATTCTCAAGTGATCATCATGATATTACATTCACTTTTAATTGATAATAGTGTTATCTATGAAGACTATCACAAACAGTTCCAGGTAAAAAATAAAGACACTATTAATTAAATACATGAGTATAATTATGGAATTGTTAAGAACAAATAGAATTACATTAGAATCCTATTTCATATATGTTGTACACTATTTTTTCTTGTGTATATATTGCATCATGAACCTCAATTTACAATATAAAAAATGAAGCTCAATATTGGAAAAGTATTGAAATCTATGTAATTGATCAAATATGTAATAAATATAGGTAGATAATACATATTCTAAAACATTATCTTGTTAAATTCTCAACAATAAATTATAATTGATATGGATTAATTTTTTTATAAAAAGAAAAGGCTCTCCCAAAGGTGACACACATGGACAAATGAATCCCTTTTCAATGTTCTCATGGATATTATTTTCAATTCCTAAAACTCTATTGGAGCCATTCTATAAGGAGTATTTGAAATTAGTGTGGAAGTAGGTATGGGTTCTATTGAGAAAAAAACATCATGATTCATTGTAATGTTATAGAACTCTTCTGTAAAGACATAAACAAAATCCCACAAAAAAGTTATATAATAATTTTTTATTCCACCCCAACCATTTAAGATCAACTCCCATATTTAATAAGAATCAAAACCCATAAAATGGATGTGATTTCCATTGAATATTAATATTTATATCCATTATGATAAATAACCATATTTTGGTTTAGAATATCAAATGCGACTTGACTTCCTCTGAAATTGATTTAAAATTTATTCTGAGAAAGAAAATTCATGCCTTATAACAAAACATTCTACTAGAAGAAGAATGAAAATATTTTCTAGAAGAACATTATCACAAACTTCAAATGGATGAGAAATATGTAATTTAGATAAAATCATTAAACCATTAGGGATTTTCAATAATAATTATAAATCAGATTATTTGGCTGGAAAATTTATAACCTATCAAAACAATTATATATATTAATGAATTAGTAGATAAAATGTAAAATAATACATTAGATGTTATAGAATGGGTGGAAAGAGTACCTTTCACCATGTCATTGTTGCAAAATTCATCAGAAAAAGTGATTTCAAGACATTTAACATTGTCTCTTGGCATAAGAGTTTTCTCAAATCGACCATCATCATTATCCTTTGGATTTCGGAAATTGATAGAATAATTCCCTTACTCCTTTAATTTTAATCATTGAAGTGTGTTTGGTCCATTATACAAGTCTTCATCTCTATTTTAAACACTTTCTAATATTTTACCATCACTTCAACGTTATCTTTCCCTATAAAATTCCCTACAACACTTACATTTTTTACTATTCCCCTTAAGACTATTTCATCAATGTTTAATCCGACACATATAGAATTAATGCAAGCTAAACTTCTTTTATAACGGATTTATATATTCTCCATTGAATTCCATTTGTCTCTACTTATCAGACCCATGATATTGATAATTAAATCCATCATCCTTTTCCATAATGATATAATATTGAAATTTTTATTAATATCTAGTAATGTCTCTTATGTACAACACACTTTTGATACACAATTTTACGAAATGTAGAATTGATCAACCTTAATTTCAGGTTGGATGATAATAGTAGAAGCGTACCTTATAAGTCTTGTAAAGGATTTCTCATAGGCACCAACAGATTCAACTTCATTTAAATTTATCTCAAGTAACTCCCCTTCAATCTTTTTATAAAGAATAAAAGGAGTATACTTTTTGAGAAATAAATTATTTAACTCATCTTGTGACATGGATTAAATTTAATCTTGTTTCTTTTTGTTATTGATGAGATTCCAAAATTGGCATTCTTCTCTATTTGAATGATATTTAGTGGAAATGAATTTTTCATTTTTTAAACACTAGATAATTGAAAATATATTTTCATGGGTATTAATCAATTTCTCAACAACAAGATGATCTATGATTCCAATGAAGGAATGTAGACATTTCCTCATGAAGGACCCAACAAAATTTTATTCCATCCTTTTCTCATTTATAATTTCAGCACGATCGGTGGCTTGAGAATGTTGTGTGTCTATTGAAATGTGGTTTTTCATTCCATATAATATAATGTCTTGCTAATTATCAGGATAATAATTTCATTAGCTACAACACATATCCCTAACATGGTAAGATCATGTTCGAACCACTGACTAAAACAGATAACCATAGTTTAAGAAACATTAATCATATTGGAGAACCACATAATCATAAAAAATAATTTATAGGATGTATAATTGAAACCATTTTAATATATAACACCTTAGTATTATCTTATATCATTCAAATGCATTATATATTTAAATCCTTCATGATGGTTTTTAACGGTTTTATGAATTTTGAAAGAATAACCCCCTCGGAGTGTCAAACAACGTGTGAAGTAAAGCCCATTGTCATGCACCATCTGAAAATGTGTCTAGTTCAATGTAACCTTTCGATTTTATTACTAGTAGGAACCTATATTTCGAAGCCACATAAACTTATATTATCTATGTTGTGATGTAATTTCTTATAAACCACTCTCTTTATCCTTTAATAAAATTCAAATACATTTTCTTATATGCTAACTCACCCTTATACATATCCTTTGACATATTCCTAGACATTATAAATATACCTATTGATATCACTAAATATTTCTCATCCTGAATTCCAAAGGTTAACTAAATATTTTATCTGATATCATCTGATGTGACACAGGGCTTTCAAACATAGATATTATATATCTTTATAAGAATATTCATTACATAACATAAACACATGAATGTGAAGAGGAATGTATTATTTTTTATAGGGACAAGGAAAAAAGTCTTCTTATTTAGAGAAAATCCAAGAATTGTTTCCAAATAAATCACTCTCTTTAGTACTCTTTATATACATACCCATCATAAAACATTTCATCTTAACTAGGGAGAAAAAAATAGAACAAATTGTGAGCTAAAATCCTTTTAAAAGAAAAATAAGGGAAAATATAAAAGTATAAAGTGAGAATAAGTGTCTTATAACATCATAATGACAGATAAAAACCATACCCTATATATAAAATATCAAAATATTAATACATTGTATAAATATTGGTATATTAGAATATATGAATCATAAGTAATTTGATGAACATTAACCATGAGAGCATAAAATTGTAATAATACACAGAATCTTGGAATACACATAAGAACATAAAATAATTTCAAAAGTATTCAAGTCTTTATTCCTAGGATATCATAGTGGAATGTGTTTTCTTTCCAAACCATCACAGTATTCAATGGTTCACTATGAAGTTAATCAAAGCTGAAAATGTAACACACTAAACTGAGATTTGTCCAAGTTTTATTCATGTATATTTCATGTGATATAAATGTCTACCCAATCCATTGGATGGATGTATAGCTAACACCCATCACAAAATTAATATCATAATTTTTTATTCTATAAGATCATAAAACATTCATCATTTCCTAACCCATGAAATTAAATGCGTTTCATAAAAATTTCATTATATCATAACATGAGAAAGTGAGAAATTATTTATACTAATTTCATCATTTCATCATTGAATAAAACATTAAAATAATTGGGTTTCATAATTATTTTATTATTGTATGAATTGTGGAGGAGAAATTTTTTTTTATAAATATTTTCTTCATATGAATAAAGTACACATAGAAATAATAATAATGGCATCCTTGGATCACATCCCATGTAAATAATAAGTACCATCAAAGGATATAATCATTGATGGAAAATTATTTTGAAAGTTAACATGGATGAATTCTTATGGAAACTACCTTTTTTTTAGATTCAATTTTTTTTAAAAAAAATTATATAATAATTTCGAAATATTTTTCATTGAAAATAAACTTTAATCCATATAAAGGAGTCCTTAAAAATCAACTAAAAAGTTTCTAATGTAAAATATAAATTTATTCGTTAATAAAAAAATTAAAACGGAAAACATACTAAAAATAAAATTATTTTAAAATAACATTGGATGATTATAAAGGAACCCTAAAAGTAATTATTGGTCATGATGGTAGACAATTGAGTTCATGGTATAAATATTAACATGAATATTTCATTCCCATTTTCGGTAAAATACAAATGAGCATTATCTTGAAGGCATCATGAAAATTACAATAAATTGTTTTTAAAAACATTCAAACATGGGTAAAAATGTCACCTTCAATTGAATGCCCCATCAAACCCAATATCAATCTTAAAGATGGAACATACACATATGGTTGGGATTTTGTTGGTGGAATGGCTTTCCCTTTCTTTAATGATGTTCTTGTCGGTCTAAATTCTAGGATTTCCAAAGGGTACCCACGCAGGAGTGTGGGGTTATAGGAGGCAATCCCAAGAAGGGTATCATCCAAGGATAATGCACGCTTGGAAGGGGTCCCAAAATAGAGAGAGATATATCTTTGTAGCCCTGAGGAAGCTCAAACCGGAGAGTGCTACAGGGCTCGACAATTTTCCAGGATAATATTATAGAGAATAATTGGAAGTGGACAAGGGAGACATGGTTGCAGTAGTTTAGGACTTTTTCCACGGTGGATCCCTCCCTCGGGTTGCAAATTCCATGAATATGGTGCCCATTCTGAAGGTGAATGATCCCTCCTCTATTCCCCAATACTAACCTATATGTTTGTGCAAAATCACATTCAAGATCATAGTAAGCATCATTAACACCAAGACACACAGATCTTACATAGCCATTAAAGCGGATATGAACAAGGCATACGAAAGACTGGAATGGATCTCTCTTAACAAGGTCTTAGCTTGCATGGTTCTCTCTCCCATAGCCTATGATATTCTCTTTATATTTTTTATCTCATCATGGATGGCGGTATTTTTCATGGGGAAATCCCATGGCTTCATCAATCCCACTTGTGGATTATGGTAAGGTGACTTGATATCCTAAACCCTATTTATGCTAACAGAAGACACACTTAGTATTCCTTTGAAAAATGGAAGTATTCTTCCTTATCGGTGAAAAATTAACCATCCTCCCATTTCAAACATTATGTTTTCAGATGAAACGATCATTTTTTAAAATAAAGGGAAGAGGTTTACATGCTCCATATAGAGGATTATTCAAGAACACTACTACTGGAGTGTTCAGGTGATCAACAAATCCAAAAGAAAAATTTATATCTCAAACAAATGTGCGGAAGGACAGGACAATATTCTTTTAACTAGAATGGAAATGCAGCCTGGAAACTTCCCAATAGAGTACCTTGGTATGCATCTTTTTTCAAGCATAATGTACTATCAAGACATTGATAATGTTGTAAGTAGGACTACGGATTGTGTCCTCAATAGGAAGAGTCTCTTATTATCATTCATATGGCCAATTTCACTGGTAAACATTTTTATGACACCTATTATTTTTCATGATTTGGCGGCCACCTCATTGCCTAAGGGGGAGATCACAACTATCGACATGGTCTTGGATAACTTCTTATGGGATGGACTTGCAGAAGGGAAAAACAGGGTTTCATTTGATAGGATTGTAACAACCCAAGATTTTATAAGATATATTCGTTTTAATTTCTTTCAAATCATCTATTACACGCTACACCAAGATTATCTTGCGCTATACGCAACACCATATTAGCTTTCAGTATACGCAACAATAATCTTGGATCGTGTTACACACAATTTCGTGTTTGTTTGATAGTAGTTATTTTATGAAACATTGAGTATATATATATTTATTCAATGTATTTTTTATACTCAACAACAAAGGAGTCGTGCACTACACACAACCCTGACTTGGCTAGCATTACACGCAATCGTGACCTTCCTCGATAAGGTGCGTTGTACGCAATACCAGGTTTTACTAAACAACGATATAATATTATTATATTTTTATGAACTAGATGTTATGATTAGTATTAAATAAATTTTGTATTTTATAACATTATTATTCATCTTACACATTTTCTAGAACTTGGTATAAGAACAAATTAAACTTTTCAGGTAAAATAAGTATTTTTAAAAAAATGCAGTTTTGCCGCCTTTTGATGGCGTGCCCACTTTAAACCTTGTTTTTTACATTCTTATAAGTTCAATTGTACAAAATAAAATTATTCATTGGAATCACGATATAAAATTTTACCTTGGATAAATTTTTCATATTATTCTGATAACTTTCATTTTTTAATGAATAGTAAAAACACGCTATATTTTAATTAAAAATAACTTTTTTCATCATAATAACTTATGTGGTTAAATTATAATATTGAATGGTTTTAATGTATAAATAGAATATATTTTTACCATTTAATATAATTAATGTAATTAGTATTTATTTTACATTGAATTTGTAGGTTAAATAAATTCACTCTTTTACAATGTTTTAAACAAAAACCTATTTTCTTTCGACAACGAGATTAATTTTACTTTAATTTCTGAAACTTCTGTGTATTTAATTTGAAAAAATGGATTCTATATTTTTAATAATTAAGTCCAAATTATATTAATAGACTATGTTTTATTTTTGGGCTTTAGGAATAGTAACAATGGTAAATTTTATTTACCATAGTAAAAGGTAAATTGGGTAATTAGGGGTAAATAAAATATTATAAAATTATAATAATACTTGACTTAATACAATTGGATGATTATAATTTGTCCTAAGTAATATTTGGGTCGAAATGGAATCCATTAGAACCCACTTGGAGGTGATTAAGTCATTTAGTTTATTTTATTTAAAGGAAAGTGAAATATGTCTCACTCAACTTTAATAATTAAAGTATTTTTAATATAAGTTTATACAGAATATAAATTCGGTTATAAATCATCATTTGAAAGATAAAATGTTTTCCTTTATCATGGTAATTTATTTTTAATTTTTAAGAGTTATTTAATTACCTTATTATCTTATACATTAATGATGCAGAAATTATTTATTTAGTGAAAAATCAATAATATAGTTTTTATTGAAACAGTAATACATATCAAAAGGCCCATAAATGTGCAAAAAACTTATTATTAGTGTATATATAAACCCTAATCATCAACGGGCCGAATTCTTGACCATTTGGATTCTTATTAAGGTGATTATGACACTTATATTATTTTATATTAAATGATCCCAAAGTTGTCACCTTCATAATTTAATAAATATAACAATTTAAATGTTGTGATTTTAAGATGATAAATTATAGTAAAAGTATTATTGTGAAATTTAATAGATTTATCTTCGTCATAGGATTTTAGTTTTAATTGTTTATGAAACAAATAAGTATATTAAATAATTATACAAAAATGTTGTAGTAATTATTTTATTAAGTGATAAACCAAATAAATAGTTTTACAAATAATGAAATAAATATTATATGAACTATTTAATGTGGTCCACTAATTTTTTGGATGCATATGAACTTTTATGAATCTATTAAAGCTTTTATTTTGAACATATATTCTATATAAAGTTTATTTAAATTCAAATAAATGAATAGTGTCAAAATTGACACTATTGTAATTTTATACAAATAACATATTATAAAATTATTTAAAAATCACAAAGATATTTAAAAATTATAAATTTAAATTTATAATATCTAAAATGATATAAAGTATCCAATTATGGACAATTCACAAAAAATAAGTAATTATTTTTTATAATTTAAAATTTAGAATGTTATTACGACAAATAAAATTAAATTGATTAAATAAGGATAAATCAAGTTGATAATATTTAAAATAAATTCTTAACAGGTCTAAATTTTATTTTTTGTTGATATTACAACCCTATATCATCTAATATTCGGATATGAGTTATTTTTGAACTTTTTTAGTGGGGTTGGGATTTAATATAAACTAATATTTGTTATATTTCCAAAGGTGCCCCTCTCCTCCCTTATAAAAGGGCACCTCCTCCCTCTCCTCCTCACACAATTTTGAGCCTTGTAGCTCAAGGAACCTCTAACCATTTCACTTCCCCACTTCCTTAGAAACATCCTAGAGGTCCTGGTCTCTTTAAAGATCAATTTTAGTGCCCTAAGAAGAGGTCTCAAAGAGGCTCTTCAAAGAAGCGGTAATGTCCGTTACCGATTCTTTCAACTTTATTTCTTCCTCTACTTCCTCTTCTTTACTTGTTTCATTATGAAGTAATAACATCATTATCACTAATATAATGATATGTTATTATAAGTATGAAACAACCCTATTTCACCATCTATCCATCCCACGGAAAACTAAATCACCGCGCGTGCGTACGTACGGAATACCGTCTCCACGTCGTCGTGTAATCTATTTTCCACCACCACCTTACTTGTATGGGTATAATGGTATAAATAATGACTATATATGATTATTTTAAAGTAATATTGATTTTTAAATAGTATACATACACTCCAATACAATTCCAAGGGAACGATATCATCGCTCGTGCGTACGTACGGATTACCGTCTCCACGACGCGATGCAATTCATTTTCCATATTAACAATCAAGAATGATTTTAAAATATATATAATAAGTAATAATGAAATATTTGACATAATAATGCTACTGGATTTATGTATATATATATTTATGTCATATACTTAATTCCATTCAATTCAATAAGGAAACGAAAACAGCGTTCATGCGTACGTACGGCCTACCGTCTCCATGAACGGTGTATTTCATTCCATTTATAGATCTATTATATATATGTATATTCTGAATATATATTATATATAAATCATGTTTTACATTCTGGATGTAAGTAATCATGATCTATTTAATCATATAAATAATTACAAGTCAAAACACGAACGACAAATGAAACGATTTTACCCAAAACGCTACTTTAACATGAATTTACAAAAGAATGAGTAATATAAACTCTAAGTGAACCATATCTGATATAATACCAATCAATATGATTCTGTAATAAGTCAATGACATTATTCAAATCATTATATAGTAGGATTGGATACGTACAAATCATATCAGACCTAAGGTAAGGGATAATTTTCCAAATCTCATTTTTTTATCCGAGATTATTTATTCATAAGTATTTACTGGGGTTATGATTATTATCCATGTCCATATGTTCTCAAAATGATTTCATAAAATGTTTAATTTTCTTCGATGTATGTTTAAAGTAATTTTTACGCTTTTCTACTTTTACCACATTGTATGGAAGGAATATTTCTTTTACGAGGTACTTTTTGACTTTTCCGGCAAAAGTACGAGAAGAATGTTTTGTTTAATGTATACGACATGAAATGATTTTTACGTTTTTATAAGGCCTTATTTTCAATAAGCTTCCTCCAAAAAATTTCATGACTATTTAAAAAAAATCCTTTTCTTTTAAAAATGCATGACATTTTTTGAAAAGAAAATGATTTTGAAGAAAAAAGGATATTTTCCTCAAGAATTCATTTAAAGTGTTTTATCAAAACCATTTTTCATCTAAGATGACATTATTTCATATGTGTATGTTTCAAGTATAATGTCTCTGTTATTTACATGGTTTCACATTTCTTGTTATGAAATGATATCCATTTCTTTTATATGGATTATGTGATGAAGGGATTATGTTTATGAAAACCATTTAATTTTTTGGGTTATTATGAATGATGTATGTTTATTTTGTGGCACAAGTAAGAATGATTTCATTATGAGATGGGTGGGACCTATATCTCCCTCCAATGCATTCGGGTAAAGATTTATATCTCATGAGATAGATATGGCTGGAATGGTAAGTTAATCTAGTTCAGTGTTACAGGACTGAAATGAGGAGTGAACTCGATTCAGAAAGGGACTTTGTCCACTAAGATGGTCTTGGAAGCAATGCCTTGGATACTATGGAAATCATAACATGTGATGATTGGTTTCCACAATTACATGTTTTATTCCCATTATATTATGTCATGGTTGATGTTCTATTATGATATATGTCTTACGTGCTTCCATTATTTATGTCTTTTCTCAAGATTTTGATGTTTGAATTTCATGGTCAAGTCTTTGTTTTCAAATGTTTATGGATTGTTTTATGTTATATATGTTTGCCCTTACTGAGAATTTGAGATCACCCTTTTTATGTTTTATTTTCCCTAGGAAATAAATAAAGGTTTTAGGTAAGGATACAAAAAGGGGAAGATCGTTATGGGAGTTGTTGATGATCTTTCAACATGATTAGAAGTTTATATTCCATGTTTCCAAAGACACTAAACTATTATGATCCTTGTGTGTCTATTTTTGTTATGTACTAAGTATTCCGCAAAAGTAATGTAATGTCCATGTACGTCAAGATTCGGGCCTCTAACGTTGGTATCAGAGGAAAGGATTAGTAACCCTTTGGAAACTAGGATGTGAAAATGTTAGTGAGATCCCTAGAGATATTTCTAAGGTATATCTATTGATGTCCCTAAGGATAAGTATACGTATATGATATAGTCCTAGAACTATGGTAACGATTTTAGAATTTAAACTAAGATGTTAGATATTGAGGGTACTCCCCCTTTACTATGTTGTTTTCCCTAGCATGATTTTTTCCTCTCAAACTATTCTTTTTGGGTTTTAGAAAATGGCTGGAAAGAGGAAGATTCACGATAATGGAGGATATGACAGACAATAGAATGATATTATTCATGAGAAACCAAATGAAACGGGATTTGGAAGTCCAAATATAGTTATTATTCCTAATCAGAAATATCATAATATGATCCATAATCTCAGCTTTGGTAAGTTTACCTCATGTAAATCATGTGGGAAGAGGCATGAGGGAGATTGTTTCAAAGGAACTGGAAGATGATTTGGGTGTGGAAAAGAAGGACACAAAGCCAGTAAGTGCAAAGGAAAAGTTTCAGTTAACACCATGGACAAGGATAATGGTATTGCTACGACATCCACAATGATTAGATGTTTTAAATGTGGAATGTATGGTCATTATTCTAACCAATTCTCTAAGGGAAAATCTCATGGTCATATGAGTAGTATTTATGTGGATGATGATGAAGAGACTACATATGAAGTATGAGATGAAAGAAACGATGAAGCTCAGTCATTGGTTTAAGAAGTTAGTGGAATGATTGTATGTTTATAAAGAATAATGTATGGTAATATGGAATAAATAATCATCTAAGGATTGTTACACTTTTGTTTTTCCAAAAGTATCTGAAAGTATGTGTTGAAGGGTACCGGTAACCATGGAAGGTTATTTAGATATTTTTGGAAAGTAGATGATATGCGCATAATGAAGGGATAAGAAGATAATGAGATGTATGATTGTATTCATGAGCTCATTACTGATATAAGGACTAAGTGACATTATGGTTTGATTATATAGATTTTTTTGGGATTTGGGTATGTGTAAAGAGTTACCTTTTGAAAGTATTCATGTTTTCACTAAAGTTTTATGGTAATTTATGTTTCAATATAATATATGACTAAGGTATTCATGTGTTTGGAATACAACCAAAAAGATATATCTTATGATATATTTGGGATAAATGCTTATATTCACATTCTTGATAGATAACCTTTCTAGTAATTGTTTTCTTTATACTATAAGCTTGGACATGAGTATTTTGGATAATCCTAATGATTTTAAATGTATTGTGTTGAACATAAGTTAGTTTAAGTCTAAACCCGTTTTCGATATTATCGATGGAATGTAATAATGATGTAATTTTAGAAAAAGTACAACGTATAGGATGGGCGACAACCCATCGCGTCGGACAAGGCTGTGGGAATCGAACCCACAACCGAAGTGCGACTGGCCTTTATCACCTACCACTGGCTTACAAGAATTCCCTAGTTAGTAGAAACTAGTTTTATTTTATTAAGCGGTATGATAGATGAAGTGTAAGTCCATTTTTGGAATCATATACTATTAATCTTACTATAAATGGAATTATGTATATTTGGTAACTTTTGAAAACTTTTTGTTTGAGACAAATGGAATGACTTGTCATTCTATCATATGATCTGCTAACACTTCTCGAATGAAAAATTCAACTTCATTTCTTTAAGAGATGAGGTGGAAATTGTCCATGGAACGAACAACATTGAGATTGTACAAAAATCAAGCAAGTATTTATTCTAATTCAAAATTTTCAACTTTTGGGAAATGATATTGAAACCCAAAAATGTCATCCTAGTGATCTTATATCCGATGAATCAGATGGTACCTTAGATCATCACAAATCTATGGCTTTGTGATTGTTGGATTTTTTATAGCCATGTTCTCTACCACTCTCCATCAGAACATGATGGTTACATTTTTCTTCCATATCCATATTTTCACCTATGTTCTCCTATATGGAAACCCTGTGATGAGTTACTTTGGGTAATCGTTACATTTTATACTTTAGTTTTTTAAAATTAAGTTTTAGTATTCCTTTTTATGATGTGGGTTTCTATGAATAGTAAACAATTTATAACCTCGACGAATTTCGAGGGAGAAATTCATTTTAAGGGGGGTAGAATGTAACAACCCGAGATTTTATAAGATATATTCGTTTTAATTTCTTTCATATGTTCTGTTGTATTCTACACTAAGATTATCTTGCGCTATACGCAACACCGTATTAGCTTGCAGTATACGCAACACTAATCTTGGATCGTGTTATACACAATTTCATGTTTGTTTGATAGTAGTTATTATACGAAACATTGAGTATATATATATATATATATATATTCCATGTATTTTGTTATACGCAACAACAAAGGAGTCTTGCACTACATGCAACCCTGACTTGGCTTGCATTACACGCAATTGTGACCTTCCTCGATAGCATGTGTTGTACGTAATACCAGGTTTTACTAAACAATGATATATTATTATAATATTATTATGAACTAGCCGTTATGATTAGTATTAACTAAATTTTTAATTTTATAACATTATTATTCATCTTACAAATTTTCTAGAACATGGTATAAGAACAAAATAAAATTTTCGGCTAAAATAAGTATTTTTCAAAAAACGCAGTTTTGCCACCTTTTGATGGAGCACCCACTATAAATCTAGTTTTGACATGTTTATAAGTTCAATTTTACAAAATAAAATTATTATTTTGAATAGGGATATAAAATTTTAACTTGGATAAAATTTTCATGTTATTCTGATAACTTTCATATTTTAATGAATAGTAAAAACAAGCTATTTATTAATTAAAAAAAATTCATCATAATAACTTATGTGGATAAATTAAAATATTTAATGGTTTTAATGTATAAATATAATATATTTTTATCATTTAATATAATGTATGTCATTATCATTGATTTTACATTGAATTCGTAGGTTAAATAAATTCAATCTTTTGCAATGTTTTAAACAAAAACCCGTTTTATTTCGACAACGGGATTAATTTTAATTTAATTTATGCAACTTCTGTGTATTGAATTCGGAAAAATTGATTCCATATTTAGAATCAGTGCGTCCAAATTATATTAATATATTACCTTTTATTTTTGGGCTTTATGAATAGTAACAACGGTAAATTTAATTTACCATAGTAAAAGAAAATTGCGTAATTAGGGGTAAATATAATATTATAAAATTATCCTAATACTTGTATTAATACAATTGGATGATTATAATTTGTCCTAAGTCATATTTGGGTAGAAATGGAATTCCTTAGAACCCACTTGGAGGTGATTAAGACCTTTAGTTTATTTTATTTAAAGGGAAGTGAAATATGTCTCACTCAACTTTAATAATTAAACTATTTTTAATATAAGTTTATACAGAATGTAAATTTGGTTATAAAAACTTATTTGAAAGATAAAATGTTTTTATTTATCATGGTAATTTATTTGAAATTTTTAAGAGTTATTTAATAACCTTATTATCTTATACATTAATGATGCAGAAATTATTTATTTAGTGAAAAATCAATAATATAGTTTTTATTGAAATAGTAATACATATAAAAAGTCCACAAAATCTGAAAAAAACTTATTATTAGTGTATATATAAACCCTAATCATCCACTGGTAGAATTTGTGACCATTTGGATCCCTATTAAGGTTATTATGACATTTATATTATTTTATTTTAAATGATGCCAAAGTTGTCACCTTCATAATTTAATAAATATAACAATTTTAATATTGTGATTTTAAGATAATAAATTTGCGTAAAAGTATTATTGTTAATGGTAATAGATTTATATTCATCATAGGATTTTATTTTTAATTTTTTATGGAACAAAAAAGTATATTAAATAATTATACAAAAATGTTGTAGTAATTATTTTATAAGTGATAAACCAAATAAATTGTTTTAAAAACAATAAAATAAATATTATATGAACTACTTAATGTTCTCCACTAATTTTATTGATACATAATACCTTTTATTAATCTATTAAAGATTTTAGTTTGAACATATATTCTATATATATTTTATTTAAATTCAAATAAATGAATAGTGTCAAAATTGACACTGTTGTAATTTTATAAAAATAACATATTATAAAATTGTTTAAAAATCACAAAAATATTTAAAAATAAAAAATTTAAATTTATATACTCTAAAATTTTATAAAGTATCCAATTATGGACAATTCACAACAATAAGTAATTATTTGTTATAATTTAAAATTTAGAATGATATTACCACAAATAAAATTAAATTGACTAAATAAGGATAAATCAAGTTGATAATGTTTAAAATAAATTCCTAACAATTCCCTATTTTATTGGTTTATGGTATTACAACCCTTTCACATATAATATTAGGATATGAGTCATTTTTGAAGTTTTTATGTGGGTTTGGGATTAAATATAAACTAATATTTCTTATATTTCCAAAGGTTCCCCTCTCCTCCCTTATAAAAGGGCACCTCCTCCCTCTCCTCCTCACACCATTTTGAGCCTTGAAGATCAACCAAACTCTTCCCATTTCACTTCCCCACTTCCCTATAAACATACTATAGGTCCTGGTCTTCTTCAAAGACCAATTTTAGTGCCCTAAGAGGAGGTATGAAAGAGGCCCTTCAAAGAAGAGGTAATGTCTGTTACCGATTCTTTCACCTTTATTTCTTCTTCTACTTTTTCTTCTTTAGTTGTTTCATTATGAAGTAATAACATCAGTATCCCTCATATACTGATATGTTATTAAAAGTATGAAACAAACCTATTTCACCATCAATCCATCGTACGGAAAAAGAAAATCACCGCCCGTGCGTACGTACGGAATACCGTGTCCACGCTGTGGTGTAATCTATTTTCCACCACCACATTACTTGGATGGGTATAATGGTGTAAATAATGACTATATATGATTATTGTAAAGTGATATTGATTCTGAAATAGTATACATACACTCCAATATAATTCCATGGGAACGATATCATCGCTCGTGCGTACGTACGGATTACCGTCTCCACGACGCGATGAGATTCATTTTCCATGTTAACAATCAAGAATGATTTTAAAGTATATATAATAAGTAATAATGAAATATATGAAATAATAATGCTACTGTATTTATGTTTATATATATATATGTATGTCATATACTTAATTCAATTCAATTCAATAAGGAAACGAAAACAGCGTTCATGCATACATACGCCCTATCGTCTTTATGAATGGTGTATTTATTTCCATTTATCGATCTATTATATATATGTATATTCTGAATATATATTATATATAAATCATGTTTTACATTCTGGATGTATGTAATCATTATCTATGTAATCATATTAATAATTTCAAGTTAAAACACGAACGACAAATGAAAATATTTTACCCAAAACGCTACTTTAACATGAATTTACAAAAGAACGGGTAATATAAAGTCATAAGTGAACCATATATGATATAATAACAATGAATATGATTCTGTAATAATTAAATGATATTATTTAAATCATTATACAGGAATTTTGGATGCGTACGAAGCATATCGGACCTAAGGTTAGGGATAATTTTTCAAATCTCATTTTTTATCTGAGATTGTTTATTCGTAAGTATTTAATGGGGTTTTGATTATTATCCATGTCCACATGTTCTAAAAATGTTTTCATAAAATGTTTACTTTTCTTACATGTATGTTTAAAGTCATTTTTACCCTTTTATACTTTTACCACATTGTATGGAAGGAATATTTCTTTTACGAGGTACTTTTTGTCTTTTTTGGCAAAAGCACGAGAAGAATGTTTTTTTAACTTATATGGCATGAAATGATTTTTACGGTTTTATAAAGCCTTATTTTCATGAATCTTCCTCCAAAATATTTCATGACTATTTTCAAAAAATCGTTTTCTTTTAAAATTGAATGACATTTTTTGAAAAGAAAATGATTTTGAAGAATAAAGGATATTTTCCTCAAGAATTCATTTCAACTGTTTTATCAAAACCATTTATCATCAAAGATGTCATTATTTCATATGTTTATGTTTCTAGTATAATGTCTCTATGATTTACATGGTTTCACTTTTCTTATTATGAAATGATATCCATTTCTTTTATATGGATTATGTGATGATGGGATTATGTTTATGAAACCCATTTTATTCGTTGGGTTATTATGAATGATGTATGTTTATTTTATTGCACAAGTAAGAATGATTTCATTATGAGATGGGTGGGACCTATATCTCACTCCAATGAATTGGGTAAAGATTTATATCTCATGAGATAGACATGGATGGAATGGTAAGTTAATCCAGTTCAGTGTTACAGGAGTGAAACGAGGAGTGAAATCGATTTTGAAAGGGACTTTGTCCACTAAGATGGTCTTGGAAGCAATGCCTTGGCAACGATGGAAACCATAGCATGTGCTAAATGGTTTCCACAATTACATGTTTTATTACCATTATATTTTTTCATGGTTGATGTTCTATTATGATATATGCCTTATGTAATTCCACGTTTTATGTCTTTTCTCAAGATTTTGATGTTTAAATTTTATGTTCAAGTCTTTGTTTTCAAATCTTTATTGATTGTTTTATGTTCTCTATGTTTTCCCTTACTGAGCATTTGAGATCACCCTTTTTATGTTTTATTTTCACCAGGAAATAAAGAAAGGTTTAAGGTAAGGAAATAAAAAAGGGGAAGATCGTTATCGGAGATGTTGATGATATTTCAACATGATTAGAAGTTTATATTCCATGTTTCCAAAGACACTAAACTATTATGATCCTTGTGTGTCTGTTTTTGTTATGTATTAAGTATTCCACAAAAGTTATGTAATGTCCATGTACGTCAATATTCAGGCCTCTATAGTGGGTAACGTACAACTCATGTGGGGGGGATTAGTGTTAGGATCTTGAGGGACACGCTCAAGGGGATGCATGGCATACTTGCATGGGATATCGTGGATGGTCATAATCTTTGGGGGAGGATAATGCTATATAGATTTGACTCCAACATGGAGATGGAATGTTTGTGGGTATCCTCTCTCTAGAAATAGGTTTTTCCCCTCATATCAAGACTCTAATATCACTCATGTGGGATTGTGGTAGAATGAAATATTCATTTCTGGAAATGGAACTGGGTTGGAAGAGTGCATGGATTCCCCAAGTGCACGGTCCCAATGAATACATTCATGGATGTGACCTCACACCGGGATTTCATCAATGTATTACTTGACAATAACCTATAAAATTTCTTCGACATTATCCATCTCAACGTGAAACCAAATCACATTTTATTCATGCCCCGCCATCCGGGTAGTTCAATACAAATGACTTTTAAGGGATATCAACCCACTGGGTGCAACATGAATTCTAAAATGATCTTGTGTGTTGAAAAAAACACCCAACAAAATACAACTTTCATGTGTAGATAATCCAGAACTCCGCGATTCCATCTGATAAAGGTATAAAGAAAATGGGCATCTAACATTCTTCCTGTTGACATTGTTGCAAAAAATACAGGATGAATGAACTAACCATATATTCTTTGAAGGTGCATGGGAACACGAGGTATGGAATTTATTTAATGATTTCATGAAGATCCCATCTGAGGACCTTTGGGACACCTCTATTCTAGAGATGTGGTTTTATGGGACTATAAAAAAAGGTCCCAAGAGGGTGGTGAGGTCCATTATTCTCAGTGTCAGTTGATGGTGTAGCTGGCAAGCCCGTAGTAAAGCCAGATTTGAGGGGTCTCCCTCGACATGATGTTCCATAATTGTAAGAACTAGGATGTTTATAATTGATTTGGTCACCGTAGTAAAACACTAGCTTGAAGCACCCTCCGTGTGTATTTTACAGGATCGGTCTTCCACATCCATTCCTCCAACAGATGGATCACGAGGTCACTAGATTATGTTGTCTCCTCCAACTGAATTTATAAAGATAAATATAGATGTTTATTGCATCATGAGGGACATATAAGGAGGAGGAGTGGTTCGTAACCCAGGAGGGAGTGTATTCCTGGAATTCACATCACACTATTTAAATTTATCCACTCTTTATTTAAAGGCTAATTTAGTCCTCACTAGCTTCACTCTATGAAAACATAAATACATTTCTCTCTCACATGTGGAAATGGACTCAAGTATTGTTTATGAATCTCTTATTGGTAGAGACTACACTGCTTGTACAGTTTCATACACAATCATTAAGTGAAACAAAAACTTGATAAAAATATCCAAATCACACATGAGTGGAGATAGGGAAAAAGGTAGCGAACTATCTTGCCTCCATGGCTTCCCCAGGATCCAAATTGACTTGACTCCCCAATGCAGCCTCCCTCAAGGCTGAGGGGATTAATCTGATTCAAGGGGATTCCCTCCGGATACACTATTTTAGACCCCCCAAATCATGGGTTTTCTTTGTCTCCCCCTAGAACCACGTACATTTTTTTGAATAAAAATGTAAATCTAATGATGATGATCATAAAAAATCATAATAAACTATGAGATTGTATTATAAAACCATTACCACTTTTCTACCTTTGAATATTAATCCCCATGAAGGAATAAAAACAAATAAAACATAAAATATCATTGGAAAAAAAAAGACATATATTTTATTCCAATGGGGCCATATACACCAAATTTAAGAAGATAGGTC
The DNA here is from genome assembly GCA_963277665.1 of Viscum album. NCBI lineage: Eukaryota > Viridiplantae > Streptophyta > Magnoliopsida > Santalales > Viscaceae > Viscum > Viscum album. The sequence continues at coordinate 51,922 of CAUJRU010000094.1, forward strand.
CATATCATAACAAATTTATCAACGGATAATGAAAAAAAACCACTTACCACATTGGTAATAGTGGAACTATTACCCCCATTAAAGAGAGATACTCATATGGATAGGTAAATTACATTAATTTGTATTATAATAATAATAAAATAAATTCATGGGTAGTATATACATAATATAAATTATATAAGTGTTGAATATAGCATGTGTATCATGGAAGTAAAAAGTGAGACAAAAATACATCACCGCTTAAATAAAATTTTGAATCATATTAAAAAAAATAAATTAAAAATTATATATCCTTAAAATAATGATTTCAATGATATAAAATTTCACTGACCCATTATATACACCACATAAAATAATCTACTATTGAATTTTCATATGCCACTCAGAAATAGAAAATAAACTAGAAATCCCTTACCGTAAGTATCAACTTCCCTCTTACAAGTTCATATTTCCTCTATAATAAATTTATGTTTATTATATATATATATATATCATAACTATAGATATATATAATAACATATATGATTTTATTTTAAAATTTTAGTACCTATTTGTTAATAATTCCATGTTAATGTCGTGTTTCGGGCAATAACCGCATTGTTTTTCATGTGTGTTTTGATTTTTTTGTCCTCTTACTTTCATCAGGTTTCTATCATATTCATAATTTTATTAATGATATTAATACCAAAAATATCCATTGTAACATCCCCCTTCTTCTCATTGAAAAGAGAATGTGGAATGTTATTACATGGCCTTTAGTGACCTCTCTAAGTTGCTAAAGATTGGAAATAAATTACAAGGGATTCATTAACAGTTGGGGGATGATTTTCAATTTAAAAGTAAAACAACCAACAAAAAAATTCATAACAAAATTACGCCTACATGATATACGATACCAATAAAATACAACTCAAATAAGCCATTGATATAAATATTTTAACTAAAACCAAGTACCATAGTGGAAGGCCACTATATCAAAGTACACAACGGAATACTACAAAACTAATAAAATTCAATGATAATCACAACTACAAGGCTATAAAATTATCTAATATCCACTCCAAAAAACATTTCAAGCATAAATAATCCTTAATAGGGAACTATGATAATTTACCATCTTCCATCTCCCATTAAACAACAAATGCAAAAGCACCAAATTTCCAAAGAAAGGGTGAGAAATGAAACTAAATAGGCTTTCCCCAAAGGACTTACCTACTAATTGCAATAGGATCGAACATGTTATAACATTAATATAAAGTATTTTATATTAAAAAATCATAAATAGTTTATACCATAATATAAAAAACTATCATAATAAAGAAATTTTCACAAAAAATCGAGTTCTAAGGAAAGAAACCAAAAATGTTCTTCATAACCATTTCATATTTTCCTTTTTTGAATACCACATCACAATCCACAGACCCACAAATCCATGCATGAATGATTAATTATTATAGATCTATATTCAAGAGAGTTTTATCATATATTTACCAAGTCATCACAAGGTAATTAAATCCCTTGTTCCATTACATCTTTGGCATCAATCAAAGTGTTATATTTCAACCAAGCCCTGAAATGTAATTTGAACACAAACCACCAATTATTCCATAAAAAAAATAAAATAAAATCATAAAAAACCATTATAAGTAAAAAAAGATAATATATCAATATTTTTATTGAAAACACTTTTCATATATCTAAATAAGAAATTATTTTAAAATATTTATCTAAAAATCATTTATCAAATCATTTTGCACAATAATTCCCCAATTTAATAAAAACCCAAAAACAATAACTACAAAAGGATTCAAATATTATTTAAACACCAATTTCACAATCAATTTCAATCAGATAAATTAATTTGAAACTAATAATTCAAGTACTAAATAGAGGATTCAGGAGTGACAGTACTTATCTTGAAATATTTGGAGAAAATATAAAACAACAAAAAAAGGTGTTGAACCACCGAAACCCCTCCTTATATATCTTCCCCTAGTAGAAATAAATCCAAATCTAATCATATTTCGAATGAAATAACTTAGATCTATCCATCGAAGACATACATCTGAGAAACCAAGAGAGAGGAGGAAGAAGATCTAACGAAAACCATCATGAAAAAAACGACAACTTTCCATGATAGATGGGATTCAACGTACCAAGAATAACCTTCTCATCGCTTAAAAATCAAGGAGAGAAGCCTATTTAGAATTTAAAGAACGAAATATTGAGTTGGGGTCTGTTTGATTCATGAAAAGGGGTAAAAAAAACTGACCAACATCCACTTTTTGTTGATCTAGTTTTTAAAACATGCATCGTTAGTCACACTGTTAGTCGAAGAGTGCACTGATTTTGCATTAGACACTACATCAAGAATAAAATAAGCATGGTGATATCACATTATTTCTAAACCATACACCAACCATGCCAAATCCCAATGTCTTAAGACACATGGTTTCTCCTATTCTTCCATATATTTTTTACAAATTTTGCACCGCATATGCGCCTTCCCATTTAGCTTTTGGATAATAATATATAGTTTTCTATAGGCGTTTCATTATATCCCTAAACTATATGTTACCATTCCACCCTTAGAGAATCCCCCAAACAATCCAAACTTATTTAAATCCCTCCCAAAATTCCCCAAATTACATTATATACTTAAAAATCATAAAATAAGGTTTACTTACTTTAAACCATGGGGTGCTACATTCTCCCATTCAGTAGCCTTTCCATCCCCAAAAAGTAAAAAACCACTATTGTTCTAAATGAGTAGTGGTCATTTCTCTTCCACTTTATTCTCCCATTCCCAAGTCTCTTCTAGAATCTGACCATGTTTCCATAAAACCCACACTTGAATGATGATTTTTCCACTCAAGACTCCCTCTTTAATATCAATAATACACACTAGAAAGTGATCCACCAAAACATTTGGAACTAGGTCTGTGTTATCCCATTAAATCACATGGTAAGGATCAGAATGATACATTTCCAACTTAGGTACATTAAAAAAAATTATGCATAACACGGAATCAGGTGGTAATTCCAACTGATATTCCACCTCTCCAACCTATTCAAGAATCTCAAAAGTGTCTATGTATTAAGGAGTTTAATTTACCAACATCCCAAAATAACAATTTCCAAGCCCGGGAGAGACCGTCAAAGACACATGATCACTAAACATGAAATACAATGGTCATCAAAGATTATCCTCATATGATTTTTGATGACTCTGATATATATCAATTATTTTGTCAACTGAAACTTCTGTATTATTTTATTGACAACACTCGACCTACCAGTGATGTCTCACATATTTCAACCCAAAAAGATTGTGAACAAAATGGAATCCAATAAAATCCTTCAAAAATATTTATATAAATCAATTCATGAGAACTGTTTTTATATGAGATATCCACGAACGACACATGATCTTCCCATGAGCCTCCAAAATCCATTACACATGACCATATCTTTTCTCTCAATGTTTTGTTATCCACTCAGATTCTCCATATTTCTGAGGATGATACGATGTTCTCATTCTCAACTGAGTCCAAATGGATTTATTTATGTACATATAGAGATGATATGTAAGAATTGGATCTTTGTTTGAAACTATTGAAACTGGAATTCTATGCCTCTTTACAACTTCTTTGATATAGATTTTTGAAAAGTCCTCCACTATATCAGAATCACAGATCAATGTTAAATTACCCAACATTGTGATCTGATTGACTAACACCAATATTAAATCAGTTTTAAGAAACATTCATGGGAGACCTAGTAAAACATCTATAGCTATATTCTCCCATTTAGAAATAGGAATATGTAAATACTATGACATACCTTCTGGTCAGTGATGCACTTCCCTAACAGACTAACATGTTAAGCATCTTGAAAAAAACTATGAAACCTAACCATTCGTACTAATCAAAAAAAAATTTTCTTTAAAATCCTTATACATATTCATGAATAAAATATTAACAGCCAATCATTAATAATGGTAATCAAGATGATGTTTTTCCTGAGGATCCATAAGTATAACCATCCGATTTGTGAACCACAACACTGAACTCTCATCCATATTCCATCCCTCACTGGTCTCCCCACCATTGAGTTCTAACAACATATCCACACATTTTACATCATATGTCTATGCCTCTTATGTTTCAATGTTATCATTGGTCAATCTAGCCATTAAAATTATGAATAGAGAATCGTCAATAACTATCTAGCCCAATATAATTATGTATCTCAAATACATTCTTTAGCGGTTTCCATGATATAAAGGCCTTTATAATTTATGGATCAACAAAAACACATTTCATAGAAATCACATGGCCAAGGAAACATACCTCTTGAATCCAATAATATCACTTTGATAATTTTTTAGGGAGATGATGGTCCCTTGGGATTCCAAACATTTCCTCCAGGTTTTTATCATTCTATGCCTCTGTCACTGAAATATTTGATTCATCAATTTCTTTATGATTTCTAGTGAATTTGTAATACCGAATAGACAAAACAAATTTTCATAATGTCTATATATACTCCTAAAATATTTCTTTGGAATATCTTCTTTCAAAACCATCAGTGGGTTATATACAGATCATAAGTAAATTTTGGAAAACTATTTAGCTCAATTCAATTGATTAAATAGATTATAAATTGATATATATGGATACATTTTCTTCATCATAACATGTTTAAGATTACGATAATTCTCAGATAGGTGAATAGTTCTATTTTCCATTTAGACAAATAATATTGGTGATGCCCATGGAGACGTACTCGGCTAAATGAAGCATCTACTATCTAGATCCCCCAATTACACTTTCACTACCTTAATTATATTTGTTCCATATGATAAGACAGAAGGTAAATAGAGATGGTCCCCTGAAGGAGATCATTCATAAGCTCATCTTCTCTGAAATGTGTATACATTGAAAAATTATCAAGAATGACATCTAGAAACTAAATAAACACTACTGGGAAACTATTATCCGAGATCTCATCTATCGATTCCAAAGACAACACTGCCAACTGGTTTGATATCATTCCAATATTTGGTTCCAAAATTTCTATTGTACCTTCCATTATAAGAAGATCTCCTCAAAATAGATTCTCAACTACATATTCATTTTCCAAACAGATTCATTTTGTATAACAGTTGATGTTAGCTTTGAACGTTGAAAACAAATACACACTTGGGATTCTATCATAAAAATCCATCTAAATCACATTTAAATCCCATTTTAACTCATCCCAATTAACTATTATAGAACATTATTTACACTCGAAAGCTCAACATTATCATTGACCAATGGGAGTTTGATGTTTTATCATGGAAGAGAACATATCTACTTTTAAACTCAAAAAATAAACAATATGAGAATAAATAATGAAATGGGATGAACCTATATCAAAAAAATGAATTCATAAGGGTATAATTCAAAAGAATCATACAACTCACCATAAATGGTTCACACTGATCATCTAAAATAACTTGTTCATCTCTATATAATTTAATTCTTGTTATATTTATTTTATTTGTTGCCTTGCTGTGATTACATATCGTTAGGAGTCAAGGTATTCCTATAATCACCATGGCCAACTCTATTCTACTGGCACAATTAATTTTTTATCCGTCTTACCTCAAATAATATGAGGCCTATGATACCTAAGATGTGTTCTGAACACCCTACCTCATGTAATTGTGACAATTGTGCTGAAGGTGGCCCATTTTGCTGTAGTGGTGGCATGCTCTTGGTGGTGTGTAAACTCAATCTTTTTTTATAAAGAACCACATCGGGAACATCCAACAATAGTCATGTTTCTCATGGAATGATTCACTAATCTATCTATTTTATTTTTATTCAATTTCCCACCATGGAAATTAGTGACCCACATCCACTTTCTCCCAACATTTTGTTTCCCACTATTTTCCATGGGTATCAATATACTTCGAACTCATATATCTCTTGAGATGTCTCTTTAAGCTACGATCACTCTTTTTACCATCTCTATATTATCCACAATATAGAGAATATAAATCATCAAGTGAATATATTGATTAATCCCTAATTCAATGGTGGGTTCCTTTAAGGATACACTAGCAGTAACCTCTTCTGAAAGTAACAATAAATTCATGAATTTAGTGACATACTCCTTGAAGGAACGATTTTTATATTTCCTGTAGAAGAAGTCTATAGTTAATTGAGTTATGATCCGATGTGAATATATATTTTTTATAAATTCCTAAAAATCCTCCCATGCTTGGTTGTGGTCAAATATAGAATTAAAATATAAATGCCTCCACTAGAATGCATGATCATCTATCATATATGTCACTATTTTGACATTTATCCTTATAGGAATACCAATGAAATCAAAGATACAATTCATCATATTCAGCCACACATATTAACTTCATTGTACAGAACCACCTGGAATAATGGGTGGATTGTATTTTTGAAATTGGATGGAATGATCCACTTTTTATGGATCATCCTTCCTATTCCAACTATCCACAACCTAAAATTATTGTACAATACTCTACACCAGATGTTGGTTCACATATGAATCAACTGAAACCACATTCCCATCAACCTCTTCTGGTCGATTTTTACTTTGTCTACTTGGTTCAAATTTATAAAAACACCAAAACTATAAAAAATTTCACACTCTATTTACTGAAGGCATAGAATTTCAAATTCTATGTCATCATATTATCACAATAGTGGTTTCAAAAATCAATGGTTTCCACATTCAACATTTTTTTAATAATATCACTTTATTTTGAAAGTAAAAGTAATTTTAAAATAACACAATCATTCTCTTTTCCAAATGTCACATTTGAAATCAATTTTAAAATTTATAAAAAATAAAAACCTTTCACCAAATCATAGTTAGAATGAAATATGCACTCATAGTGAAAATTCATTTCTATAAAGCATGGAATGCTCATCTCAATGGATAATCCCATGAAAATGAGATTCCAATTCCTATAAGTTTCTCAAAGACACTTATGTTCCAAACTCCATGTTAACTTGAGGTTCAAAATAAAAAGTTTATCTACATATTAGTATGCTCTATATTACATTTTCTGTCAATATTACTGCTTTATATGATCCCATCTCAGGTAAATAACCAGAATGAATAGTCATATCCAAGAATGAAAACTAATACGAAGTCAAAAACCAAAAAAATTTACTACCACTTATTCCAAAAATATATTTGGAAGGCCAAGATATTAACACTAGTAACATCCCTCAACTTTTCATTATATTTAGAAGGTGGAAGGATATTATTTTTCCTTAATAGACAACCCTAAGATTACAGAGGCTGGAAATAAATTCCAAGTCTATCATTAATAGTTAGGGGATGATATTCCCTTTGAATGTAAAACAACCAACCAAACAAGTCCAAACCAAATAAACCACTACGTGATTCATGGTAACAATGAACAACAACTTATAGAAAAGAATAATATAAAATCGTAAATAAAAATATGTACCACAGTGGAAGACAACAATATCAATGTAAATCATGGAATAATGGAAAATTAACAAAACACAATGACAACAATAAATCGAAAGCTCCAATGTACTCCAAGATACACCCAAAAAAATATCCCAATTATCAGTAAGAACGACTATAGAATTTTGATACTTTACCTTTTCCCATATCTTGATAAACAATATCTAAAAAATCCCCAAATCAATAAAGAAGGGGCGAGTAATGAAACTCGGTAGGATTTCTAGAAATAAAGTACCAACAAATTCCACTACAATAAATCAATTTAGAAAATTTATATAGATTTTTTTATATTAACAAAATTATAAAAAGGTTTATATCAGAATATATAAAAGTTCCATAACAAAGTATTTTTAAGAAAAAATATCATGTTCCCAATTAAGAAACCAAAAACATTCTTAAAATATATTTCATATTTAATTCATGTCTCATTCAAGTCTATGAACCCACTCATCCATGCATGCATTCGTTGTTATTAAATTTCAATAATCATGAGTGGTTTCTCATAAATCTACCAAATCATTACAAGGTAATTAATTCCCATGTTTCATTATACCTTTACCAACAAAAACATGGTGATATTTAAACCAAGTCTAATAATGAAATATTAACACACACAATCATGTATGCCAAAAAACCCTACCAATAAAATCATTAAAAAATAATTCTAATTCTAAAATCATTTCAATGAAAAAACCTTTACTGTAAAATAATATTTTTCTTGAAAACATGTTTCCATAAATCAAACTAATAAACAATTTCAAAATGAACATCTGAAAATCATTTATCGATGAACATTTCACAAAAATTCCATATTTTTACAGAAAACCCCAAAAAATCACAAAAGAATGATTCATTCATGATTTTCACACAAATTCGACAATCAATTTCAGTAAATTTAATCAATTTGGAACTAATCCATGATGTTCTAAATAGGGGAGTTGAGAATCAATCTACCTACCTTGAAATAATAGGTGAGAACAAAAAATGGCATGATAACATCCAAAGAAATCGGTTGAAACTCCTAAAAACTACCTTAGATATCTTCCCCTAGAAAATATATATTCATATTTGAAATCAACTACCATATATATATCCACGGTGGACATATATATAAGAATGTTAGAGAGAGAATGGGAGAAGTAAATTTAAGGAAACACATCAATAACATCCATGAATGATGACATAACATCATACCAAGATTCAAAGCACAAAAAATGCCTATGTATCTCTTCCAAAAAAAATTTGGAGAAACTACCATAGCCATTGAGAGGAATAAACCTGATTTAGGGTTGGTTTGGGGTAAGAAAGAGGGGTTAAGCCAAAAAAACTGACCTAGATCCACTATGTTTGGATATATAGTTTTTAAACTATGCATAATTATTTTCTTTTTCATTCAAACTATGTTTCAATAATGTGTCAGACACTAACTCAAGTATAAACCCCTCATGGATTTCTCTCAAGGTTTCCAAACCATGGTCCAACTATGCAAAAGATCACTTTCTCAAGTATCACATTTTATCCTATGCTTTCGCACTTCTTGGAAAAACCATTAGACACCTGTAAACTTTCCTCTATAGTTTTTTCCTCAATATTTATGGTTTTATTCAGGTGTTTCATGGTTTCCCCAAAAGCTTGCACTAATCACGCACCATTAGAGAACCCCAAAAGCAATCCAAAATTATTCTAAACCCTCCCAAAATTCACACAACCCAATTATATAATTAATAATCATAAAATAAAAGTTATAAAAAATAATCTAGTGGTGATACATCCATTATATATTATTTTATATTATTCCATAAGATTTAGAAATAGAAAATTAAATACATTGTTCATGGAGATGGTAGGTCGTACGTACTCATGAACATTATTTCCATTTTCCTGAGGGATTGAATGAAAGAAGGTAAATAATATATTAAATTTCTAGAATATTTATTATTTAATATATATAAAATATTTTCATTAAGAATATCCTTTTTACCTTCCATGTAAAGTGATAATAAATAACATTGCTATGCGAGGTGGTAGTTCTCCAGACACAAGAGTGACATTATCGTATTCCCATAAAACGTGATGTATGAATGTATATGTGATTTAAATATTTATTAAGTATAATAATATCATTAATATAATATTGAATAGTTTAATAAATCCTCATATCTATATATGAGTGGCAGATTTGGAAAACAAATAACACCATTTATTGACGTATTAGTTCACCATACACACGAAATACGATTTTATATCCTATTTTATGGAAGATATCATAGTTGTAGGTAATTCCCTTAACATTAGAAAATATAATTATATTTAATTTAATGATATTATTATCTCCTCATGTTTTAATAATAATTTAATATGTTTTATGATGAAATACAATAAAACACATGGTTGGGGGAGTTACCTCTTCTTCATACAACTTCAATTGGTTTACACTGAATGAATAATTTGGTCAAATTTCTGACAAAATTAATTATATTAGGATGATATGAGTGAATAATTAAAATTTTCTAGATAGTTCTGGGTAAATAAAATTACTTTTTTAAGTGTAAAGTACAGAGGAGAGGGGGTGGCCTTTTATAAATGAGGTGAGTAGCATACTTGTAATTATTGGAAAATAAAATTTTTTTCTAATGTTTTAACATTGTAAAATGCATTGAAATTTCCATTATATTTACTATACCTGAAATGGTCAATATATGGAAATATAATTGGTGTTGTAAATGTTTTTGGTCAGTTATTACCCTTATATGTTTAGTTTATCCCCAGGTACCCCACTTTTTTACTTTAACCATAGCAAATATTTTTTATTATATTAGTATTCATTGTGGTAAAATATTAAATTTGAATTTTTAGATAATATATATTATTATGATTTAAAATATTCAATAAAAAATTTTAAATTCCATTTATAAAATATTTATAATATTAATTTAATAATTAAATCATAGAGGTGATGAGTAAGGGGTTTTTCCAAGTGTTCAAATCTTAGAAACAAATTTGAATAAAAATTCTATTTTAAAATGATTCCAATGAAATAAACAGGATTTATTATTATAAATTGAGTTATTTTGACGTTTAAACCCATTTAAAAAAATAATTGAACATTAACATTTTTTAAATGAAGAGGCAGTTTTTAATAAAAACGGATATTTTCACTATTCACTGAAAAATGAATATTTTCTGAAAATTCAAAAAACATCATGCTTAACTAATTTTTTCATGCTGATTTCAGAAATAAAATTTCATTTATCAAATTAGTTTTAGAAAAATTCCAAAATTTATTTCATTATTGGTCACAAAAATAAATAAAATCATCTTTTTGGAGAAAAATTATTTTTGAAACATATAATGAATTTTCAGAAAATTAATTACATTATAATAAATATGTTTTATTTATATATAACCATTATGTGTAATATTTAAAAAGTATTTATTAATATTTACATCTTTTTTTATGACTAGGTTATAATGTTCGGATTTAAATAATAATATTAATTGTTTTTCATGGTTCGTTAAAACTAGATGTTCTATGTAACACAAGCTCTCAAAGAAATTTTATTTATTTGAAAAAAATAAATTTAAAAATTCATGGAGTGTTAAAAAGGGTCTCTCACAAAATCCATATCTTTTAATCCAATAAAGTGGGTTTATTTTCCAAACTCTACATTCTTAATGTTGCAATGCATTAAGGAATTTTAATTTCATTTGTGTCTGATTAGGACTCTTGGTTTACATCTAATTTTTTTTGACCATGAATCCACCCATAAGTATCTAGTTTAATATGAACAAAGATGATTATCTTCAAATAGATGGCCAATAAGAGCTGATAATCCAAATACAGGAAGATATTCTCAAAGAATGAAATATTTATTTTAAAGGCTCATGGGAGGATTATATTCCATTAATAGAGTTATTATATAGTAACATTTACCATGACTTGATATTCATGGATCCCTTCAAATATTCTTATGCTCATATTTATAGTTATTCACTTTATTGGGTGGAAATAGGAAATAATTAACTTATCATACCTAGCCGTATAGTTGATATGATGGATAAATTTTATATTATTTGACAGATTATGGAGACACCTCAGGGTTTTCAGAAATCATATGCAAATCATTATTTTTAATCATTACCGTTTGAGGTGGGTGATCACATTTTCTTAAGAATATATCCATGTCTATGGAATAATAATTTTTCTAAAATAACAAAAAACTTCTCCAATGTACATTAAACCTTTTTAGATACATGAAATAGTTATTGATTTTAATTATTAATTGCATTGAATCACAAAAATAACTTATATGTAAAATTTATTCCATATATCTAAATTTAATAATTAAAACCCAACCTTAAAATTTTATTTTGCGGGACACTATTGATTTAAATAAAGATACTTTGTGGAATCATGTTTCAATGTGAATTATTTATAGCTAAGAGAAAATATTACATGGGAAAGTATTGGTTTTGTATGATTTTTTAGATGGATGGTTATATTTAGGATTAATAATGGGAAGGTTAGAAGGAAATTCTATAATAGTGGCCTTATCTATTCTGAAGATACTCTGGTCTCTATCATTTCAATGATGAAGAGTCTAACAATGAGGATAATTTTAAACCCCCAAGGTTCTTTAAATTTACACTTTTTTGTATTTTTTAGGTTATATTATACCGTGATTCATTTTTGGGATTTTCTGGTTGGATTTAAAGTGATTTGTAAGGGTCTTTAGGTTATACATTTTAAACACGACTAATAGAAACCATGCACAATATCTAGGAAAGTGTGCAAGGAGATACATGTAGATTCTAGGATAGTGCACGATTTCAAAACCCCATTTAGATTAATAGGAAAGACCATTCAGATTAAGGTAATTCAGACTATGTCATTCCCATAAGTGGAACATAGTTCTCTGAACTAGGCATCATAACAATAAGGCCCTCTATTTGATGGAAAATAGTAACACATGGTTAGAACACAGTTTTCCAAACCATGGGTCAGAACAGTTGGTTTATCTAGGCACATTCCATTAACATGGTTATAGTTGGATCATGTTTTGAAAAATTGTGTATACTAACAATAAAACATGAATTAAATTATCCTAATATTATTCATTAACTCGGATAAAATCCCCAAAACTCCCATTTTTCTTCTCTTATCTTAGTCTCTTGACCTATTCTTACACCCTAGGAATTCATGGAGATTCATTTGGATTTGGAATATACTTATATCGTTTAAATGGTTTTTGGTCCTAATATGTAACCATACGACGTTGTTATTTATTTTTCTATATAGATGTATTCTCCCAGTCTCTCTCTCTCTCAGAGAAGTAGATATAATATTTTATAGATTGATATATGAGATATCAGGTGTATCTTGATGAAATAATAGTGGGTCTATTTATGGTAATTGATCGTGAGGCCATATCAATATTTTTTGTTCTTTTGTTCTTCAATTTCATCATCCGTTGAGAGGTAGGTGGATTCTGCCTCATCTATAATTTTTCTATAAATTAAATGCTTCATTTTTTTAAATTTTTTTTCATGGATTTTAAAATGAAATATTATGGGATCAATTGAAGGAAATAGTTTTGGATAATTTTTTAGGAACATGTAAATTAAGATAGATATTTTAAAACCTATTTTCTTTAATAATTTCAAATTCTTTTTTAGAATATTTTTTTTAATGGTATACTAGTGTTTGATGAAATATTATAAATAATTGTATTTATATTTATGTAATGAATTTGAATATAAATACTCATAATTGTTTTAGTTTATGTTCTTGGGGATTAAGTATGGTTATGATGTACCATTGTCAAAAGTGATACATAGCATGGTCCTAAAGTATTACCATCAAGGTGAGACATAAATATTGAATGTATATGTTTCTGGGATTAAACATGTGATTGTTATGATATGTAATAAGAAATGATAATATGATTGTTTACATCATTCTCTCGAATGATTCATTTAAGCATTTTTATAAAATGTTTATATTTTTTCTATATTTTTTTTAAACATTAGTAAATTACTCTTTTTTTAGAGCCATATTTCAAACTGTCTATATTGATGTATTAATGGGTGTTATACATACCCTCTTATTGGAAACATTGGTGATTTTTATGATATTGTGAATAAGAATACATGAATTGGAATGGTATCATACTACTCTCCTAATATATAAAGATATCATGGGTGGATCGTGTGAATTTGGATCATAGAGCTAGATTGAGTGGTGTTTTGGGTGATGCCACATTGGTGTCATTTGATTATGTCGGCTTTTAATCATTGTTTTTTGATGTATTTTGTTTCCATTGTTACACAGATATTATTTTTGTTCATTTTTATACATTGATACTTATTTATTGTACTCATGCATCATATATATTTTTGATTTTTTATGATTAATCTTCATAGGTTATTTTTTCAATATAAAAAATAATCCTCTTATTTTATATTAGTCCCTAGGAATTTATTTCCATCCATTGGTTTCTTAGCGATGTCACATAATGTTAGTGTAACTCTACATTATCTCAATCCAGTGAGTTGGGCCGACATATTACACAATGAGTGAGTTTTCGTTTTTTAGTACGTATACCAAAACACCTTTATGATATCTATGAGTCTTTTTTTATTTACCTAAATCAATATATTAAAGATACATATGGAGTGAAAAAAATTTAAACAATTGGAAACATAAAAAAACATTTATCTAATTTATCATTGAATAAATGACTTTAGAAAACTTCTTTGAAGAGTAATTTAATTTATATATTATTAAAGGATTAATATTTAGAAAAAATACAGATTTTAATCAACATAACCATGCGATGGTACCATACACCATGTGATAAAACTATCAACGATGTCTTTTATTTCACCACAACATGGTGAGTACCTTAGAAAACAAAATAAAACCATTATAAGTTTATTGGAAAAAAATAAAAATATAGTCAAAAATATATTTAAAATGTTTATTGATAATTAAAAAAATTCCTTTTACATATTTCAATTAATAAGTATAAAAACATGATTAATGATCAATAATAAGAACAATAAATAATTTTGTGTTTTTATCCTTCTACTAAAGTGACGTTCAGCCCCCATTGAAGTGTGTAATAATTCTTATCATAAAAAGAGCATCTATTTTAGTATGAAAAGGAATATTTAAAAAATTTTGGTAGGTATCACGAAATTTCTTCAATAGATTCATAAAATATTTCATGATATATATAAAACAATATGTCTTTTAGTAATTCAAATTTCAATGTTTGTTCAACCATAGATCTAAAAAAATTTCATATGATATCTTATTTAACATTATAAAAAAATTTACAAAATATATGAAATCCTATACAAAAATTAAAATAATTACAATATTATATTTAAAACCATGACTTAATCAATTATATCTATTAATACCATAATGTTACCTACTGATTTGAACATATTCTCCTAATTAAAAAAGAGAAGAATAGATTTTTATAAAACTATATTATATAATTCTATGATATATTTCATTGTTGTTTAATTCACCTCAATTCTATAGTTTTCCTTCATGATAACATTGATGACTTGTAATGATGTTACATAACCAAAAAATGTTCATAAATATTTTTTATTGATTTTAATTATTTTTAACATAGAATATGCACCAATTTAATCTATAAACCATGTCAAGAAATAATGACATAGTTCTGAAAACAATGACACATTACTCTAAATTAAATTGTGAATGGTTCTTGGAAAATTCAGAAATAACTATATATAAATTTATTAATTCTTTGAGATTGAAATAATTTTGTATAATTATTTAAAGAATCCATTTTATGAAATATTTTTTAATGTTAGTATAATTTGGAAAACCTGCATAATTATTATTTTATTCTCCATATATTTTTTTGAAAAATTTGAGAAATTTATCATAAAATATAATCGTGTTATGTAATTCAACTAATCTATGATTTTACATTCTATATGAAATTATAAATATATTTCAAAAAATATATATCTAATAAAACCCAAAATAATATATTCGAACATTAAAAAATAAACTAATAACTATTAAAAAATCCTTTATCAGTAATTCAAGAAACAACGCCATAGAATTGTGAAAATGTATGAGTTATCAAAACACCACGTTACATGTTATAGTATGGTTTCTAAGAGAACTCCCCACTAACTGAAAATGATCCTTCCAAATCTATTATGTCAAGACTTAACAAAAATACCCTGACCTTAGTATCTATGATTTTTTGGTTCCTTTATCACTTTTGTTCATGAAATAAGATATAAAATCCCGAATTACTGCGCAATTTTGAATTTTTGGAAAACAATATACAGACATAAAATTCACATTACATTTTAAATCATAAAATGAAACATAGTATATTATTTTATAACACCATAATTATATTTTATGTATCCATTTAAATTATTCATAATACACTTCCTGACATCCTAGAGAAAAGAAGTATAATAATGGGATGAGATATAATGGTCTTTATGGTTATTCATACAGTAGAATCTGTCAAAATTAAATATGCTTAATCAATATTAAAATTAAAATAACTGATACATATTCCATTTAATCAATAACATAATCCTGAAGAATAATATGACACGAATAAATGAGATACACTGTGCTTAGAGACGGTAGGTCATACATACACATGGATGTTGTTTATATTTTTTAAAAAATATATAACTTAATAATGGGAAAAAATATTTACCATTTATATAAAAATTATTATATAAAATGTTTAATTTATATTCATTTAATATATCCTTATTACCATCCATGAAAAAAATTAAAAAACATTCTTAGTGATACATTGAGGCGGTATTCAACACATATGCGCAAGAGATGTTATTGTTTTCCAAAAAATTTGGTGGAAATAAGGTATAAATGATATTATAATTCCATATGTATATTAGTTTCCTATATATCATATATTTATGTTATAACAATAATTATATCCATCCCTGAGAAGTGGTGAGGGAAAATAATTACATCAATTTGCGAGGCGGTAGACCGTCG
The DNA here is from genome assembly GCA_963277665.1 of Viscum album. NCBI lineage: Eukaryota > Viridiplantae > Streptophyta > Magnoliopsida > Santalales > Viscaceae > Viscum > Viscum album. The sequence continues at coordinate 68,504 of CAUJRU010000094.1, forward strand.
TACACATGATCGAAGGTTTTGTATCCCAATTGATGGATGGGGATGTGAATATAGTTTATTATATTATAATAATAATATATGAGTATATATTAGTTAATTTTTTTATTCTAACATATTTTTTGTGGATTTTAATGAATTAGAAGAAGAATTAAAAGTAAAATACTTGGTTAAAAACATTACCTATTTATCCTAAAACATCTTAAGTTTTAAATAGTAGGCCTTAAAATATTATATTTATGATTGAATAATGTATTTTAGGTTTTGGGCATGGAACTAAAGAAGATATTTCAGGTTTTCCTTACTGAAAAAAAATCATTTGGACTGTAAATCATAGACGATAGTCGGTTGCCTTTTATTAGTTGGGGGGGGGGAACTCACTTGGAATATTTTAAATGAAAAATTGATTCCCACATTATTCTAATTCCATGAGGATCCGAAATTACTAATTATAAAACCATGGGAGAGATAAAAGAAAAATATGGCCAAAATGGGAGATGAATGCTTTTATACATCATTGTAACCCTTTTTATTTTAGTTTAATCCCTCAGAAAACAATTTTTAACCATAATCTTGAGAATTAATTTTTTCACTTTTTTTTATTATTGATTATGATGTTTGAACTTGATTTTACGATATTATTTAATATAATTTATTATGATTCCAAATATTTAATTCATTTTAACAAATTAAATTCTCCTATGTGACCGAATTTAATTCCAAATTAATCCCACTGGCCCGATGAAAATGTGGTTTTCAAAGAAATGTTTTCATAAGTATAGAATATTTAATTTTCAATGATCAATATGAAATTGATTAAAATGTTCTAAAATATATTTATTATAATATAATTTAATAAAATTTACTTTAAAAAAATTATATCAAATCGATGTTTTAAATACTTTAGATGAAATGACAATTTTCAATAAAAACAATTATTTTAACAATTCATCAAAAACTTTTAATTTAATAAAATTATCAAAAAACTAAATTTATGATAATTTCTACAAACAAAATTAAAAAATTATGTCCATTTTTTAATATAAATTTTCTATAATTTTTAAAAATAAATTTTAAAATATCCGTGAAATTTCTAATAAAACAGCCATTTAGAAAAATAAAAGTTTTCAAAAAAACATTTTTGTCATTCAAATCATTCTTAATTTCTTTCTAATAAATATATTATCTTTGTGTTTATTTTATAAATTTTCAAACCATATATTTTTCATAATATATTTATTCTTATTCATAGCTTCCAATTTAATGACTATGTTAAAATGGAATAAACCTCATTTTGACTTCAGGTTGCGTGTAACGCTAGCTATCAAAGATATAATTTTTTTAAAAAAGGAATATGTGTTAGAATATATTGGTTATAAATTGATTTATGGAAATTGTTGTGATTTTTTGTATCATTTTGGATTGTTTATTTAGATTTCATTCATAATAAAATTTTATTATATTTAGTTTCAATACATTATCATTCTATATAATAATTTCTTAAATGAGGCACATAATGCATAATTTAAGTCAATTTATATAAATATATGAAACATAAACATTCAGTATATCTTTTCAATAATCAAATACATGTATTTTTTTGATTTTATCCTTGTATGAAACATACAATATATTACTTTCTTTTTTATTCAATTGATTCATAATTCTAATTTTAAATGGATAACATTTTTAATTATATATTTTATAGAAACAGACACAAACAATAAACATAATGATGCAAGGAGAATTTGGTACATGTATGGATCTATAATAGTGAAAAAAAAAATTCATAAAAAATGACACTCAAGAGAAAAACTATTTATGTACTTTTCTCACATGACAAGATAATACAAAAATAGGAGCTAATGTTGTTTTCATTGAATCTCAAGGCAATTTCTTTATTAGATAAATTATTTCATCCAAACTAAATGAAACATTCAATTTATATATTATTTTTTTTAATATTTAGGATACCAATTCGATTTATAAAATTGGATATATAAGAAATACACATAGCGAACTCACATTAACACATTGTATGTGGGGCCAGAATACAATATAGGTATGGGAATTCCATCAGATATGTGATGAAAAATTCTAGGAAAGATAAACCATTATATTGAAAATCCCTACAAAAAAAAGAATATAAATAACATATCCAAAAATTGTATAAACCACTACATACCATCGTTCACAAATTTTTCATTAAAATTTTCTCAATGATATATGAATCTATTGAAAATATATTTATTGTGATCATATAGAGTATTCATCATCAACCACTGGATAACCAATAAAAGATTATTATATAAATTTTATACCATAATACCTTCTTATTAGACCCATAAATAATAAAAATTACAAGTATTCATGATAATATGAATAGTGGAATATTACTAGAGAAGATGAAGGTGAACTATGAAATGAAAAATAGATCACATCCATTGATGATGAAGTTGATCTATGTGTTTTACATTCATATACTAAGGGTACTAATTAAATCCATATAAAAAATTGAAAAACTAAATTTAATGAATGAAAACATGGATGTAGATAATTGTGAGAGTACATGGAACTGATATTATCTCCTAAAAAAGATGAAATGGAACCCTAGAGTATGTTGTCTTTGTGAATTGATCACCTTCATATTCTTTTCAACATAGATGTGATATACTAATTTCTAGAAAAAATATAGGTTGTCCCTCTATAAGTCTTCTGATTCAACCCATGACATACCTAAGGCCTTCATCTAATCACCCTAGGGCTATTCCAGGAATTGAAGGAATAATAATAATGCTAGTGGGAATAGTGTCTACAATAAAAAATATCCCCAATGATCATCACATAGCCATGACATATAAGGTTCTCCATAAATTTATAAAATCAATGTATGAATGGTTTGGGAAATTTGGTTTATTATACTAAGGAATAAAAATAAAACTAAAACATTTGAATAATATATCTCATATGAAACAAACTCACGCTATATTAACCTACTCGATTTCCGAATCTATGAGTTGTTTGGTGAAATAACCCCATGAAGTGGCATAAATATGATTTAGTACCTAAACATGAAAGATTCATTCAATCTGTAGAAACAATGTTGTGTAAGCATAAATTTACCATAGGTAATAACCATATACTCAATGAATTAAATTTCCCAGTAAAAACCATACACACTAGTTTTAAAATAATAACATAAAATGTTTTTTCAAATTTTTATGTAAATCCAATATCACATTGTCAATATACATAAAAATTCCTATCTTTTTCTCCATTAAATAAAAAAATCCACTTATAGAAAATTTATTAGTCTATTATACCATTATTTATAACCCACAATTGAAAACCACACTCCAAACCAATTTCAGATGATATTTTTTTTAACACCATGAAATTTTAATAAATATTCATCTTTAAATACTTTCAACTCTCAATATATTGAATTCTGTGCAATAATGGGTGTAAAAGAACCACGAGATAGTATAAAATGATAATTATAACCTAGATCTATAATTTTAGGGAATAAGTAAGAATATATAACATAGGAAAATAATTTTATAGTTCATTGGTTAATTAGAAACAAAAATATAAACCAATTGAATGTAAAAAAATATTCTTATTTTAATACTTCTAAATTCATTGTCTATTTATAAATTAAAATAATTATCATTAGTCAATGATAATAATGAAATAAATATATTAAATATTCAATCAAATATTTTTTTTTCTTCAAATTTATTTTATGGGAAATAGAGGAATAAATCTACTTCTATGAGTAAAAACATATATCGTACATGAGTTTGTTGATTTATTTCTAGATGAATTTCTAGGTCTTCTATCGAGTCATGATGTTGGGTTTTCAATATAACTCATACTGGGATCTATGCCAATTTCATATACTTCTTATAGAATGTCCTCTTTATAGTTACATGAAGTGAAGAAGAAAATTCAAGAGAATATTGAAAAGGGATTCATATTCCATAGTCTATCACCTTTGGGTGAACATGTTTTCTTTTTTGAAGAATAAATATGGACCAATGAGACTCTGCATTGATTATTGATAACTAAACAAGGTAATTTTCAAGAAGAAGTATACTCTTCCCTTTAATTATGAATTATTTGACCATTTATGTGGAGCTTAATTCTTATCCTGAATTGTTCTTTGTTATAAATATCTTCAATTAATGCTAAATAATGACAATATACCTAGGAAGTCATTCCATGCATTGTATAGTCACTCTAAATTTATATTGATTCCTTTTGGTCTTACTAATTCCCCTACTATCTTCATGAATTTAATGAACAGAGTCTTGAGAGGCTATATTGATCAGTTTTTTGTAGTCTTTAGAGAAGATATTTAGGAATATTCATTTAGAAATTAAGAACATGGTGATCACAATAAGATTGCGCAGAAGACCCTGAGAAATGATATGATTTATGAAAAATTTACCAAGTATGAATTTTGGATTCAAAAATTATAATTTTTGGTTCACATAATATCAGGAGGGGGGATATATGTTGATCCATCAAAGATGGGAGTAAATGAACATTGTCCTAGAACAACAACAGTTACTGATATATGTTTTTTCTTGGTTGGGATGGATATTAACTAATATTTTTTAACGTTTTTGCATGATTACATAACTTATTCACCAATTTTACTTAGAAATGATTAATTTCCATATGGAAGGTAAAATGTGAAGATAATTTCATGGATTTGACAATAATGTTATTCAGTGAATTGATGATCACACTACCATATCGTGGAGAAAAGATTTTGATCTAAAGTGATACATCAAAGAAGGGTCCTAGATGTGTTTTCATGAAAAATGATATGGTGATAGCTTAAGTCTCATGATAATTGATGATCCATGAGAAAAACTACCCAACATATTATTTGGAGTTAGATTTGGTAATCATTTCGTTAAATATGTGGAAGAATTATTTTTATAGAGGAGTCAGTCATATATAGATTAGTCGTAAAATTTTAAAGCATGTATTCACTAAAATGGAGACGAATATACTCTAAATGAGATGGTTGGAGTGAATAAAGATTATGACAGGTCAATACATTACCACCCTGGGAAATCATATATGGTGGATGATTATTCGAATAAAAAGGTCCATGTTATCAAATCTATTATAAGGATCACAAATGATCTAATATATATTGATTTTAAAATCATAGATCTAAAAATTGTGAAGAAAGGGGAGAACTCTTATCTTTATCAAATTAATGTTCAATAATCTGTAAAATTAAAGACTAAAGAGAGCCATAATGAATATGTATTTCAAAAAAGGTGAGAAATTTTCTTGAGTACAACCTTGATTGTTCTGCAATAATAATGTTAAGGAATTGAGTTTGTATTCCTCACATACCAAATTTAGTAGAGTTATTTGATGAGGCTCATAATTCATCATTATCTACTCATCTTGGATGCACAAAAATTTATAGGGATATGAAAGATTATTTATAGTGGGATAGAATGAAGAGATATAGTAAAATATCACTATTGGTGCTTCATTTGTGAGTTAGTAAAGTTGGAGAGGCATAAGTACAAGGGGGTGTTACAAACATTACCCATACCAGAATAAAAATGGGAAAAAGCACTATGGAATTTTTTTTTTCATAAATCCCAAACCATTTAAAGGCCATACTTCTTTATGGCTTATATTTTATCACCTTATGAACATTGTACGATTAATTTTTTTTAGAGAAGAGTAATAACTTCATTTGAAGTCTATAATATATGTTAAGGAAGTGTTAAGATTTCATGGAGCACCACTTTATATTATACCTGATACGGACACTACATTTACCTCGATGTTCTAGGGAAGTCTCTAGTAGGAAATGGATAAAATGTTATGTTTCAATACTAATTATCATCATAAAGTAGATGGTCAATCAGAGATAAAATATAAGAAATCAAGAATACATGTTTACATCTTGATCAATGTATTTTAATGGTATTTGGGATATACCTACCTTAGGTTGAATTTCTTACTATAATATCTTTCACTATAGAATGCAGATGGTTCCTTATGAATACATATATGGTAATTTGTTTAGATTTTAAACATGATGGGATGAGGTTTGGCAAATAATTTTACTGGGACCTGATCTTGTTGGGGAAATGGTAGTGAAAAATAGAACAATTCCACAACATATAAGAGTATCTTAGAATCGATAAAAACATTATGGTGATAATCGATGAAGAAAACTAGAGTTTTAAGTGAATTACTATAAATACCTAAAGAGAAGAGAGTTATGACTATTTTAATAAAGTGAAATCTAAGCCCTATGTATATTAATTCTATTGAAATTATTGATCTTGTTGGGAAGGTAGCGTATAGATTGGAACTTCCATCGAGACTCTCCCAAGTTCAAGAGGTGTTCCATGCATCTCTCCTAAGAAAGTGCAAACCTAATACTTCACATGTACTAAACTCAGAATTTGTACATTTGGAGTAATATATTTCTTATTAATAACAACCGATAGAGATTTAGTATTGTAGTGAAAAAGATCTACAAAACAAGACCACTCGATTGGTTAAATTTTTATGGTTGAATCACCAATTTTAAGAATCTATATGGGGACATGATGATGTGATGAGTCAAAGGTATCCTCATATATTTGTATCCATGTGATTTATTCCTAGGGTGAAATTCATTTTAATGGGGGAGAATGAAACAACCTGATATTTTAATAAATACTTCTCTTTAAATAATTGTAAATATTAAATAGATTTCATTGCACACAATTGTGAGTTTAACTGATCTCTGAGACAATATAAATTGACAATTATAACAAAGCTATTAAATCACTAGGAATAAATATGAATAACTAACTTATGAAAATAATTTGAGAATTCATTGGTTATTTTGAATTGAAAATCTAAACAAATTGAATGTAAATTAAATATTACAATTTTCATACTCCTAAAGTAATTTTGTCATTATAAATTTAATTAATCACAAATATTGAATGATAATAATGAAAAAATATTAGATATATTAGATATTTCTTTATATTAATCCAATATATTTTATGGGCAAAAGAGAATAATCAATCTAATTCTATGAATAAAAAGATATATATTATCCAAAAGAGTAATTTTACCTCCTTTTAAATAATAACCCATTTTAAATATAATTTTGGAATCCTTTATAATATTTATATGAACAATTTATATAATTTATTGAAATTGGGATATCAAAATTTACTTTGGTTATGATTTTTGGTATTTTTCTAGTAAGTTTCTTAGTCAAATATATATATTTGTTTTCAAAATAAATTATTTTTTAAAAATTATTCATAAGGTCATATTATATTTTTGAATTAAATTTAAATTTTAATAAGTTAATTTGAATTTAAAATAGAACAATTATGGTTTCTAAAAATCATTTTATACCTGATTTTATTATAAATATATTTATGTTTTAAAAGGCCCTTTTTCAAAAACTGTTTTTCATGGAATTTGTTTGGTTTTCTTTTAATGTAAATTCCACAGCTTATATGTTTTGAATTATTAAAATTAGATTCAAAAATAGGATTCTTAATGTTAAATTTTATTAAATTGTAAATTTTTTTTCTTTAATGTAAATTTTATCGATGGGAATTTCTGTTACCACGATAAAGGTTAAATTAGGTAATTTAGATTAAAAATAAAATTATAAAGACAATAAAATGACCCTAAAAATGCCAAAATATTATTGGATGAATATAGTTCGACCATTAACACATAATTATTTAAATCAATTAATTTAATTTACATTTTTTTCATGAAAATGACATATATAATTTTTCAATCAATGAAAGACACAAAATGTCATTTTTTCTATCTTCAATATCTCTTATGTGTCCACATGAGAAAAAATGAGTGTTATGAATAAATATCAATGTTACTTTTAAATTAATAATCGTATTTTTTAGATATAAATATATTTTTGAAGTTTTGGGATTCTTGGATGAAACTATGTTTTTATAATATTTTATTTATTAAAATTTTAAAGATCTCACATTCATATTTTAAATAATAAATCAATATTAATATAGGGCTATATTGTATATAAATTGGACTATAAATATTATTCTAAATTACAATATATTTTATTTTATCAATATATTTTATTTGAAATTTCTATTAATGAAATAATAATATAAATTAATTACAAAAAGATGATGTATTATTTTTTATTAATAGAAATATCAAATATATGTTATTAAAAATATTAAAATAATTACTTTTTCATATAATTAATATATCCAATGAATTTTTAGATTACCTTGACCTATTTGATATCTAATAAAATGTTTTTATTCCAATTTATCTTGTTTTCTTGATATTTTTTAAAAACCAAGAAATGAATAGTGTCATAATTAAAACTATTAATATTTTATCAAAATAATATTTTCCTAAATTATTTAGAAATCCAACAATATTTTAAAAAATACCAAATAATTATAATATAGTGGAAATGGTTATTAATTTTCTATTTATAGTATAATTTACATTAATAAGTAAAATTCAAAATCTTTTTATGTTGAAAATATAGTTGCTTTAGTTAAAATTAAAATTGGTTAACAAATGGTCAATTAAATTGATAAATTTTAAATTAATACCAAAAAATGTCTGTAATATATTGGTAAATGTTATTATATCTATATCTAATCTAATATTTTAATATATGAAATTTTTCTGGAATTTAGAATTATATTGAATTTATTATAAATTAATATTTTTCAAAATTCCAATAGTGCCCCCACCTCAATTATAATAGGGAACCTCCTCCCTTATTTATTCTAAACTCATTGTTCCATAAATATCATCCATACAGTGAAAATTTACTTCTTTAAAATCTTTGTCTACATTCTAGCGGCTCTGTTCTCCTCAAAATACCAACTCTAGTGTCCCTAAGTGGAGATCAAGAGGGAGCCCTCTGAAGAAAACGTAATATCCTTTACTGAATCTCTCTAGATAATTTCTAATTCTACTTCTTCATCCATTTTAACCTTATTTAAAAATAAATATAGTTTCACCTATATTCTAAGATGTTTTTATGATTATAGGATAACCATAGTCCATCCTCAATCTATCCAATGAAAGCTGAAATCACAACATGTGCATACTTACAAACCAGTGTCTCCACAATGTGATGTGATTCATTCTCCATGATCACTATTAAATAATGATTATATAAATGTATATAAATTATAATATGATATATATTACCTTAATATAATTTTGTAAATTAGAGGAATAAATTATATGTCCATGAATTGGAACTTATATGACAATATATGTGTAAAACAAATGAAGCAGTTAAAACTTGAAAGAAGAGTAATAATGAGATATCATTAAACAGGTTATAATATGATAACATATGATATAATAAATATAATTTTGGTTATTGAATAATTTATCAAAATTATTTATTTCATTATGCGGGATTTTCTAAAATGTATAAAGGAACCCATGCCAATGGTAATGGATAATTTCTCAATCTCATTATTATTTGAGATTGGTTATAAATAAGTAATTATTGGGGTATATTTATAATCCATTTCCACAATACATAAACATGTATGCAAAATATTCCAAACAATAATATAAATTTTCTTAATTTAATTTTTTTTACATTTTTATTCTTTAACTAAGTGGTTTGAAAGAAATATTTCTTCATTTTCCCTTCAAGGTACTTTTTTAAATTATTTAAAAAAGTATTAGAAGAATGTTTTGAATTATCTTATACAACATGAATGGGTTTTTACACATTAATTTTCCCTATTTCTCTGATTCTTTCATTGAAGTATTAGAATTTTATATATTAATAATTTGTTTTCTTTTTAAAACTACACACCATTTTAAGTAATGAAATTCTTTTCAAAGTAGAAAGTATGTTTTCCTCAAGAATTATTTCGAAGTGCTATCTCAAATATTACTTAAATCTTAATAGGTATGTTATTAAAGGATGTTATCCCTATTATACAAATGGTTAGTCTATATAAAACCCATTTATTTCCACAGGTTCTGTTTTGAATGAATAATTTTTATAAAACCCATTTATTTCCATGGAATATTATATGATGAATGATTTATGTTGTTTTAGAACATGTATTTGGGGTTTTAATTAAATTATGGGTTGGTTATACATCTCACTCCAACACATTAGGGAAATATTTATATCACATGAGGTAGACATGACTACAATGGGAAATGATCTCATTTTAGTAATAAAGGGTTGAACGGGAAATAAATTTGGTTCAGTAACACCGGGTTGGAATAATGAGTGAACTTAGTTCAGTAAAGAACATTGTCCATAATGATGGTCTTGAAAATGAGGCTTTACTAAAATTGAAATGTAATTTTATAATAATGTGAATACCAACATTTCATCTCTTATTTTATGATCTGATGACATGTGTTCTCTATAAAGTTCTATGATTTATCTGGTGACATGATATCATGTTATTTGATATGGAGGATAAAATTTTCAATTATGTTTCTTATTTTATTATGTCTAATGATTATGATAGGAGTGATATCTCCATTTCTCAGAATATGATCTCACCCTTTATTAAATTTCTTTTCCCCATGACATTAATAATGGTATTATGTAAGATGTGTCAAAATGGGTTCTAGATATGAAGGAGTATGTGGGAGATGATGTATAAGTTTTATGAACCAGTTTTTTATGTTTCCCAATTTTCAAGGACACTAAACAATTATGGTCACGAAGTGGCTTGATTATTTTTTGAAATGAATATTCTTCTATTTATATGTAAAATTTTTTTATGAAATATATGGGTCATTATAGTTTTCATTATAGTAGGGTCTAGTTAGCCTTTGTAAACATGGATGATAAAATCTCAGTAAGAAAACCAAGGATAAGTATATATATAAGTAGAAATACAATTATTTTGAGTGTTACGAATTAATATAAATATAAATTTAAAATTTATAAACACATTTTAATGATATAATTTTATTTTTAATGTTTTGGGCAACTTTGATTACATGATTTTCTTTATAATATTTTATTTCATAAACATTAAAGATGTCACATTCAGTTATTAATTAAAATATCATTTTTAATATAGGGTCATGCAGTATATAAATTAGGCAATAAATATTATTATGAATTCTATACTATTATATCATCATAAATTTATTTTATGTTGAAATTTTTAGTAAACAACCGAATATATTAAATTATTAGTCAAAGTTGAAGAAGTAATTATTTTATTAATGGAAATATCATATATATGTTATTAAAAATATTAAAATTAACTATAATTTGGGATAATTAATATATCCAATGAATTTTACATATAACATTGACCAATCCTGGATATGATAAAATATTTTTCTATTTAACTTGTTATCTTTATATTTTTAAAAATCTAATAAACAAGTAATGTCAAAGCTGACACTATTAATATTTTATAAAAATTAAGCATTATTAAATTATTTAAAATTAATAAAAAAATTCAAAAATCATAAATAATTATAATTTGGTATTAAATTTTATAAATATTTTATTTCATATCCAATTTAACTCAAATAAGTAAATGTGGGAATCTTGTAATATTGAAAATTTGAGTTAACATAGTTAAAATTTAAAATCAGTTGACTAATGGTTAATTAAAATGATAAGGTTTAAATGAAAATGAAGACTTATCTAAAGTCTATTTTTTATGAAGATTAAAAACTTATCTATTGTAATATTCAAATATATCACTTTTTGGTGGTATTTTGAATGAGATTGAATTTATTATAAATTAATATTTTTTTGAAATTCCAAAGGTGCCACCCACCTCAATTTTAAAAGTGAACATCCTCCATCATTTCATCGCAACTAATTATGAATTCAAGGTCATAAATAACCTGAAGAAATGTTTTTTAAACAACATTATACACATTCTAGTGGTGATGGTATTCTTAAAAGACCAATTCAAGTGTCCCTAAGAGGAGATGTAGAGGGAGATCATTGATGAAGCGGTAATCTCTTTTACCGACTGTCTGAAGATCATTACTTCTTCTAATTCCTCTTTTTTGTTTTCGTTATAATTTAATAACTCTATTATTGCATTTATTCTAAGATCTTATTATGATATACAGAAACCATATTCCATCTTCTATGAATCTTGTGTAAAATAAAAATACTACGTTCGCGTACGTATGACCTACCGTCTCTTTGTGGCGGTGTTATATTTTTTCCTCACCCCTTTAATTGGAAGGGTGTAATTTCTTAAAAAATTATTACATATAATGATTAGAATGTATAATTTATTCTATAATAATATATACACCACATAATTCAACACCATGTAAGGGAATGATATCATTACTCGTGTGTATGTGCGGCCTATCGTCTCCACGATGAGATGTGATTCATTCTTCATGATCACCATTAAAGATTGATTATATAAATGAATATAATAAATAATACTATATATATTACCTTAATATCTTTATGGATATGAAAATACTATATTATATGTTCATGAACTGAAACTTATAGTAAAAAACATGCTTAATAAAATGAAGCAGTTAACACCATAAAGAAGAGTAATAATGAAATATCATTAAACTGATAATAATATGATAATATTTGATATCATATATATATTGTGGTTCTAATATAAGTTAATAATATTATTTAATACATTATATATGCTTTTCTTATACATAAAATGTAACCTAATCTGTGGTAATGGATAATTTCTCAATCTCATTATTATTTGAGATTGTTTGTATGTATGTATTTACTAGGGTATATTTATCTTCCCTATCCATTTAACAAAACAATATATTAAAAAAAATTTAATATCATTATCCTAAAAATTTTAAATGTAATTTTTAACCATTTTGATGATTTTATTAGTGGTTTGATAGGAATATTTTTTGGTGGTCCCTACGAGGTACGTTTTTCACTTATCCTGAAATAGTACAGGAATAATTTTTTTTATAACTTATATATCATGAATAGTTTTTTAAGATTTAATTTTACCCTATATCCATGAATATTGCCTTATAATATTTTATGGTTATTTTGAAAAAAAATCTTTTAAAAATTCATGAAATTTTTAAAAAAGTATATTAATTCTAAGTAGAAAAAATATTTTCCTCAAAAATTATTTTCAAGTGATATATCAAATGTTACTTATGTTATAATGGTGATTTTTTTCAAGGATCTTATCCCTAATATAAAAAATTTGGGTTTATATGAAACCAATTTAATTCGATGGGTGATTATATTATTGAGTGATCTTTAAGAGACACTTTTATTTTCATGGGTTATTGTATGATGAATGATTTATGTTCTTTTAGAACACGTATATATGGTTTTAATAATGTAATGGGTGGGTCCTATATATCCCTCCAATACATTCAGTAAATAATTATATATCATCATATATATAGTAATGTAATGTGAAACTGTCTCAATTCAATAATACAGGGCTGTAACTGGAAGAAAACCGGATTCAGTAACATAGGGTTATAACGAAGAGTGAACTCAGTTTATTAAAGGACATTGCCCAACATGATGGCCTTCTAAATGAACCTTTAATAATATGGAAATGATTTTGAATAATAACATGTATTCCAAAATTAAATGTATTCTATTATGATCTCATGAATTATGTTCTTTATGAACTTTTATTATTTATCCCATGACATGATATCATGATCTTTGATATGCAAGATACAATTTTCAAATATTTTTATTTTTTTATTGGGAATTATGATTATGATTTGATTGATATCTCCCTTAATAAGAATTAGTGATCTCCCATTTTTATGTTTATTTTCCACGAGAAGTGAAGAAGTGTATTAAGTAAGACATTTAAAAAAGGGGTTCTAATTTTGATGGAATAAGAGGGATACAACATATATGTTTTATGAATAATTAGTTTATGTTTCCCAATTTCTAAATACATTAAAACTATATTTTCTTGGTGTGGTTTTTTATGTTGTTAAATTAATATTCTTTTATTTAGATGTAATATATATGTATGAAATCTATGGTCCATTGTAGATTCAATCAGAGAAAGGTTTAGTTAGCCATTAGAATATAGGATGAGGAAACATCAGTAAGAATCCTAAGAACAATTATTATTATATGATATAATCCTAGTGTTTTGGTAAAAAACATGAATAACCATGGATAAAACATATGTTGTGATGAATTGAAATATTATAAGTAATTTCCCTTCATTATATGGCATTCAAATTATTATTATAATTAATTCTCACACTATGAATCTTCTCTTTAGTCAATGGATGGAACCTAAAGGAACCATGTTAATGCTAAATGTGATAGGAAAGGAAAAAAATTTCTTCCTGAGAAACTAAATGTTATTAGAGATGGAACAAAAATTCAAATTTTAGGCACACACAACATTCTTAATCAATGAATCATATAGGACATCTAAAAGGGAAAAAGGGGGAACAATATTCTGTTGATTCCTTCACGAGACAACATACACCTTCTTTTAGTGGTTCTTCTAATAAACAAGTAGATGAAAAATTTATTAGTACCATCGAAAAGATAGTTTTAATCTTTTATTGTTTATAATATGAAAATTTCTTCTTGGAATTCAATTGTTTGGAAGGTGAAGCTGACAAATGGTGGAATATCATCAAGAATGTAAGGTAAAAAATGAAATTGGATCCACAGAATGGGATGAGTTCATGAAATTGTTTTTGAATAAGTAATTTTCACATATTTTTCTAATGAATATAGAGAAGGATTTCCTTGAACTTAATCAAAATTTTGATGAATATATTGTTATTTATGAATAAAAGTTTACTAGGGTTTGAATGTACGATTCTGGAATTTTTATCCAACATGAAAGTAGGGTTGATTGATTCTTTAGTGGCTTAAAACCATTTTTCAAAATGGAATTATTCATAAGAGAAATTAGTAGAAACTATGAAATCATTTTATGTTCTCACAAGGATGAGATGGATATTTTATTTTCCCATCAATCTCATTGGTTCGATAAGAATAGAAATTGGAATTCAATGAGAGATCATAAAACCACTGTTAAAATAAGATGATACTTCTTTTATGATCAATATGTGGAAGGAAACATAGATGAAACTATATTAAAGGGAATATTAAATGTTTTCTGTGTGGTAATAATGTTTATTGGGTAGTTTACTACCTATGTGATTTGAAAAATAAATCTAATGAAGAAAACAGAGAAAAGGCTACACATAATGCACCTCACACACTTGAATGTTTTAATTTCAATGAAATGGGGTATTATGCAATCCAATGTCCTAATATTAGGGTTTTCTAATGATGATCAATGTTAGTAACCTCTTAAGTCTAATGATATTTGAAAATCTCATGTGATCACTACTCGTGAGGTAGAGTAGCACAATGATGATAAGAAAGGTATAATTTCTATCCACTCTAAAGTAGAAAATGTTTTATTTGATTGTGTATCCAACGAATGTTTTATTAATAAATAATTTTATAAGGGTATCAAAATTATACCTAATCAATTAGATCTTTACTTGGATGTGAAGGCTCCAAATGGTACAATAGTTGCATCAAAAGTTAATAATTATTCCCTGGTAGATGTTTGTGGGAAAGTTCTTCGTAAAAATCTTGTGATCCTTCCTTGATTGGAATTCGGTGATACTAATGGCATGTATTGGAATTCTCTATATGGATATCATATAAATTTCTTTAAAAGGGGGGTCACATTTCATATTCTGAATGAATCAATTATCATCTATCGACACACAGATGAAAATGAACTTCTAGTGGACATTTATTTTATATTATATGTCTTGATTCCAATAAATTATGTTTATCAATATTAGATGGTTCTGGAGAAACTCACCTTTAATGATAAACCTATTGTGCTATATTTTTTTTTATTCATTCCTTAAATAATTTCTATAACTTCCACTGAATTCTGAAGTTGAATTTTTTATAGAACTCATATCAGGTGTTATGCCAATTTCAACGAATCCATATTGAATGACCCCAATTAAGTTGAAGTAATTAAAGAAGAAACTCCCTGATAATCTACAAAATGAATTCAGACACCCTATTATGTCACCATGGGGTTAACAAGTTATTTTTGTTAAGAAGAAAGACAGATCAATGTGACACTACTTTTTTTTACTGAGAACATAACTTGATCACTATAAAGAATAAATATCTTCTTCCCTATATTGATGAATTATTTACCGACTAGGTAGATCTCAATAATTTTCCAAGTTTGATATTTATTCAGGATATCATCAATTAAGGGTAATGAAAGAGGATATAGACTATATGACATTCTATAAAATGTTTGGACACTATGAGTTTATATGGATGCCTTTTAGCATTTCTAATTCCCCTATCATCTTTATGAATTTAATGAATATATTCTTTAGAAAATATCATGATCAGTTTTTTGTAGTCTTTATAAAAATATTCTGGTATATTCAAATAGCAAGGATTCACATGAAGATCACTTGAGGATTGTGCTGAAGACCCTGATAAAAGACAATATTTATGAAAGATTTACTGAATGTGAATTATGGCTTCAGAAAGTTTTATTTTTTGGTCACATAATCCCACTTTAGGGGATATATCCGGATCTAGCTAAGACATAAGTTATCAACATTGGACAAGACCAACAATGGTAACATAGACCCATGGTTTTCTTGATTTGGATAAATATTATTGATTTTTTTAAATAGTTATCATGATTCTCTAATGCACTCACAATTTTAACTTGTAAATGAGATAATATCATATGAGAATATGAATGTGAAAATAATTTCAAGGATTTGAAGAGAAGTTTAGTTAGATCTAATGTGCTCACACTACTCTATTGTGGTTGAAGGTGTTTGATCTATATTGATTCATCTATGAAGGTGCTCAGATGTGTTTTCATGAAAAATGATATGGTGGTAGATTATAGCCCTTGTAAATTTAATATCTATGAGAAAAATTACACTACTCATGAATTCTATTTAGCTATGGTAATATTTTCATTAAATATATGGAGGCATTATCATTATGGAAAAAGGTGTGACATATATTCAGATAAAAAAAGTTTAAAGTATATCCTAACTCAGAATGATATTTATATGTGACAAAGGAGATGGTTGGTTTTGATTAATGATGATAAATGCTCAACAGATTACCACCCTAGGAAATCCAACAAGGTGGTAGATGCTTTGACTTAGAAGGACCATGATAGAAAATCTATGATGTGGATAACAAAAGATCCAATATTTATGGATTTAAAAACCACATAAATAGAAATCATAAAGAAATGGGAGAAATCCTATCTTTCAAAAAAAATGTTTCACCATCTATACATTTGATGATTAAGAAGGCACAAAATGAAGATGAAGAACTACAAAATAAGTTGAGAAATCAACCTTATATCAACATTTATTGTGATGGAATAAAAATTTCCATGATCTTTGTTTGTATTCCTACCATACCTGGAATAAAGAAGGATCTATTTCATGAGGTATATAGTTCATCATTCTCTATTCATACTAGAATCAAAAAGATGTACAGTGAACTGATAGAGTATTTCAGGTGGGATGGAATGATGAGTGATATAGAAGAATATGTTTTTCAATTCTTTGGTTTTCATCCAGTTAAGGATAAGATATAGAAGTTTATTTATATTCTCCAACCATTACCCGTACCATAATAGAAAATGGGAAAACATAACTATAGACTTTTCCATCGGACATCCCAAAACATCTATATTCCATAATGCTATATGGAGTTATGTTGATCACCTTAGGAAGTCAAAACACATCATTTATATTATCTATGATTTATCACTTGATCATATTTACAGAATATATGTTATGGAAGTGGTAAGATTTCTTGGAGAACCACTTTCTGTTGTATCAAATCAGGACCTGAGGTTTAGCTCAATGTTCTAAATAATTCTTCAGTAAGAACTAGATACATAGTTATGTTTAAACCCATCTCATTATTCATTGATGGATAGTAAATCCAAGAGAACAATTGAAACATTAGAATACATGATAAGAGCTATCTATATGGATTTCAAAGGTGGTTGGGATCAACACCTACCTTTGGTAGAAATGTTTTACGATAATAACATTCACTCCAGTATACAGATGAATCCTTATGAAGCCCTCTATGTTAATAATTTTAGAACTCTAACATAGTGGGATGGAATTAGGGAAATAATGTTTCTAAGGCATGATCGTGTTGTGTAAATTGAGGATAATGATAGAACTATTCAACATCACATAAGAGAATTTTGGAATCAACAAAAAAAATTTATTCTGACAATTGATAAAAAGGCATTGCATTTGAAGTGGGTGAAAGGGTATTCCTAAAACTATCTTTTTGGAAGATATTGAAGAGATTTATAAATAAAAGAAAGAAAATCCCTAGGAATATCATTCCTTTTGAAATTTGTGATCTTGTTGGGAGTCTTGTTTATAGATTAGTTATCCCATTGAATATCTCTCATGTTCATTATGTATTCCGTGTATATCTCATGATAAAGTACATACATAATCATTTAGATGTAAAAAACCCAGAATTGTTACTTTTAATCAAGATATTTCATATGAAGGACAACCAATATAGATTCTATATTATAGTGAAAATTTTCAATGAAATAGGGCCACCCCTTTCATTAATATTTTATCGAGGAATCGCCAATTGGGAGAAGCTAAGTGGGAACTTGAGTATGTCATGAGTTAGAGGTATCCACATTTGTTTCTAACCAAGTGAATAATTTTAATGGATAAATTCATTTTAAGTGGGGTAGAATTCAACACCTGGATATTTTAATAAATATTTAACTTTAAATAATTTTAACAATTCAATAGCTTGAATTGCGGACAATCCTGAGTTTAAAAAACTATGAGATAGTTTAAAATGGTCATTATAACCTAGCAGTTAAAATTACATGAATAAATATTAATAAATAACTTATGAATATATGTTTAGGATTCAATAGATAATTAGAAATTAAAATATAATCCAATTGAATGTAATGGAAATATTCATGTTTTTATACTCTCAAATTTGATTTCTCTTTATAATTTAATGTAATTAAAATTAAGGAATAATAAAAATCAATTAAATATGTTATATATTAAATAAAATATTCTCTATATTCATCCAATATAAGTTATAGTCTTCAGATAAGAATAAATCAAATTCAACGAATAAAAAGATATATTTTCCAAAAGGGTAACCTTACCACCTTTTAATGGAGAACCCATTTTAAATCTAATTACGACAATTTAATATTTGTTATATGAAATAAAAAACATTTCATTTGAATATAGGATATAAATATTTAATTTAGTTAATAGTTTTTGTATTTTCTTTGTAAGTTTCATGTTTTAGTAAAATAATGATTTATATAAATGAAATTATATTTTCATTAAAAGTATTTAAAACGTCAAGTTCTCTTTAAAATTAATTTAAAATATTAATTAATTCATTGGAATTTAAAAGAGTACAATTATGGTTTCTCAAAAAAAATTACATGATTTAATTATAACAAAATTTTATATCTTAAAATGATATTTTTTAGAAAAAATTGTTTTCATGGAATTTTAAAAAATTTATTTTAAATTAAATTTTGAAACTTATGTGTTTTGAAATCTGAAAAATGGATTTAAAATTTGTATTTTTAAGGTCAAAATATTTTAAATAAACTCCTTTTACTTTATTCCAATATTAATAGTAACAATTGTAAATTTTTTACCACAACAAATTGTGATTTGGGTAATTTAGGTTTTAAATAGACTTATAAAGACTATACAATGACAATAACAAAGGAAAAATTGTATTGGATGATTTAAATAATTACTTTAACACTTATGCATGAAAAATAATTCATTTAAGGGACACCTGTCCATGAAAATGCATTATATAACTTTTAAATCAATGAAAGAAAAAAAATGTCATTTTGTTTGTCATCAATATCTATTATATAAACATATAAGGAAAAAAAATTGGACTGAATCACATTTTAAATTTTTAAATCAATAAACACATTTTCATGATATAACTTTTTTATTTACATTTTCAGCTACTTGGATGATGTTATAATATTATAATATTTTTTAAATAAAAATTTTAAGATGTCACATTGATGTTTTAAATAGTATATCCTTTTTAATATAAGGTTATACAATGGATAAACATGACTATAAATTTGAACTAAACTTTAGAATACGTTTCATCATCATTGTATTTTATTTTTAATTTTTAGTAAAGAAATGAGTATATTAAATAATTACACCAAGAGGATGCAGTAATTAGTTTTTTGATGGAAATATAAAATATATTTAATTAAAACCATTATAATAATTAAAATTTGGGATAATTAATATATAAATTGAATTTTATAACTGACCTTGACCTATCTAAAATTAAATAAAATATTTTTTTTAAGTTAACCAATTATCTTCATATTTTTTAAAATACAATAAACAAATAGTATTAAAATTTAGACAATTTATATTTTATTAAAATAATTATTTATTAAATAATATAAAATTAATTTTCTTAAATAAAAAATTATTCTAATATTTTCAAAAATATTCTGAATTTTTCATTTTTCGTCTAATTTAAATCAAAAAAGTAAAAGATATAATCTTTTAACATTGAAAACTATTTACCTTAGTTAAACATAAAATCAGTTAAAATGGGTTAATTAAAATGTTAGGGTATAAATGAATACCCAAACATCTATAAATTATATTGTGAAATGATATTAAAACCTTTTCTAGTCTCGTATTTTAATACATTACATTTTTGTGGTATTTGTAATAATATTTAATTTTTTATAAATTTATATTTTTTTAAATTCCAAGGGCGCCCCACCTCAATTATAAAAGGCCACACCTCCCTCATTTATTTAAAACTCATTGACCCATAAATATTGGTCATCCTCTACCCATTTACCTTATCAAAATCCCTATACACATTTTATATGTTCTATTTGTTTCAAAATATTGGCTCTAGTGTCCCTAAGAGAAGATCTATGGGGAGCTCACAGAAAAAAAGGTAATTTCATTTATCGACTCTCTCAAGATAATTTATTCTTATACTATATATTAATTTTTTTCATATATAATAATGTAATAACACAAGTATATCATGTATTCTTAGATGTTATTATAAATATAGAACAACCATATTCTATCTTCTATCCATCCAACGAAAAAAATGACCATGCATGCGTACATACGACCTAACATCTTCACACTATGGTGTAATATATTTTTAATCACCACATTACTTGAATTGGTGTAATTATGAAAATAATAACTATATATGATTATTATAATATGATATTTATTCTAAATATATATATACACCAAGCATTAAAATACTATTTAAGGAAATGACAATTTTACTCGTGCGCACGTAGGATATACCATCTCAAAAATGCGATGCGACTCATTCTCCCTGATCACCATTAATTAATGATTATATAAATATATATTATAGACAATATTATATATATTAGCTTAATATAATTATGGAAATTATAATACTATATTCTACATCAATGAACCAAAACTTATACGACAAAACATGCATAAGAAAATGAATCAAATATCACCCAAAAGAATACTAATAACGAAAAATCATTAAATGGGTGATAATATGATCATATATGGCATCATAAAAATACATATGGTTGTGAAAAAAGTTCATAACATTTTTTTAATCCATTATAAAATAGTTTATTATATTTTTCAAAGAACCCAGACCAAAGGTAAGGGATAATTTCACTATATCATTATTATATGAGATTTTTTATATGTGAGTATTTACTAGGGTATATTTATTATACATGTAAATGTTACATAAAACTTTATTAAAAAGTTTTTCTTTCATTCTTATACAATTTATTAAATTAATATTTTACTATTTCTTGTTTTTACTAAGAAGTTTGAAAGGAATATTTTTTTGTTTTCCCTATGAGGTAGTGTTTGGAATTATCCCACAAAAGTATAAAGATTCCATTTCAATATTAAAACTTCATTTTTTAAGCAAGTGTATTATTTTAAATTTTGAATGTAATTCTATATAATGAAAATGTTTTAAATGTAGAAATGATATTTTGTCAAGTATTATTTTCAAGTAAAATATAAAATGTTTTTTATGTCAATGGGGATATTTCTCAAGGATTTTAGACCTATTATAACAATGGTTGGTTTATATGGAACCCATTTATTTACATCGGTTATGATATAATTGAATTATTTTTCAGAAACCAATTTATTTTCATGGTTTATTGTTTGATGAATGATTCATGGTCATTTGGTACACATATATATGGTTTTCATTATGTGATATGTAGGACATCTATCTCTATCCAATGAATTGGTTAATGATTTATATCTCATGGGATAGACATTAATA
Source organism: Viscum album (assembly GCA_963277665.1). Classification (NCBI taxonomy): domain Eukaryota; kingdom Viridiplantae; phylum Streptophyta; class Magnoliopsida; order Santalales; family Viscaceae; genus Viscum; species Viscum album. Next base: position 90,930 of record CAUJRU010000094.1, read on the forward strand.
TAATCATAAATAATCTAAGTTCAAAAATCCATAGCTATAATAGGATATAAACTAGGTTTAGTATCACGGGGATGGAATGAGGAGTGAAATTAGTTAATAAAGGACTTTATCCACTATAATGGTATTGGAAATGAGCCATGTATAATATGGAAATGTTATTCCATGCTTATGTGTACAACACAATTTCATGTCTTACTGTTATGATCTTGTGAAGTATATTCATTACGAACTACTATGATTTATCTCATGACATGATATCATGATATTTGATATGAAGGTAAAATTTTGAAATATTTTTCTTATGTTTTTAGGTATTATAATTATGATATTATGGATATCTCTATTAATGAGCATATGAGATAGCCTCATTTTAGGTTTTTTCTCAAAGATATGAATAATTTTATATTAATTATGATGTTTCAAAAGGGGTTATATATGTGAAAGAAATAAGTGAGACATGACATAGATGTTTTTTGAACTAGTTGTTTGTGTTTCCTAGTTTCCAAAGGCTCTAAACCTTTGTTGTCCTAGAATATTTTGTTATGTTGTGAAATTATTATTAATATATTTATAATTAATATCTATGTATTCAATGTATCTTTCAATATAGTTGGTATTTGAGAAATATTTAGTTAGACATCGTAAACAAGGATGACATAATATTAGTAAGAACTCTAAGGATACGTTTGAGTATGAGTTAAAATCCTAGTGTTTTGCTAAATATCATGAATAACATAGGATAAAATCTACAGTTTCTTGAATTGAAATATTATAAGTAATTTACCATGATTATATGGTTTCTGCATTATGATTATTCTTCCTCACACTATGATTCTTGATTCTAGTCAATAGGTGGGACCCGGGGGAACTATGTTAATGTAGAATGTGATGGTAAATGAAATGATTGTCCTCGTGAGCAACGAAACGTTTTTGGAGCTTGAAAACAAATTCATATTCCCATGCTCACATGACTATATCAAGCTATAAATCATGCATGACTTCTAAATCATAAGGGGGTGGGGGAAAACATTCTGTTGAGTCAATGATAAAATTTCCACCTTCTTTCAATGGGATCTCTGATCCACCTGTAGATTAACAATGTATTAGTACCATATAAATGATATTTTCTGTACTCCAATGTCCAGAACATGAGAAAGTCATATTGGAAGTCTATTGTTTGGAAGGTGAAACTGAAAAATAGAGGAATATATTTAATAACATGAGGCAATAAGATGAAATTGATTCCATATAATAATAGTAGTTCAAGAACATAGTTTTCAAAAAGTAAAATCCTCTTATTATTCATATAAATATAGAGAATAAGTATGATGATCTTTAAAAAAGGATGATGAATCTGTTGGTAACTATTAAGAAACATTTACAAGTCATTCAAGGTATTATTCTATAATTATCATCTAATATAAGAGTAAGGTTGATCTATTCATTAGTGGATTAAAAGAAAGTCTCTAAAAGGTCTTAGATATAAGGGAATTTAGTAGCTATGAGGAAATAATTGGATGTGATCTCATGTTTGATATGTATATTGGAATTACCCATAAATATGATCTGTTCAATAATAACATGAAAATGGAATTCAAGGATAAATCTAAAAACCATAGTGAAAATATGATAATCATTTCTTTATGGTCAAAGTGGATAATGAAAGATGAAGGAAAATGTGTTAGAGGGTTAAAATGTTTTTATGTGTGGTAAAGAAACTCATTGGGAAGTTGACTATAGAAGTGATGAGAAAAAAGATATCTAATGAAGCGAATAGTGATAATCATACACAATTTGAACCTCCCACACTTCAATGATATAAGTTAAGGGATATGGGGCATTATGAAAACAAATTCCATAAACTAAGAGTTTTTAATGGTGATAGGTGTCAACAATATCTTAAAAAGACAAATCTAAATCTCATGTGATCACAACATGCAAGGTGGATTATGACAATGATGTCGAGAAAGATACAGTAACCACACACTTTAAGGTGAAAATTTATTTATTTGATTTTAGATCCACCCAATATTTTATGTTTAATGAATTTTTTATGTGTATCATCCTAATACCTCAAAACTTTGTTGTTGAGTTAGATGTGAATACTCCTAATGGCCCAAAATCTGCATCAAAATTTTATAATTAATTTCAGATTAATGTTTTTGGGAATTTTATTTCTCAAAATCTTGTGCTACAATATTTAGTTGAATTTAATGGGTTTCATAACATGCATTGTATTTATTTATATGGAGCTCATATCAATTTTCAAGTAAAGTCACGTTTGATATTTTGAATCAGTCTATGATCATCTATCGACAAAATATTTATATGAACATACATTGGAAATTTATTCCATTTTTTGGGTCATGATTCCAATAAATAGAGGCTATGAATTTCACATGATGGAGAGAAACTCATCATTATGGATAAACCTAATGTATGATATATTTTTTGTTTATTTCTTGAAGAAATATTCGGTCTTCCATTGAATCATGAAGTTTTGTTTTCAGTATAACACATATAGGTTTCTATTCCTATTTCAAATAATCCACATAGAATGGATCAGATTATGTTAGAGGAATTAAACAAGAAACAACAAGACAATCCTGAAAAATGGATTAATACTTAATATTTTGTCACCATGGAATGTACCAATTCTGTTTATTAATATGAAAGATGGATAAATGATAATATGCATTTATTATCATGACATTAAATAGATAAATATCAAGAAAAAATATCATTTTCTCTATATTGATGACTTATTTGACCAACTACATAGTGTTAAAAAAGTTTAGACTATTTAGCTTCATTCTGGATATCATCAATTAAGGGTCAAGAAAGAGGATATAACCAAGAAAACACTATGTATAATTTATGGACACTATGAATTTATTGTGACGCTTTTTGGTCTTAAAAATCCACCTGTTATCTTCATGGATTTAGGGAATATATTATTTATATACTATCTCGATCAATTTAAGGTGGTATTTATATATGATATTATCATATATTTGAAGATAATAGATGAAATTTAAGATCACTTAAATATGGGGTTGAAGACCGTGGGAAAAAGGAATCATTATGAAAAAATTTCCAAATGTAAACTCATGATTTATAATGTTTCATTTTGGGTCACATAATCTCAGAAGAGGGGATATCTATTGATCTAGGAAAGACATGAATTATTCAACATTTTCCTAGACCAAGAGAGGTAACTGAGATCTGGATTTTTCTTGGTTTGTATAGATATTATCAATGTTTGGTGATCAATGTTTCATGCTTATCTAATCTACAGTTCATATTGAGTCATAAATGAGATAATTAGATATGTATAGAGGAATGTGAAGATAATTTTAGAGATATGAAAATATTGTTAAGGAGTGAACATATTCTCACATGACCCTATAGTGTAAAAATGTTTTCGAATAATAGTGATGCATATCGTAAGGGGCTAGGATGTGTTCTCATGACCAATGATATGCTGATAGATTATCCCTCAGGTAAATAGAAGCTCTATGGGAAAAATTACCCAACTCATTATTTGGTGTAAACTATAGTGATATTTGAATTAGAGATATGTAGGCGTTATCTTTATGGAAAATGGTGTGACATACAAAATTATAATAAATAATTAAAGTATATCTTCACCTAAAAATTGATGCATATGTTCCCTTGGAGATAGTTATAGTGTATTAATGATTATGATTGCTCAAGGAATTACCACCATGGTACAGAAAAAAAAAATATGGTAGATTCATTTAGTAAAAAGAACCATGTTACCCTATCTATGATGAGGATCTCAAAATATGTAATATTAATGGATTTGAAAATCATGGAGCTATTAATATTGAATAAAAGGGATAAATATTTACCTTGTCAAATTAATGTCAAACCATCTACAAAAGTGAGGATTAAGGAGGCACAGAATGAAGATGTAGAGAAGCAAAAGAAGGTGAAAAAATTCCTAGGTTAAACCTTGGTTGTAATGGACTAATAAGGTTCTGGAATCAGGTATCTAATCCTTACATAACAGTATTAAATAATTATTTTTTGGATAACACTCATACATTATCATTGCCTATAAATCCTAGAATCCCAAATATGTATAGGGGCCTGAAAGATAATTTCTAGTGGGATTTAATTAAGAGATATATCAAGAATATATTTTATGGTACTTGGTTTGTTAGTAATTTAAGTCTGAAAGACAGATGTCGAAGGGGATATTACAATAATTATCTGTGTCATAATGGAAATGGGAAAATATCACTATGTACATTGTTGTCGGAATTCCAAAAACATATGAAGGCCAAATATCAATAAGGGTTATTGTTCATCACCTTATGAATTTGGAACACTTAATTACTATTAGAGAATACTTCCCTCTTTATTAGCTTTCCAGAATATATGTTAAGGTCATGGTAAAATTTCATGATGTACACTTTCTATTATATCTAATCGGGAACATAGGTTTACATAGATGTCCTGGAGAAGTCTTCAGTAGGCACATGATTTAGAGTTTTGTTCCAACGTTTTTTATCATCTTCTTATATATTTTAAAAATTATAAAATAATTCAAAACTCTATAAGACATGTTGAGATCTTTATCTATAGATTTCGAAGGTGGTTTTGATCAAAAACTAACTTTGGAATAGTTTTATTACAATAATATCATTCACTCCATTATTTAGATTGATCCTTATGAAGACCTATAAATAAATAATAGTAGAACTACGATATGATAGGATGAAGTTGTGGAAAAAATTATTGGGACCTGATCTTGTTGAGGAAATGGTAGAGTAGTTTAGAACTATTCAACAACGCATAAGGGAACCTCAGAATAGAAAAAAACGTTATAAAAATAATAGATGAAAAGTAATAGAGTTTCAATTGGGTGAAAATGTATTCCTAAGAATATATCCATGGAAGAGAGTAATGAGGATTGGAAATAAGGGAAATCTAAGCCTTAGGTATATCTGTCCTTTTAAAATTCATGATCGTGTCGGGAGGTTAGGTTATAGATTGGTGCTTCCACTGAATCACATTCATGATCATGATGTGTTCCATGTATCCCTATTGAGAAAGTACATACTTGATCCTTAACATGTAAAAAAGTAATAATTTTGACTTCTCTAGCAAGATCTTTCATTTGAAGAACAACTTATTGAGATTCTGGATCCTTGCTAAAAAGTTATACAAAACAAGATCACTTATTTTTTTAAAGTTTTATGGAGGAATAACTAATTTGAGGAAGCTATAAGGGAACCATAAGATGTCCCGAGGCATAGTTATTGTCATAAATTTTTATCCTTGTGATTAATTTCATGGGTGAAATTCATTTTTACGGGTGTAGAATATAACAAACCTATATTTTAAAAAATGTTTTCTTTTAAAAAATTTAAACTGTTATATAACATGCATTACATAAAATTGTGAGTTTAAATGAACCATGGTACATTATAAAAGGGCCATTAAAACCTAGATGTTTAATTGGCGGGAATAAATATTAATAACTAACTTATGAAAATATGTTGAGATTTCATAGATTAATTATAAATGAAAATTTAAACCAATTGATTATAAATTAAATATTCCTATTTTTACAATCCCAAAGTCCTTATTTATTTTAAATTAAAATTAATTACAATTATTTAATGATAATAATGAAATAAAAATGATATATATGAAATAAAATATTTGTTTATATTCATCAAATATATTTTATAAGAATAAGATAAGAATAATAAAATTATATATATATTAAAAGGGTAATTTTAACCCCTTTTAATGGGTAACACATTTTAAATAATTTTTTTTTATATTATAATTTTTTTGTTTTAATATTAAAATATTAAAATTAGGGTTTCTGAGAAAGATTCTATACATGATTTTATTTTTAAAACATTTTATGTTTTAAAGGGTGATTTTTTCGAGACACGTTTTTTCATGGAATTTTACAGGTTCTATTTTAAATTAAATTATTTAAATTATGTGCTTTGAATTTTGAAAAATTGAATCCAAAATTGGATTCATAATGTCTAAATTTCGTTAATAAGTACCCTTTTTCAATATGAATAGTAATAATGGAAAACATTCTTACTAAGATAAATTGTAATTTTGGTAAATTAGTTTAAAAATAAATTTTTTGAACTATAAAATGAACCTAAAAAATAAAAAATTTATCTGATTAATTAAATTAGATCATTCATACCAAAGTATCTAAATTATGTCATTTAATAGACACTTTTAAATGAAAATGAATTATATTACATTTAAATCAAATAAAGACACAAAATATCATTTTATGTGTCATTAATATCTCTTATGTGTCCCAATGCGGTCAAATGAATGTTATGAATGAATATCAGTGTTACCGTTTACCTTAATAAACATATATTCATTATATAATTTTAATTTTGACTTTTTGGGTTACATGGATGAAATTATGTAGTTTATAATATTTTATTTAACAAGAATTTTAAAGATGTCACAATCATATTTTAAATAATATATAATTTTTAATATAGTTTTCTATAGTAAATATATTATACTATAAATATATTTATGAAGTCTAGAATTTTTATCTACATCTTGGTATTTAAATTTTAATTTTTATTAGAGATATTATTATATTAAATAATTACACAAAGGAGGTTTAATAATTACTTTATTAGAAAAATTATCAAATATATATGATTATAAATTCTGAGATAATTATGATTTAGAATAATTTATAAGTATGAATTTTATATATTTACATGACCTATTAATTATATAACAAAATAACTTTTCATATGTTACTTTGTTATTTTGATATTTTTAAAAATCAATATATCAATAGTGTAATTATTAACACTATTAATAATTTACCAACATAATATATTTTCAAATTATTTAAAAATAATAAAACATTTTTAAAAATATAAAATTAATATAATAAATTTTAAAAGGTTAATATTTATTCATTTACAGTCTAATTTATATCAAACATGTCAAATTTAGGTTTTTTTAAATTGAAAAAATAGATACCTTACTTAAAATTAAAATCGGTTAACTAATGTTTAATTAAAATGATATGGTGTAAATAAAAACATAAAACAGTATATAATTTTATATTTTAAATATTAAAAACATATATCATCTAATATTATAAAATATGACATTTTGGGAGTATTTGGAATGATATAAATATTTTAGAAATAAACAGTTTTAGGTATTCCAAAGGTTCCCCCACCTCAATTATAAAAAGGGAACATCCTCCCTCATATCCTCACAACTCATTGATTCTCAAAACTCATCCATCTCCTACCCATTTTCTACATCAAAACCTATAAAGACATTATAGAGCTGAAGTTCCTCACAAAATAACAACTCTAGTATCCCTAATAAGACATCTAGAGGGAGCTTGCTGAAGAAGATTTAATCTTCTTTACCGACTCCCTCAAGATAACTTATTCTTCTACTTCCTATTATTTCGTTGTTTATAGCATAAATTAATAGATATAGTATCATATATATGTTTATATTTAAATATAAATTTATTACAAACATATTTCATCTTCTATCCATCCTACAAAAAAATGGAATAACCACACATGCGTGTGCACAACATACAATCTCTATGATGTGGTTTAATCTATTTTTAATCACCAATTTACATGGATTGGTGTAATGATAGAGATAATAAGTATATATTATTATTATAACATGATATTTATTCTTGAAAAATATATAACATCCACTTCAATAAAAATTAACGGAATTATATCGTCGCTCGTGCGTAGGTACGGTCTACCGTCTCCACGACGCGATACGATTCATTTTCCACAATCACTATTATATAATGATTATATAAATTAATATAATTAATAATATGATATGTATTACCTTAATATCATACTCTAAATTACAAGACTACAATATATATGCAAGAAACAGAACATATATGACTAATAATACTTCAGAAAATGAAGTAGTTAACACACAAAAGAAGCGTAACAATGAAATATCATTAAAAAAGAGATAATATGATCATATATGAAATCATAAATATAAATAAATTTCTAAAATAAGTTAATAACATTCATTAATCCATTATAAATGTGGTTTTTATATGTTTGAAGGATTTGATACATAAGTTACATGAAAATTTCACAATCTCATTATTACTCAATATTGTTTGTATGTAAGTATTTACTGAGGTATATTTATCATTAATGTCCATGTAACATAAAAATGGATTCAAAAATAATATTACCATTATTATAAAATATTTAAAACTCAATTTTATCCTTCTCTAATTAGTTTTGAATCAATATTTTTTTCATTTTTCTAATGAGATACTTGTTTGACTTATCCATAAAAAGTATGAGAAGAATTTTTTTATCTTAATTAACATGAACATGTTATTAATACTCCATGTTTATCCCTTGAATCTTCCTATGCATTTTTAGATTGTTATTTTCAAATGAAATTGTTTATTTTAAAATTGATTGAAAATTTAATTGAAAAAAATGTTTTCAAAGCAGAAAGGATATTTTCTTCGTGAATAATTTTCAAGTCATATATGAAATTTGACTTATGTTTTAATGTTGATATTTTTCAATGATTTTTTCCATATTATAGAAATTTTTTGTTTATTTGAAACCCATTTAATTACATGGGATATGTTCTGATTTACTTATGTTTAAGAAACTCATTTATTTACAAGGGTAATTATATGATGAATAATTTATGTTCATGGGGCCCACATATGTATTGTTTTCATTAGGTGATGGGTGGGACCTATATATTCTCCTTGCGTAAATATTTATATGTCATGAGATAGATAGGACTAAAATGGGAAATGATATTGTTTTAATAATACAGAATCAGGATGACAAGTAAACTCGATTCAGTATCACATGGCTATAACAAGGGCTAAACTCGGTTTAATAAAGGACTTCTTCCACTATGATGGTATTTAAAATGAGCCTTGACTAATATGGAAATTATTTTATATGATTATGTGTATTCTAAAATGTCATGTCTTATGTTATGATCTAATGAAGTATATTATTTATGAACTTCTATGAATTATCATGTGACATTATAACATGATCATTGATATGTAGAATAAAATTTTCAAATATCTAGCTTAAGTTATTATGTCTTATGATTATGATATGATTGTTATCTCCCCTGCTAAGCATTTGAACTCACCAATTTTTATGTTTATGTATCCATGATATGAAAAATGTTATTATTTATGTTAAGTCAAAAATGGGCTCCACATATGAAGTAATAAGAATGAGATGGAATATATTTTTTATGAACTAGTTGTTTATGTTTCCACGTTTCCAAAGAAACTAAACCTATATTGTTCTTCCATGGTTTATTTATGTTGTGAAATTAATATTCTACTATTTAGAATTAATATATATTTATGAAATGTATTAGTTTTTATAGTTTTTATCAGATTAGTTTTTTGTTATCCATTGGAATCTATGATTAGAAACCCATAGTAAGAACTGTATGGATAAGTCTATGTTTATGAGGTAATCCATGTGTTTTGGTAAAAATCATAAAGAACCTAGGATAAAACCTAAGTTATGCTGAATTGATATATTATATATAAATTACTTTGATTATGTGGTTTCCCATTATGATTATTGTTACTCAGACTATGCTTCATGGTTTTACTCAATGGGTGGAACCCAAAAGAAAAAAATTAATTCTGAATGTAAAAGGTAATGAACCAATTCTCCTCCTCAGATTCAAATGTTATGAGAGTTGAAAATGAATTTTTTTTGTTATGCTCACAAAAATTACTCACCTATGAATCATTAAGAACATCCAACTTAGAAAAGGAGGTAATAACATTCTATTGAGTCCTTAATGATGCAACATCCACATTCTTTACTAGGACTTCTGATACACTAGTTATTGAACAACATATTAGTACTAATAAAAAGGTATTATCATTCCTCCACTATTCAGAACATGAAAAATTCATCTTGGAAGGAAATCATTAGGAAGGTGAAGATGACCAATGGTGGAATCTCATCAAGAAAACCATGAAAAAAATACATGACATTGAATCTAGTGGATGGGATGATTTCAAGAACATATTTTTCAATAAGTAAATTCCATGAATTCATCAATGGAATAACTATAGGGATTTAATTGATCTTAAGCAAAGGGATGATGAATTTATTTGTACCTACAAAGAAATTTTTACAAGACTTGAAAGTTATGCTTCTTTAACTATCAACAAACCTGAGAGTCAGGTTAGATAGTTCATTAGTGTCTTAAAACGAAGTATACATAAGAAATTTGTCATAAGTTACTTTATTAGCATTTAGTAAATCGTTCTATGTTCCCTCATGGATTAGATGGAGATTATAGATACCCATAAATCATCAAGGATAAATAAGAAGAGTAAAATAGAATTCAAAGATAATTCTAAAAACTATAGTGAAAAGAAGACGATATTTCCTTTATTATATAAGTGTGTAAATAAATATGTAGGAAACAATCTTAAAGGGACTAATGAAAATTGTATGCATTGGAAAGAAGTTCATCTAGAATTCCACTAATGAAGTGATGGGAAAAAATATCTACTGAATAAAACAGAGAAAATTCTCCAGAGAATGAACATACCACACATCAATGATATAAGTCCAAGGAAATGGAGAATTAGGAAATCCAATTCTTTAATCCAATTGTATTTGATGCTGATCAACATCAGCTGCTTTTTAAGTCAAAATATGAAGGAAAATCTCATGTGATAACTACTTGCGAGGTAGAGTACACCAATGAAGTGGTAAAAAGTTACACATACCATCCAATCTTGAGTAGAAACCATTTTATTTGATTCTATATAAACCAACATAATTATTTATAATGAATTTTACAGGGGTATCATTATACTACCTCTACAATTAGATATGGATTTAGCTGTGAAAACTCATAATGGAAAAACAGTTACATCAAAAGCTTATAATTCTTCACCATTTTAATTTTCTAGAAAAGTAGTTCATGTAAATATTTTGATCCTTCATTTAGTGTAATTATATGTGATTAGTATCAGGTATAGGATATCCCTATATGAAGCACATATCAATTTCCAAGGAAGGGAAGTTATATTTCTTATTCTGATTGAATCTATGATCGTCTATCAATGAATGGATGATGATAAACTTCCAATAGAAATATATTCCATATTATAGGTCTTCATTACTACAAATTAAGGTTATATATTTCGTATAGTTCTGGATAAACTCTCCATTAAGGATACACATATTTTATGGGAGTTTCTTGATGTATTTCTAGAAGAATATCATTTTTCTCCACCTAATCGTGATGATATTTTTTAATAGATCTCATACATAGTTCTATGGCCAATTCAAAGACTCCTTATATAATGGCCTTAATTGAGTTATTGGAATTGAATTATAAACTCTAAGAGAATATTAACAATGGATTCAGATGCCCTAGTGCATCACCTTGGGGTTTACCTATTCTGTTTGTTAAGAAGAATGATGTATCAATGAGAATCTGCAATGATTATTCAGAATTTTACAAGATCAATATCAAGAAAAGTATACTCATAAATGTATTGATGACATATTTGAAAAAAACAAGGACCTCAATACGTATCTATGATTAATCATGATTCTGTAAATTGTCAATTAAGGGTTAAAAAAAGGGTATACCCAATATTTCATTTTATAAAAGGTAAGGACAATATGAATTTATAGTCATTCCTTTTGTTCTTGTTAATTCCACCTCAATCTTTCTGGATTTATTTAATATAGCCTTTAAATACTATATTAATTAGTTATTAGTAGTCTTTATTAAATATATTCTAGTATATTCATTTAATAAGGATGAACATGAAGATCATCTTAGAATTGTATAGAATACCCTGAGAAAAGACATGATTTATGTAAAATTTACCGAGTGTGAATTTGAACATCATAAAGTTCTATGTTTTGGTAACATAACCTTAAGAGATGGTATATATGTGTATCTAAAAAAGACATAAGTTATTTAACGTTGTCCTATTCCCACAACAGTAACTATATTCTTAATATTTGTCGGTTTGGCTTGATATTATCGACGTTTTGTGAATGATTTTTCAAGATTATCTTATACACTCACCATATTGACCCTGAATGGATTTAAGTGCATATGGATGGAGGAATGTGAATATAATTTCAAGGAGTTAAAAAAAAGGATAGTTAGTGCACTTCTTCTCACACTATCTTGTAGTAGAGAACGCTCTCTGATCTCTATTGATGTATCCAAGAAGGGGTTGGGATGTGTTCTCATGTAAAATGATATCGTGATAGCATGTGGGTCATAAAATTTGAAGATCTATGAGAAAAATTCCACAAATAATTATTTGGAGTTAGATGTGGTTATCATAGCATTAATGATATGAAGGCATTATATTTATGGAGATAGGTGTTCCATATATACTGATAATAAACGTTTAAAGTAAAACTCCAGAAAAATGGAGTTGAATATATTCCAAAGGAGATCCTTTGAGTTGATTAAATATTATAACTTCTCAATAAATTACCACCCTAATAAATTTAAAATTGTGGTAAATTATTTGAGTCTAAATGACCATGCTATCCTTTCTATGATGAGTATCACAAAATATCCAATAATTGTGTATTTGAATAGCGGGATGTGGAAATATACAAGAAAGGTTATAAATATAATCTCTCTTAAATAAATGTTCTACCATATATACAAGTTAGGTTAAATAGGAATATAATGAATATGTAGAGAAAAAAAGATGGTGAGAAATATTCCTATGTTTAACCTGGATTACGATGTAATAATAAGGTAAAGGAACCATGCTTTTATTCCTCCCATACCAGAAGTAAAGGATTTGTTTGATGAGGCTCATTGTTCATCAATTTTTATTTATCATTTATTCACAAAGAAATATTGGGACATGAAATAGTATTTTTGGTGGGTTGGAATGAATATATATATAGTCAATTATGTCTCTAGGTTCTTGGATGGAGAGTAAGTTAACACTGGGAGATATTATTCTAAGTGGATGTTACAACCATTACCCACACCATAATGGAAAAGGGAAAACATCAATGTAGAATTTTTCATCGAACTTAATAAAATATCTAAAGTACAAAATTCCATATGGTTAATAGTTGATCACCTTTAGTAGTTTGCACACTTCAATGATAATAAAGAATATTTACTTCCTGATCACTTTCTCGGATATATTTTAAATAAGGGGTAATATTTCTTGGAGTCCCACTGTCCATTATATCTGATCAAGACCCATGGGTTTCATCGATGTTCCGTAGAAATCTTGAGTAGGCACTGGATACAGAGTTATGTTTCAAATCATCTTATTATCCTCAAACAGATGGTCAATCTTAGAAAACAAGTCAAACTCTATACTACATATTTAGTGGATTCTCTATGGATTTCAATGGTGATTGGGATCAACACCTAACTTTGTTATAATTTTCTTACAAAAATATCTTTCACTTTAGTATTCAGATAGTGCCTAATGAAGACATCTATGTTAAGATGTGTTGAACTCCACCATTATTGGATGGGGTCGAGTAAAGAAATCTATTTAGACCTGATCTTGTGGAGGAAATAGCATAAAAGGTTTCAAATATTCAAAAAATGATAAAAGACTCTCAGAATCGAAAATAAGCTATTCTAAAAATTAAAAAACATACATAGAGGTTGAAGTGGGTGAAAATATATTCCTATGAATTTGTTCTTGGATGGTAGTGATGAGGTTTATAACGAAAAGAAAACTAATCCTTGGGTATAACAGTCCTTTTAAAATCCTCGACCATGTTGGGAAGGTTTTCTATATATTATAATTTACACCAAATCTCTCTCAAGATCCTAATGTGTTTCATGTGCCTCTCTTGGGAATGTACATCATGATCCTTCACTTGTACTAAACCCAGAATTCATACTATTTGAGCATGATCATTCATATAAATAATATATGATAGAGATTCTAGATCATAATGACAAATTTATACAAAACAAGACCACTCATTTGGTTAAACATTTATGGTGGGATCACCATTTGATGAAGCTATGTGGGAACCTGAGGATGTGATGAGGTAGTGATATCATCTTATGTTTGTATCCCAATGATGATTTTTGAGTATGCAATTCATTTTAAGGTTGTATAATTTGATACCCTGATATTTTAATAAATATTTCACTTTAATTAATTTAAACTTTTCAATATATTACATATCATGAAAATGTGATTTTAAAAGAACCGATAGATAGTATAAAATAACTATTATAATCTAGACATTAAATTGGCAGTAATAAATATGAATAACTGACTTATGAATATAATTTAATAATTTATTGGTTAATTTGAAACATAAATACACAAATTGAATCTAAAGGAGTTATAACTATTTGTATACTCCCATAGTCATTTAGCCTTTATGAAATAAAAGATTCATATATAGTGAATGATAATAAAGAAATAAATATGTTATTTATTCAATCAAACATTTTTTTTAATTATTGAATATATTTTATATGAATAAAATAAAAATAAATATAATTCTATGAATAAAAAGATATATTTTCCAAAAGGGTAATTTTCCACTATTTAATGGAGAAAATATTTTAAATATAATTACTAACACATTAATAGTCCTTATATGAAAATGTAATCTTCTTATTTGAAATAAGGATATCAAAATTTACTATTCAATTTTTTTTGTTTTTATGATATGATTTATGTTTTAGTGAAATATAAATTTTTATTAAAGAAACTCTTTTTTCTTTAATAGTATTTTGAAGGTTATATTAGGTTTTGAATGATTTTTAAATATTAATTAGTTCATTTTAATTTAATATACTTTAATTTTGGTTTCTAAAAAGTATTTTATATACAATTTTATTATAAAAACATTTTATGTTTTAAAAGGAAATTTGTTCGAAAACATATTTTTTTTAGAATTTTATAGGATTTATTTTAAAATAACTTATATGACTTCTATGTTTTGGTTTTGAGAAATGGATTCCCAAATAGGATTCAAAAAGATTAAATTTAGAAAATAGTTAGCTTTTATTATTGGCTAATATGAATATTAAACATGGGAAATAATATTAAAATGGTAATGTGTAATTTAGGTAATTTAGGTTAAAAATAGAATTATAAAAACAATAAAATGACACTAAAAATGCCAAAATTTTAGTTGATTTATTAAATTTGACCCTTAGCACTTAAGGATTAGCATTAAGAAATTTAGTGGATACATTTACATGAAAATGACATATAAAATATTTAAATCAAAGAAAGATCCAAAATATCATTTTATTTATCTTTAATATCCCTTATGTATCCACATGGGGCCATATAAGTGTTATGAATGAATTTGAACATTACGTTTTAAGCTAATAAACATATTTTTCATGACATTTTGGACTACTTGGATGAAATTGTTTTTTAAAATATACTATCATATAAAAATTTTAAAATGTCACATTCATGTTTTATGTTATATATCATTTTTAATATAGGGCAATAAAGTAGATACATTTTACTATAAATATTATTCTCAAAATTTATAATGTATATCTTCATCAATTTAGTTTATTTCTCGTTTTTAGTAAATAAATAAGTATATGAAATAATTACACAATGTTGATGTAGTAATTATTTTATTAATAGAAATATCAAATGTATTTTATTAAAAATAATAAAAAATTTAATTTAGGTTAATTAATATATAAAAAGAATTTGATAGATGAACTTGAACTCTCAGGGAAATAATAAATGTTTTTGTATTTAAATTATTATCTTCATATTTTTAAAAATCCAATAAATTAATTGTGTCAAAATTAAAACTATTAATATTTTATCAAAAAAATGTGCTATTAAATTATATAAATATAATAAAAAATTCTCAAAATAAAAAATAATTATAGTATGGTAAAAAATGATCTAAATTGTAATGTTATAGTCTAATTTATGAAAAAATTAAAAGATACAAAATTTTAATATTAAAATTTTTTTGTCCATAGTTAAAACTAAAATCGGCTAACTTGGGGTTTATTAAAATAATAAAGTTTAAACGAGACCAAAAAATATCTAAAATATATTTGTTTCTGATATTATAACCTTATCTCATCTCATATTCTTATCTATGACATTTGGGGGTATTTTGAATGATATTGAATTTATTATAAATTTATTTTTGTAGAAATTCCAATTGTTCCCCCAACCTCATTTATAAAATTGAACCTCCCCTCTCAATTATTTATTACCCATTGAGCCTTAAATCTCAACATAAATTTCAAATTTATTGTATTATCATCCTTATTCACATTTTAGAGGTACTTGTATTCTTAAAATACCAAATCTATTGTCCCTAAGATAATATCAAGAGGGAGCTTGCTGAAGAAGATGTAATCTCTTTTACGGACACTCTCAATATCATTTCTTCTTCTACATTCTATTCCTTTTTTGTTTATAATATAATGAAATACATCCATTATCACCTATATTATGTGATGTTAGTATTATTATTGTAAACAAACATATCCCATCTTTTATCAATCCCAGGAAAAATGAAATCACTACGTGTGCATACGTATGGCCTACAGTCTCTACGTCGTGGTGGAATCGGTTTTTCATCAAAAATTTACATGAATAGTTTTAGTGATGGAAATAATAAATATATATGATGAATATAAAAATATATTTATTCTATAATAATACTTACCCAATAAAATTCAATACCATTTAAGGGAGTCATATTGTCAATCATGCGTACGTAAGGCCTAATATCTCAAAGACGTGTTGTGATTCACCCTCCATGATCACCATTAAATAATGTTTATATAAATGTATATAATGAATAATATGATAAATATTACCCTAATATCATTATTTAAATTATATAATATATTCTATGTCTAAGAAATAGAAATTATACAACAAAACATGCGTAAGAAAATGAAGAATTTAACACCCAAAAGAAGCGTAATAATGAAATATGATTAAACGGGTGACAATATGATCATATATGATATCATAAATTTATATATTGTTTTTGAATACATTAATAACCTTATTTAATCTATTAAATATATATGTATGATATATAAAAAGAAACCTGGAACTATGGTAAGGGATAATTTCAGAATCTCATTACTATATGACATTGTTTATATGCAAGTATTTGCTAGGGTATATCTATCGTCCAGGACCTTATTACTTAAAAATGTTTTCAAAAAAATTATTAACAGTACTTTAAAATTTTTTCAATTCATTTTTAACCTTTATTATTTTTTTTAAACATTTTGAAGGGAATATTTTGTCTTTTTTCCAATGAGGTACTTTTTTAACTTATCCGACAAAAGTTCAAGAAGAATTTTTTATTATATATTATTTTGAATGAATGAGTTTTTTCACTTTAATGTCACCCTATATCATTTATTATTCCCTTACAATATTAAAATTTTATTTTCAAATAAAATATTTTCTTATAAAATTTTTCGACATTTTAAGTAATGAAACATTTTCAATGGAGAAAGGATATTTTCCTCACGAATTGTTTTCATGTAATATATGAAATGTAACTTATGTATTAATAAGGGTATTTTTCAAGGATGATATACATATTTTACTAATTTTTTTTAAATGAAAACAATTTATTTCCATGGGTTATGTTATGATTGATTGATTTTTAAGAAACCCATTTATTTTCATGGGTTATTATATGATGAATGATTTATGTTCCTGTGGTAAACATATGTATGGTTTTCATTATATGACAGTTGGAACCTATATATCCCTCTAATGAATTGAGTATCAATTTATATCTCATGATATAGATAGGACTGAAATGGGAAATGATCTCAGTTGAGTAATAATTAGCTGGAATGGGAAGTAATCCTTTTGCAACCACACAATGTTGGAACAATGAGTGAACTCGATTCAGTAAAGGAATTTATCCACTATGATGGTCATAAAAATGATCTTTGAATTATATGGAAATGATTTTCTATGATAATTTTTATTCCAAAATTTCATGTCTTATATTATGATCACATGAAGTATTTTCTCCAGGAATTTTTGTGAATTAGCATGTGACATGATATCGTGGTCTTTGATATATAGGATAAAATTTTCAAATATTTTTCATTTTTATTATGTATTATGATTATGATACAATTGATATCTCTCTAACTGATCATCTGAGCACACCCATTTTATGTTTCATTTCCCTAATATAGGAACAAGGTTATTAAGTAAGATATTTTAAAAATTGGTTCTAGAGATGAATGAATAATTGGGAGACAACATAGATATTTTATGAACTATTTGTTTATGATTCCTAGTTTCCAATGACACTAAACCTATACGGTTATGGAGTGGTATTATTATGTTATGAAATGAATATTCTTCTATTTAAAAATAAAATTTATGTCTTAAATTTATTTACTTATATATTTTTTTATCATTTTTGAGAAAAATTTAAATTATAAGAAAAAACCATGAAAAATAATAACAACATGCCACATTATAATGAATGAAAAAAAAGGGATAATAGACCAATTTATATGTGAAAATAGGTAATTTAATTCATATAAACAAAAGGAATATAAATCTAATCCCAATTGATTGAATACCATACAATAAATTCTTCAAATAGTAAACCATGGAAAACCTGAGGTCATCTAATTCTATAAGAATCATATATCCTAATATCAGTTAGTGATTTTAAATGTCAAAAATAAAATGCATGTGCTAACCTTTGAGGATAACATGTCTTTATCCTAGATGATGGGTACTAAAAATCCATCACACCACTTACAACAATATTCAATGGAGTATATGTTTTATGACTAGTGGTGTGGTTATGACCACCTATAACACCACAACATTTATCCATGACCAAATGTTTTTATATTGTGGTATAATAAATAATGATACATTTTTTAGTATCCCCTATTAGATACACTTATCCTATTTAGTCATTCCCATTTCAATAAAATCTGGTTCAATTTAAAATATCTCTGTTAATAAATTCAAATAAATCATGTCAAACATATTTAAATTAATCCTTTAAAACCATTCCATTTTAAGTCAACAAAGGGAAAAACATTACATCATCATGAGATATATAATCAACCATCAAATCCATGGTGAAATACATATGAGATATAAATCTATAATGATTTTGGTAATTATGACAATAATTTATATTATGATTAACCCAATCTTCCAAATGGGATTTAAATCCATTCTTTTGAAAACATATTTGAAAATAACATTCAAACATCATGTTTCAGTTTTATAACAAAAATTATGACATTACACACACATAGATATATAAACAACTCTCAATGAACATATTTATAAAATCACATATGAATATTTGAATATTTTTAAATATACATACCCATAAATAACTGTACAATCTCCAAATAGGATAAAAGTCTTATTAATCATTGAACCTAAATAAATATCACCACAATAAAATAAAAAGACATAAATTGTTTTAAAAAAATAATGACAACCCCTGATGATTAATCCCTTGAAATCATTTCTATTCTAATTAAATTCTATATAAAATATTATATAATTTTATAATACCCAAATCCAATATTAAATACACCATTGATATTTTGTTAATAAAAAATAGTTTATGGTTGTTACAAATAAACATGACTAAATCCATGTGAACCTAATTTTAAATTGAATACAATTCTTAAAAATAGTGGGAAATATAATTAAAATTACATATATAATTTTAATGGAAACTAATTAGAAGTATAGAAACATAAAAAAAATAAGGAAAAGAAAACTTTGGGTAACACCTACCTAGAACATGAATAAATTTAAAAAGCCTTAAAAATATGAAGAAAGGAATACCAAAATAGTTGATTTCATGTGAATCAGAAGAAGGCCATATGAAAACAAAATAAGAAACCAACCTAGGGTTTTACCTAGTGATATCCATAATAATATGGATGGAGTAATCAAAAATAACAAATAAGAAGAAGAATAAGAAGAATGAGTTGGGGAGGAGATATAATGTGAGGAGAATCTTTTAAAAATGAGTAGAAATCCTGATTAAGGGAAGTGGCGAGAGTGTCGCATGTGAGGTATCCCCTATAAGGGGGATTGATTCATGTATATGGGAGATTATTGATAAATCATTGATTATAAATTTAATTCTATATAATATGAAAATCAATTTATTTATCATTGGGTATGTCACTAATTTTCTCTGTATGTATGGAAACCCCAAGTGTTAGTCATGTTTTCATTATCAATGATTTAATGAAACCCATACGGTTTAGTTGTTCTATCAAGGAAACTATTATCCAATCAAGACAAATATCAAATCTATTCTATAAACATATGTAGATAGTTTACATAAGGATTTAACAAGCCATACACAACCTATTAGACTAAGATAGACACTAATAAATTCATAATTTTGAATGATTTCAACACAAAAAAAGATAAAACTATTAAACATCACCATAAATAAGAAATACTAAAAAATAAATTAGTGTGTGGGTGTAATTTATCTTTCAATTGTAAAACAATATTCACCCAAAATATAAATAAATTTCATGTTTGTAAAATAGTCAATGAATCCTGACCAATAAATAAGTTTTTTCTAAATGTTAATATCAAAGACAAATAAACAAACTATAATACCAAATAAACATTGATTTCAACTAAATAATTTACACCTGAACATATAAAAAGGGATCAATAATGATGAGAAAAAAGTCGGTCACCCCATCATTTAAAGGGTAAATTACGATGGTGGTCCAATAAATTGATGCACTTAAAAGTATCACCAAAAAACATAGGACCAAATTCAAAATATATTGAATGAAATAGGTTATCCAATCCAAATACAATTCCTAATTTGATTAAAATTCACATGAACATCTCTATGTCTACATACAAAAAAAATTTCCTAAATCCCAAGCCACATATCCACACAAACAACCATGGAACACAAGATAATCTAATATAGAATAAAAAATCAATGAATTACTCCTAAAAGAACTTTTGAGCCAATGAATCATTGCATTTATTTTGTAAATCACAATAAAAATTATATAAAAATATATATAACCAGAATTTTTTATTATGATTTTATACTTGTAATGAATGATCCTTTGGAAGCTGATATACTAGAGAACAAAAAACTTCATACAAAAATAAGGTGTAATTATGTTTCATGATAGATTACCTACATTATATACAGAATAATTGTTTTAGTGGTCATTTAACTCATCAATAGATGAAGAAACATGTTATGTTCCTCATTAGATGAAGAAGTTATAGCTGATGTGTTACAAATCACATAATGTTTTAGGAAATATTACTGTTGGATTTTGTTACAAATATTCCAACTAAATAAATCCAAAACTAGATCATCATAAACACATGAATGTACATAAATATATATTATTCTAAATGTCAATATTCATTTAGAATAATTTCAATTTTTAATGAACTTTCGATCAGTATATGTATTTTCTTTCTCATTGTTTCTGTTAAGAGTTGGAATTTTATGGTTTACATTGTAACGTTAATAGAAATTTAAATAGTATTTTTTATATCCTTCGTGATAAAATACTTATTTTTATAGTAATAAATTTTCAATGTTATAATGGTGTGTGGATGTGATATTTTACTAATAGGTAGATTCATGTGATTCTGGGGACAAGTACGAAAACATTTTCATATCTATAAATTAAAGAAATATTATAATACATTTATAGTCATATATACTTTCGAGGTTGTCTTAAGATCCAACTCATAGTATTGTTAATTTGTTGTTTTAATATTATCCTTTTAATGTATTATTTTGTTTGATAACTAAAAATCAATATTTTGTTTCATAATTTCCATTTTGTTCGGTTTTTCATTGGTGCTAGCTAATTTATGAATAACTTTATTTTCACTATGCTACCTAAATTTCATAGAGTTTATAATTATATTAAATTTTTGTTTTTTATCAGTATTAATAAAAACCTATAAATTTAATACCTATATATAACAAAAATTAAATGTTTATTATAAAACATCACTCCACCACAACATTTATTTTATTATTTATCAAATCCCAAGGAAATATTTGGTAGAAAAATAATGTATTTAACATGATTCTAATTTTTAATAATTATATTTAACTTAATTTATAATTTTTTTATTACCCAATTTTCAACTCAATTTATATAATGTAACTATTTTGGTAGTGAAAATATAAATTGTGATGGGTAGAATACAACTTGGAACACTTGACAATTTTAAAATGACTAGACCATAAATTTTTAATTATGATAATTATGATTAATGTCCTGATACATAGAAATCATATATCATTACTAATAAATTTTAAAAATTCACCATGATAATGAGAAACAATATTGTTTTCAAGAAAGAATGAATTCAATCCCCTCATGATTAAAAACTCAAATATCTAGTAAACTATAATGATAAAAATAAATTATTATGAACTATGAACATGAATATTTATCGCTAGATATAATTCAGTGAAACATTAAATAAAATTTTGTTCAATTTTTTTATTTCTTCTTTTAGATATTCCAATTACATAGAGACTCACAGAGCTATACTATGAGATAATTATCTAGACATTGACATTCATACTTAATATATAGTAACTCAATGCATCAACACTTTATGAAAATACTAAATAGTTTACGATATTTATTTGAAATGAAATATTATATGATAAACATATTGAAGTGATTATTAATATTAATCAGAAAGAATGTGAGACCAAGATGACAACAATCAATTGAAAAATTTAAGTCTATTTGACATAATTAAATCATTAATGAAATATTATAGTAGTGTTAGATGATTTTATGGAAAACAAAAAATAGATGAATGTAGTGTCATTTAATTATAATTTATGAACGCATAATTTTAGTACCATTAATACCTGTTTATACACATCTAATAATCATATTTGAAATAAGAAACATGTGAAGTTAGATCAAAGTTATTTCAATTATAGTAATAATGAAATAGCTAAAATTTAATGATTAATGAATCGGATTTCTGTTATTTTATTCTTTTGGAATATTCATAATAAATAAAGGAATTATTGGAAGGATAATAAGGAATATTTAAATGTAACTTTCTTGGAATATAATAAAGAAGGATATATATGACCATATTTTCCAAAACATACTAATAATAATAATCTTAGAATGTTTTCTAAATATAATTCAATGAAAAATATGAAGTTTGTAGACACCTACATCACTAGTAGAAATGGTATATCTTCATATAGTTTATAAGAAGATAATGGAAAAGAAATATAGATAAAATTATTTTATTTAAATATTCCATGGAATTTATATTCTTTATGGAAATGGTAAAACTATAATCTCATAAAAGTTTTAGTATTGATTATAAATTCACTTATAATACTTGTGATGATTATTCAACTTCTTTGAAATATGAAAAAGAAAATTGATCAGATGTTGAAAATTTAAATTCTTAGAAACATGAAAACCTTTACCAGATATATCATAAATGTAAATATATATAACTATTATTAATAATGTAAATAAAAAAAATAAATGTTCTTGTGAGTTTTCTTAATTAAATGTACTAAATATAATAAAAACAGTAAATAAAATAAACAAATTTTTATAAATAAAAATTAATTAGAATGAAAATCTAAATATTTTTTGGAATTATGTTTTTTAAATGAAGTTGATCCATAATACATTGGAGAAAATTTAGTTATTTATTATATGATTATTATATTAAAATATGGTTTTTTTATTTAATGAAATATTTATATACCTTTTTTTATAGAAAAAGTAATTTTGATAATATTTATAATCAAATAAGACCCTCTATAACTTCAAATATAATTAATTAAACATATTATAATCATTGTTTTTAATCATTCCCTTCATAAAATAAAAAAGAACATTTGGTATAAAATATAAAAGAGAGGTCAATGGGTTAATTATTGTTATTGAAGAAATTTAAAAAAAACTAAATGCATTTATTTCATAAGAACTAAAAACTATATAATATTATAGAGTGTGGAAGATATGGGTTCTTAAACTTTTATTTTCAAATATTACTCGACCCAAACAAGTGTGGGAACTATAAACCTAATTTTTGTTTTTCTTGGAAAATAAGATGAGTACCTACAATCGAAACAAATTGTGTATGAGAATCATTTTTCTCATAAATAATTTATGTAATAAAGTTTTTTGTGAAATATTGGAATTAAAAATGTAATGTTAAAACATAAGAATTTATTTTAATTTTATATTAACATTTTCATGATAATATTTAAAAATGTGAATTATAATAATTACGTTATTATAAGTTTCCTTGTTAATGAGTAAATAATGACTTATCATGCTTATGGAATAAAATATTGGGACACATTTTCTTCCATAAAACGAGAATTCATTTAATTAAAGGACATGTCATGGATCTTCCCAAATATAAGTTTAATTCCAATATAGTCTTTGACCAAAATCAGTTTTGTGTGGATCATGATTGAAGTCTTATATCTAAAAGTAATTTCTCAAATACAAAATATTTATAATTGTTGAGAAAGTTTTGTTGTAACAACCGGGTCCTGGTGACAGTAGACCCACCCTGCATTAACATGGTCGCTAGATCCTGACCCACCAAGAACCACCAGTTGTCCTGTAGACATGTGGGGCCCACCCCAGGGTACACCGACATGCATGAACATGTCATCTGACTAATGAAAATCCCCACAGGCCAACACATTTCCTTGCGAGTGGGATTTTTCCTCACTCGCACACACCCTAAGATACTTCCCAGAATTTCACTCATCCTTATCACTACTCCATTCCAAGCACGCTTAACTGTGGAGTTCTAATCAAATAGGCTCTCGAAAAGGAAGGTTCACCTTGTTGACATGAGTCATATAATTTAGTCATTTTACCCTTTATCATTCGAGGGTGTTACAATCACCTCCCTTTAGAAAAAAAGTCCTCATTGTGGGCCCTACATCTCAACTCAGGCAGTGCACCGCACTTAAGGCTGGGTTCCCCCATCGATACTAAATGTAACAACCAGGTCCCGGTGATAACACAACCACCCCGCCTTAACATGGTCATCGGGTCCTGGCCCACCAGGTACCACCTATGCCCCGAAGACATGTGGGGACCACCCTAGGGTCCACCCACATGCCTAAACGGTTCATCTGACAAATGACAATCCCCACAGTCCAACACATATCCTTTCAAGTGTGCTTTGTCCTCACTCGCACACACCCTAGGAAACTTCCCTGAAGGCCACCACTCTAAAAAAGGAAGATGCACCCTGTTGAAATGAGTCATATCATTTAGTCATTTAACCCTTTATCATTTGAGGGTGTTAAAATCATCCCCCACCCTTAGAGCACAACGTTCTCATTGTGGTCCCTACATCTCGACCCAGACAGTGCACCGCACTTAAGGCTGGGTTCCCCTATCGATACCAAATGTAACAACTAGGTCTTAGTGACTGCACAACCACCCGGCCTTAACATGTTTGTCAGGTCCTGGCCCACCAGGTACAACCAGTTGCCCTCGAAGACATGTGGGGCCCACCCCAGGGTCCAATAACATGCCTGACTGGGTCATCTTACTAATGAAAATGCCCATAGACCAACACATGTCTTTTCCAGTGTTCTTTGTCCTCACTCATACACACCCTGGGAAACTTCCCAGAAGGTCACCACTCTAGAAAAAGAAGGTGCACCTTGTTGACATGATTCATATCACTTATTAATTTAACCCTTTATCATTTGGGGGTGTTACAATCACCCCCCTCCCCCCACCGGTACTGAATATAACAACTGGGTCCTGGTGAATGCATAGCCACCCGGCCTTAACATGGTTGTCGGGTCTTGGCCCACCAGGTACCACCAGTTGCCCCCGCATACACGTGGGGCCCACCCCAGGTTCCACCAACATGCCAGACCGGGACATCTGACTAATGAAAATGTCCACAGGCCAACACATATCCTTTCTAGTGTGCTTTTTCCTCACTCGCACACACCCTGGAAAACTTCCCAGAAGGTCACCACTATAGAAAAAGTAGGTGCACCTTGTTGACATGAGTCATATCATTTAGTTATTTAACCCTTTATCGTTCTGTGGTTTTACAATCACACCCCCACCCTTTAGAGCACAACATCGTCATTGTGGGCCCTAAATATGAACCCATACAGTGCACCACACTTAAGGATGGGTTCCCCATCTTATACCCAATGTAACAAACGGGTCCCAGTAACAGCACAACCACCCCGCCTTAACATGGTCTTCGGGTCCTGGCCCACCGGGTGCCACCAGCTTCCATGCAGACACGTCGGGCCCATCCTAGGGTCCAACCACGTGCCTGAAGGGGTCATCTACCTAATAAAAATCCCCACAGGACAATACATGTCCTTTCTATTGTTCTTTTTCCTCACTCGCACACACCCTGGTAAACATCCAAGAAGGTCGCCCTTCATGATCACTACTCCATTCCAATCACGCTTAACTTTGGAGTTCCAATCAGACAGGCTCTCTAAAAGGAAGGTGAACCTTGTTGACATGAGTCATATCTGTTAGTTATTAAACCCTTTATAATTTGGGGATGTTATACTTGTTTTCAACAACACTCTATATTATTAAGGGAAGATCATTGAGAACAATACTTTATCTCTTCATGATGATTTTGATGATCACAAATACCCTTATTTGTTATTCAAATTATTTTACATTGAGTATATTTAAGAAATTAATATTATTTATTTCTCAATTTTGGAATAATATTTAAGTGTTTAATATGTGTGGAATATTTGGAAAAGTGTTTGGAAATTGTTTTATCATATTAGCATGTACTGGAAAACTATTCATTCTCTAGATGTTCGGATATCACTTTAGCTTGTTATAAAAACACTATTCATACCCTACGTTGAGGAGTGTAGCGTAAGGATGGAATCTGTCATTTACAGGATACAAGAAAAGTATGGTTAATTAAACCATATGTTATTAGAAATGTATGGAAGAGTAACCCTACGTTAGTATGGAACATCATCTTTGGTTTCTCAAAAGTATGTTTCACCATTCTTGCATTTGTAAACAACCTTATGGTGGATTATGTTCCTTGCGTTTAGAAGCTGATATAATTATGGATTATATACTATACGTTTTAATGTTGAAGAGGAAAGTATGAATGGTCGACATTATGTTTGAGATGATCCTTACATTTGAGATCAACCTTACATTTGAGATCAACCTTACATTTGATGAATGGATCATTAAACCTTAAATTCATGATCAACCTTACATTGTCAACCTTATGTTCAGAGAATGTATTCTATGCAGTTGAACCCTATGTTTGGCGTCAGAGATTTAAATTATGACTTTATTGAGTAACAGTCTTTATGCAGATCATTAGGTTGATTTCTAGCCAGATTAAAATCCTGATCTTAAAACTCACCTTTGAATGATTGAAATCCATTTATTTGTGATTCAAAGGATCGGTTTAAGAGGTGATTTTGATGCTGAATTTTCATGGGAGTTACAAATGATATATTTTTCAAATATCTGAATATCATGATTCTAAAGGTGACATTTGTGGATCTAAGTTTATAAAGGAAAAAATCTCATCATTATTAAATATATATCAATATTATTTTGTAAAAAATGTGGTGAATCATAAAAAAGAAGAAATATATATATAACAATCTATTGAGTTCATCATGACTATAGTTTTATAGAGTAATTCTATATTTACAGATTTGTTTCTACCAAGATATATCAGACATTTTCTTCTGAAGAATAAGAAAAATATGTTGAAGATTCACCATTTCTAAATTGATGATCTTTCTTGAATCCATTGTTTTTGGAGTTAAATATTTTCATTCTATATCTATTGCAACCGGATCAGATCAGAACTAATTCTACCTAAATATAATTTTTTTTGAAGACAACAATACATCGACTGTCAGTTGTTTGTTGTTGCAACTGTGAAGAACAATTGGAATGTATTTCAAGATAAATACATTTTTATTTTGAGTAATCGGCTTCTCGTACTGAGCTGTGTATTTGGTTTCGTGTATGAACCAGATGGCTCTGTTTATTTTTAGACTTAAATTTTAATGGTGTTAACTACTGTCACTTAGTTGTGGATGGTATATTGATAAGAGGACCATATATTGAAAATCACCGAGCTCGTGGAGTAGAGCGTTGGTGGAGTAGAGTAGGGCCCTTCTGTTCTCCAAACCACTGTACATTCATGAGTTCATTAACTATTTATTTGCATCTAAATATAAAATTTGATAATGGTAAATGGGAAGACACATTCATCATCATGATTAATAAAGAATTTATAGAAGACATAATCCACCCTCCTCTTGTTTGTATTTGTTATAACCAGATCCAACAATTGGTAGGAGAGGTGGTTCTTTTGGTAAAGCTATAACAAACTGAATGTTTTTTGGATTATACAGAGCACAATGGCTGATACACGAGAGGGAATGTTTAATGACCCAACCCCAGTTACCCAGAGTCGGTCCATTATTGCGTAACATTGGCATGATCACAAAGATCAAGTCTCAAAATACCGATTAGTTTATTATCCTTGGAAACACTAGATACATTCATAAGTGTCACATTACATCATAAATTGAAAAAATACAATAACATAGTCTCCATTTTCCACACTCATTTCCCCTTCAGACTATCCCTGCAGGTCATTCCTAAAATACTTCTTCACATCCTGTAAAAATTAAAACATTGAAAGGGTTGAGCTCAGATGCTCAGTAAGGATAAAAATATAGCGGAAGCTTTCATAAATAAACAAAAACATTTAAAGCAGTGTATAACTAAAACAAAAGCCCTTTTAAACTTGAACTCCAGGATAATATGGAAAAATAAAATGAAATAATGCCATTTACTTATTCAAATGGATATTATACTGGTCGAATAATCACATGGAATATCAATAACCACTTTCATAATGTTGGAATGCATAATGCCAGACTATCATAACCATGTAGCCAAGGCCTCGTTCCAAGACTACAGATAAGATTTTGTCAAGGCCTCGTGCCAAGACACTAGTTTGTCTCATTAGACCTGTCGATGCATCGGGGAGCTATAGCGGGCTCCACCCATCACTTATTAAGTCCAATGAATTCCTTATATGAAAAATGGTATATAAAAATTTAGGAATACCATTTTTTAAAATACCGTTTGAAATTAATTGAATTATCAAAATACCAGTTCGATTTTTAGAAGATACTTACATTTAAAATTGCTCAAATATACTCCAGTGTTTTTTTGAAAACATTATGCAAGCTTCTAAAAACAAAATAATTAATTCTGAGACTGCTCGGCTAATTACAGGCCATGATGGGTCCACACCCAATCCCTTCTTATCTACCACACTCGAGAGTCAGGTTTTCTGAAAACAATTTTAAGCTTTCCTTAAATACGTATACTTTTTCACTGGATTTTCATACATTTGGGACAAATATCTATCTCTCTTTTTTAAATCATTTAATAAAGGTTATGGCTTACAGAGGAAGCCAAAACTCAAATAATGGTCATGACGGTGAAGAATTCATTGTCTCCGCAAACGTATGACAATAAAATTCCTTTTTTTAGTAAAATGATTCGTATAAAAATATACGTTTTGAATAAATTTAAAAGTCAAAGGGGTTTATAAACCGTATAAAAGTAAGTTGTGTATAATAAAATGTATGCCTCAATGAAAGGAGATTGAGATGAAGTCCCATACAAAGATCATTAAATAAAATAGATCTATTATGTGTATTCACTATAAGCACACATAAATAAAGTAAAAATACATGATAGAACATAATAATAACATGGCAAAATTTTAAAGTATGACATTAACCCAAAGAATGGAAATTGGGTTAAAAAGTTCCCTTAAAAAGATAATTTTTTAAATAAAATAGATCTATTATGTGTATTTACTATAATTACACATAAATAATGAACAAATACAAGATAAGACATAATAATATCATGACATAATTTGAAAGTAGGAGATTAACCCAAAGAATTGAAATTGGGTTAAGAAGTTCCCTTATCTCGAGTCCGAATTGACTCGACCGTTCTTTAATCTCCTGAATAATAAACTAGAGTTAATATCTACATTCATAAGAACCTTTTTCAAGTTCATTATCCCTTTTATATCACTTATTACAATGTTACGAAAATTATGTAGTCATTTAAGTTAATAACGGTCGTTTTGTCGATCTTTGGTACTTGAGTCAACAATAAAATTATTATAATTACAAGTTGTTTATGAGGTAGAATATCCATTATCTATGTAATTATATTCATGATGTAGATATCATATATATCATATATATCCATTATATACATTCATTCATATTATTACGTTACATTTAGAGGTAAGAAATGAAATGCACCGTTCATGGAGACGGTAAGCCGTACGTACGCATGAACGCTACTTTCATTTCTATATCGTATTTAATGGAATGAAATCTTAATTATATATAGGTATATTATAAGTCAAGTATAATATCATTTACTCCATCCATTGTACATCCCACATATGGCATAAACGATTCAAATCACTTTGAGGGGGCGGTAGTGTGCAGTTTTTAAAATGATGATATTATGTTTACCCATAATGGAAACCATAAAGGTATGCCATAAATGAAAAATACAGAATCTTAAGTAAATCATAAAAATATTATATATCATATATAAATATAGTGACATCTTAATGGCCACCTTTGAAGGTGTTATATGAGTGTTGAACAATCATCGTTTCGTGAGGCATAAATTCGCCATCCACAGAAACAATATGTTTTTTAACCATTAGATGTAGGTGTGTGTAAGTGTAGCTCGAATCCTTCTTATAAACACATCCTAGTATATTTATGATACTGGTTTTGTTACACAAGAAATGAATAAAAAGAGTTTAGGTGGTTGGAGAAGCAAAATAAAACATAAGAACAAAAGAGAAAACACTCCCTTTAAAACGGGTAACTCTTTTTGATTTGAGCTCAAAGGCTTACTTGGGAAGACTTATGCCCAAATTGAGGCTTATAAGAGTAATATAGGTAAGTGGAGAGACATAATGGGTAGGGGTTGGCCGATCCAATGGCTTGAGAGGTGTGGGTAAGGTGGTATTGGTGGCGTCCTTTTATAAGAGGAGAGGAGGGGCACTCTTGGAAAGTCATGAAATGTTACATTATTATATAATTAGTTTCGGATTTTAAAGGTCCCACACTTATATATTTCAAGTATAAGGTGATAAGGGTTCGTAATATACTCATCCAATAGGTTTTTTACAAGTGTATTTTTTAGATTTTACATTATCTTTTCATTTTATTTAAATCGTTAATTAATGAGGTAATCGCTGAATCATCATGGTGTCATAAATAATTTAATTTATTTAATGTATAAAAATTATTAAAAACTATCATGATGTAGGAAATAGTTTTATATTTCTAATTAATATTTATAGTCCAAAATATGACTTTTATATCCCCATTTAGAAATTGTTTTAGTAAAACAACTCATGTTTGTGACATTTTTATTTTAACATTAAATGAAACGTTTTTAATGTCATTTTCCCACCAAAGTGGCTCCATGGGGTCCCCAAGTTGACCCATGGATTGTCGTGGTTGGCCATGACTCATAGAATAGGGGTAGAACAAGTGTAATGGTATTTTCATATTATTATAACAATATCTTTACCTTAAATTACACTAATTACCTTTAATCGCGATTAATTAAACTTAAAAGTTACAATTCACCAAAAAATTATTTTAATCCCATTGAACTACATTTTACTTCCTAATGACAACCATGTATGTCGGATTTTTGAAAATCGAATCATAGAAGTAGTAATGTTTCATTCAAATGAAAATATGTTATTTTAACTACCACTATGTGGTTTCACTATTCATCAAAATTGAAGTTTTTCAAAACAATGCCAAAATTTCACCCTAAGCTGTAATTGATATTCGGAATTAAAAAATGATTTCTAT
This sequence comes from Viscum album, assembly GCA_963277665.1. Taxonomy (NCBI): domain Eukaryota; kingdom Viridiplantae; phylum Streptophyta; class Magnoliopsida; order Santalales; family Viscaceae; genus Viscum; species Viscum album. Next base: position 123,002 of record CAUJRU010000094.1, read on the forward strand.
TTTAAATAATTCCAAACATATAAGTAGCATTAATTAATTTTATAATTAATTCCCGCTGTCACAACAAATAGCGTGTTATTAAGAAATAATATATATCAAAAGATTGACAATTGTATATGTCCAATTTCATAGTGAAATTAATTCTAATGACCACCATTAGATAAAATGGAAAAAATATATTCTAATTACACTTTAAAACCACTAAATAGTATAATTTATCACTATAAATTATTTTGATTAAAAAAGTTGTTTTTAAGTATTTTCTCTATTCATAGAAAATATGATGTTCTCAGAAAAATACCAAAAATTCAACATAGGCTAATTTCGATATTCTCAATCCACAAATGAAGTCCATTTTGAAATATAAAATATATATAATTTCAAAAAGTGGGTATTACTATTAATAATGGCTATTTTGATTGGTCGCGGTGTGTTAGAATCTCGAACTTGCGTACAATGCAAGCTTTTGCATTATTGAAAGAGAAACGTATCGTGGAAGCTCAGGGTGTTACATTACCCCCTCCTTCAATAAATTGCGTCCTCGCAATTTGAAATTTTTCTTTGAAAATAAAAGGGTGAAAATAGAAAATACCTTTGTGGAAAACCCACATCAGAAATAGGGTTAATAAAATTTAGCCTTAATAAGAGGGAAAGGGAAATGAAAAAGTCACCACCAAATTATGATCTCGATAAGGAGAAAATTGGTGGCAATTAGAGATATAAAATTGGTGGGAAAACGTAAATATTTGTAGGGAGTGATTGAGGTCATCAATAACAAACAAGAATAAAATTGAGGGCCTCAAAGCGTTCAATCTATGTTGATTTAAAATATTATCAGTTCAACAAGACATAAGGTATTAGGATAACACATTTTTTGTTCTAATATCCCTTTAATAAAGTTTAAGAATTAATTTACTCGTAGAATAAGAGATATGTATATATATATTTATGCTTGACAGGTAGTGTTTCAAACTTCAACTAATTTCTACCACACACTAATCTTTCACTCAAAAAGATAATAAGACTCCAAAATAATATATTTATCCTAATCGCACATGGTTCAACATATTAGCACATACCATTTAGATTAGGAAAAATATTTTGTAATAACTAGGGACTTCCTATAGGATAGTGGTAGGAAATAAAGGCCTGTCGCACTATGGTTGTGGGTTCGATTCCTACAGCTTTGTCCGACGCGACGGGTTATCCCCCAACCTGTAGGTTTTCCTTTTCCTAAAACTATAGTATTATAATATTCCAAAAATAATCTTCATAAATGTTTGAACCTTAAAAAATACTATCCAAGGTCCAACATAATCCATTCCAACCATTATATTTATCCAAAATACTTTTGTCCAACTCACAGTACAAATTTTATAAGGAAGGTAAACATAATGAAGATCCTTTTTCCGCGTAACAAAATGTGAACACCTTCATCATGTATTCTTTTAAAACACTGAAACATACAGAATTACCATAAATTCTTATTGATTACATTCAGGATCCCTTATTCCTTATAGAATACTACATATACTCCTTCTATCCAAAAATGTATACAAATCATTAATCTGTTTTAAGAATATCTAATATAATTTATCCATATCAATCATGTATTATTCCAAAATTACTATCTCGGTATCAGAACCATATTATGGTTTATCTTTCTCTCAACCATATATTTTCCAAAAATTTAACCTGTTTTGGAGTCGCTTTTCTTGGTTCCACACATTCTAAAGTCCTTGATAAAATAGTACTGCAGTACAATCCTTATATACTCCCTAATTATTATAACCAGTACATCATTGATAAAACACTCAAATGATAAAATTCTTTAATGACAACATAAGAACTCTAATCATTCCTCCTCCTCTGTGGTAGTATCATAACTTGATTATTATCCAATAACATCATTTGGGGCATACTCTGATGATTTGCACATTGGTTTGTGTAGTGTCCACACTCCTTGCAGATGAAGCATTGTACTTTTGAAACCTTTTTCTTACCCTTGAAGTCACGCACTTGGTGTCCTTTTTCTCCACAATTATTACAAACTCCCATTCCCTTTAGGAAAGTTACAAGGTGTTTCTTCCCACAGTTATCTCATATTGGAAAATTCTTCTTTTCCCTCATCCCTTTATCCATCATTCTCTCTTCCATACTTTTCTTCTCTTTCATCCCTTTAAATCCATAAGACTCAGATAATTATTTACTTATCTTATTAACACATGATACTATTTCTTCATATGTTGAGAACACATGGGAGACTATTTCCCTTCTAAATGTTGGCTTAATACAGTGAATGATTTGATCTTTCTTACTCTTTGGATCATACATATTGATGAAGTTCACATTCCTTCTACTGGGCGCCATTTCTATACAATGGCATAAACTAGGTTAGTTTATGAATTGCAATGAATAATTCCAAACATTTAAAATACATAATGTAAATTAAACGGTTTATGGATATAATCCACAATCATAAAAAATGTTTTCTTTGAGGAAGTGTATACTCATAAACCCTTCATAATGGTTTGTAAAAAAATGAGAATTATCCTAAGCATATCCCCCAAGAGTGTCATAACCAAGAGTGCAGCAAAGCCATTTGTCATGCACCAGTTCCCATTCGAGTCTAGCTCAAAGAAGTTTTTTCAGGTCTTACCCCTCGGTAAATCTGTGCTAGAGCCGCCTCTACCAGCTCGTATCCAGACAGGGGTTTATTGCTCTGAATACTCATAAAATCTCTATAATACCAAAATTCTAGGAAGTTATTCTATACTAATCCTCAAAGTCTATCTTAGGGCTATGTTATCTAAACAGAGTTTATCTAAATCTAGCATCCAAGGTTAGTAATAAACTCCCTACTGTAACGCCCCGACCCTAGTTACCCAGAGTTGGTGCGTTTACTTCATAACATTGGCATGATTACAAAAGATCAAGTCTCGAAAGATCGTTTAGTTTAGTATCATTGGAAACACTAGATACATTCATAAATGTTACATTACATCATAAAGTGAAACAAAAATACAACAACATCTTGTCTTCATATCCCCTCATACTATCCCTGCAGGTCATTCATAATATACTTCTTCACATCCTGGAAAAATTAAAACATTGGAATGGGTGAGCTTATATGCTCAGTAAGGATAACAATATAGCGGAATCTTTCATAAATAAACATAAACATTTATGGCAATGTATGACTAAAACAAAAGCCTTTTAAACTTGAACTTCAACATAATATGGAAAAAGTAAAATGAGATAATGCCATTTACTTATTCACGTGGATATTCTGCTGGTCAAATAATCACATGCAATATCAATAACCACTTTCATAATGATGGAATGCATAATGTCAGACTATCATAACCACGTAGTGAAGGCCTCGTGCCAAGACTAAAAATAAGATTTTTTCAAGGCCTCGTGCCAAGACACTATTTTGTCTCATGAGACATGCCGATGCATCGAGGAGCTATAGCGAGCTCAACCCGTCTCTTATTAAGTCCAATTCATTCCTCATATTAATAGGTTTAAACCGATCATAAACCATCACATAATCATATCACATAATATATGCATAAAGGAAACATAACATTTCCACATTTCAATCAGAGGATATCAATACAACACATTGATATAATAAAAACACTATCAAAACCATTTTCAATACCGAAATAAAAGAAAATTAAAACTTGATATTTATTTTTCATTTTAAAAAAAAAGTTATGGCTTGTAGAGCAAGTCGAAACTCAAATAATGGTCACGGTGGCAGGGAAGTCGTTGTCGCCTCATACGTAAGAAAAAAACATTCCATCTGTGGATTAGTAAAAATGCTTCGTATAAAAAGATTCCATTTGAGTAAAAGTAAAATTCAAAGGGGTTTATACACCGTATAAAAGAATTTTGTGTATAAAATAAAATATGCCTCAATGAAAGGAGATTGAGACAAAGCCCCTTTAAAAGATAATTTTTTAAATTAAAATAGATCTATTATGTGTATTCACTATATTTACACATAAATAAAGTATATATACAAGATAGGATATAATAATATCATGACATTATTTGAAAGTAGGAGATTAACCAAAATAATGGAAATTGGGTTAAGAAGTTACCTTACAAAGATCATTTTTTAAATAAAATAGATATATTATTTGTATTCACTATAAGTACACATAAAGAAAGTAAAAAAATACAAGATAGGACATAATAATATCATGACATAATTTTAAAGTAGGAGATTAACCCAAAGAATAGAAATTAGGTTAAGAAGTTCCCTTACAAATATCATTATTTAAATAAAATAGATCCATTATGTGTATTCACTATGAGTACACGTAAAGAAAGTAAAAATACAAGATAGGACGTAATAATATCATGACATAATTTTAAAGTAGGAGATTAACCCAAAAAATAGAAATTGGGTTAAGAAGTTCCCTTACATCGTGTCCGACTTGACTCCATCATTCTTTAATCTCCTGAATAATAAACTAGATTTAATTTCTATTTTCCTAAGATCCTTTTTCATGTTCATTAATCCTTTTATATCACTAATTACCATGTTATTAACATTATTTAATTATTTATGTTAATAATGGTCATTTTGTCGATCTTTGGTACTTGAGTCAAAAATAAACTTCTTATAATTACAAGTAGTTCATGTGGTGAAATATCCATTATATTCCGAATTATATTCATGATTTAGATATCATATATATCATATATATCCAGTATATACATTCATTCATAATATTACGTAACGTTTATAGGTAAGAAATGAAATGCACCGTTCATGGAGACGGTAAGCCATACGTAGGCATGAACGCTACTTTCATTTATATTTCATATTTAATGGAATGAAATAACAATTATATAAAGGTACATTATAATTCTAGTATAATATCATATATAATATAATTTACTCCATCCTTTATACATCCCACATATGGCATTAACGATTCAAATCACTTTGAGGGGGTAGTAGTCCGCACTTCCTAATATGAAATTATCGCGTTTACCCACAATGGAAATCATAAAGGAATGCCATAAATGAAAAATATAGAATCATAAGGAAAATAAAAACATAATATATATCATATATAAAAATAGTGTCATTATAATGGCCACCATGAGAGGTGTTAAAAGAATATTGAACAATCATCGTTTCGTGAGGCAGAAATTCGCCAACCACAGAAACAGTATGTTCTTTAACCATTAGACGAAGGTGTGTGTAAGTGTAAATCAAATCCTTCTCATAACAACATCCTAGTATATTGAATATACTGTTTTTGGTTACAAAATAAAGGAAAAAAAGATTTTAAGGGGTTTGAGAAGCAAAATAAAACATATGAACACAAGAGAAAACACTACCTTTAAAACGGGTAACTCTTTTTGATTTGAGATCAAAGGCTTCCTTGGGAAGACTTCTGCCCAAATTGAGGCTTCTAGGAGTAAAATAGGGTAGTTTAGAGTGTATTTGGGCAGAGTTTGGCCAAGTCAAATGGCTTGGAAGGTGTGAATAAGGTGGTAGTGGTTGGGGCCTTTTATAAGAGGAGAGGAGGGGCACTCTTGGAAAGTAATGAAATGTTACTTTATTATATAATGAGTTTCGTATTTTAAATGTCCCAAACTTATATATTTCGAGGATAAGGTGATAAGGGTTCGAAATCTACTCATACAATAGGCTTCGGACTAGTGTAATTCTTAGATTTTACATTATCCTTCCATTTTATTAAAATCGTTAATTAATGAGGTAATCGCTGCATCATCATGGTGTCATAAATAATTTAATTTATCTCATGTCTAAAAATTATAAACAAATATAATGATGTATGAAATCCTTTTAGCTTTCTAATGAATATTTATAGTCAAACATATAACTTGTATAACCCCATTTAAAAATTTATTTGGTAAAACAACTTATGTTTGTGACATTTTTATTTTAACTATAAATAAAAAGTTATTTATGTCATTTTCCTACCAAAGTGGCTCCATAAGGTCCCCAAGTAGACCCATGGATTTTCTTGGTCGTCCATTACACATTTAATAGGGGTAGGACAAGTGTAAAGGTATTTTCATATTTTTATAATATCATTTTTACCTTTAATTTCACTAATTACCTTTAATCATGATTAATTAAACTTAAAAGTTACTATTCATCAAAAAAATATTTTAATCCCATTGAACCACATTTTAGTTCTTAATGACAACCATGTATGTAGGATTTTTGAAAATTAAATCACAAAAGTGGTAATTTTTCATTTAAACGAATAATCAGTTTTTTAACTGCCACTTAGTGGTTTCACTATTCATCAAAAATTGAAATTTTTCAGAACAACGCCAAAATATCACCCTAAGCTATAATAGATATTCAGAATTCAAAAATGATGTATATTTTACAAAATTCCAAACATATAAGTTGAATTAATTAATTTTATAATTAATTCCCGCTGTCACAACAAATATCGTGTATTTAAGAAACAATATATATCAAAAGAATGACAATTGTTTTGTCCAATTTCAAAGTGAAATTAATTCTAATGACCACCATTGGATAAAATGGTAAAAATATATTATAATTATACTTTAAAACCACTCAATAGTATAATTTATCAGTATAAATTATTTTTATTAAAAAATTTGTTTTTAAGTATTTTTCACTATTCATAAAAAATTAGAAGTTCTTAGAAAAATACCAAAAATTCAACATAGGCTAATTTAGATATTATGAATACAAAAATGAAGTCCTTTTTGAAATATAAAATTTCTATAATTTTAAAAAGTGGGTATTACTATTCATAACGGCTACATTGATTTGTCGCGGTGTGTTAGAACTCGAACTTGCATACAATGCAGGCTATTGCATTATTGAAAGAGAAGAATATCGTGGAAGCTTGGGGTGTTACATTCTCCCCTCCTTCAAATAATTTCATCCTCGAAATTTCATATAATATCACTATATAAAAAGACTCGGGTGATTCTTCATCATAAGTTCCTCGGGTTCCCACGTTGCCTCCTCCATCTTACGGTTTCTCCATAGAACTTTTACCAGACGAGTCGTCCGGTTTCTCAGCACTTGTTCTCTTGTATCAAGAATCCTGACGAGCTCTTTGGAATAAGACAGATCGGGTTCCAGATCTAATTCCTCATAGGTGAGTACATGCGTTGGGTCAGGTATGTATTTTCTCAACAGTGATACGTGGAATACATCATGAACTTTGGAGAGACTTGGTGGCATTGCCAAACGGTAAGCTACAACCCCAATTCGTTCTAGAATTTCGAAGGGTCTGATGTACCTGGGACTCAATTTACCCTTCTTACCGAAACATATAACTCCCTTCCATGGAGATACCATCAAGAAAACATGATATCCTACCTAAAATTACATATCGTTCCTTCAGTTGTCATCATAGCTCTTCTGCCTACTCTGAGCTGCTTTTATGTGGTTTTGAATTACATTCACCTTTTCCATCGTTTCCTCCACCAGTTCTGGGCCTACAAGTTTTCTTTCACCAACGTCATCCCAACAGGTTGGTGTGCGACATCTCTTTACGTATAACGCTTCATATGGTGCCATCTGAATACTTGAATGGAAGCTATTATTATAGGAAAATTCTACCAGAGGTAAATATTGATCACACATTCCTTGAAAGTCATGTGAGCATGATCTCAAAATGTCTTCTAAGGTTTGAATAGTTCTTTCTGATTGTCCATCTGTTTGAGGGTGGTAAGCATTTCTCAAACGAAGTTCAGTATCCAAGGCCTTCTGAAGACATTTCCAGAATCTTGATGTAAAACGGGGATCACGATCTGAGACAATCGACGGGGGTACTCCATGAAGTCTCACAACTTCATTAATATATAGTCTTTCTAGATGTTCAAGTTGTAGATCTTCCATTATAGCATGAAAATGAGCTGACTTCATGAGACGATCAACAATGACCCATATTGCGTCATTCCTTCTAGGAGTATTTGGTAGTCCCATGACAAAATCCATCGTAATATTATCCCATTTCCACTTAGGTGTGGGAAGAGGTTAAAATACTCCACCAGGCAGTTTCCTTCTAGCTTTCACTTGTTGACAAACCATACATCTTGACACAAAATCAGCAATCTCCCTATTCATGTTGTCCCACAAAAAATGTCCCATTAAATCTCTATACATTTTGGTGCTCTGAGGGTGTATAGAGAAATTGGAACTATGAGAATCATCCAACAATTCCCTCTTTAAATCATGTATATCAGGATCACAAAGTCTCCTCCCAAATTTCAAAATTCAAGCTTCATACACAAATTCACTCAATCGACCATCATTCACAGCTTTAATTTTCTTTTTCAACTCTTCCTCATTATCCTGTGAACACTTTATCCTTTCTAGTAAAGTTGGTTTGGCAACCATTTGAAAAAAATTTGATGTTTCACCCTCCATGGTGATTCCCATATCCATCTTTACTAGATCCATGAAAATAGGATCCCTTGGCCTCTTCTAAGGTAAGTTCCCATGAATCTTAAGACATTAATTTGCATAATGTCCCATCTCTCTACAATTATAGCATTCCACATTGAGAGAAACTTTATTTCCCTTGCAATCATGAGCTTGGTGGCCTTTTTCCCCACACTTGTAACAGAATCCCATTCCCTTCAAGCAAGTACCGGGGTGTTTCTTCCCACATTTACTGCAGGATTGATATTCAACTTTTCCCTTCTTCCCCTTATTTCAATTTCCAGATTGATCAGAAGATCTCTTCCTTTCTTTCTTTTCTTTAATGTCATAAGGCTTATGGAATTACTTTTCCATCTTGATAGCACACGAGACAATATCTTCATATGACGAGAAGGTTTGTGAGACTAATTCTCGACGGAGAAATTGTTTTAACCCATTAATGAAATGATCAATATCACTTCATGGGTTACGTATATAATCTGCATCATACCTCACTATCCTTTTAAATTTGGCCTCATACATTGCGAAATTCTCATCCTCCTTTCGTCTCAGACTCAGAAATTGCCTTTCCATGTCTGCTCGATGGTCACGAGGAAAGTATTTTTCTAAGAAAATATCTTTGAACTCTCTCTATTCCATACTTGATACTTCTTCATCTTCCTTTGTATTTTGAATCAATGACCACCATTGATCGGAATCTCTAGTGAGGTGGTAAACTGCCATGATAACCTTCTCCCTTTCGCTACTCCCCACGGCGTGGAATATTTTCTCTAAGGAGTTTATCCATTTCTCAGCTATTAATGTTTTTTTACCCCCATTAAATGTTAGTGGTTATTTCCTCATGAATCGGTCTAACATTGATCCTCCATGTTGCGGATCAGGGTTCTCCATATGAGTAAGGTTATTATTCATAACCTGAGTGAGTTGTCTCAGTATGGTGATAAGTTTATCAACACTAGTTGTATCTCCAGCTCCACAATAACTATCTTGATCAGGAGGGAAAGCCCTACATGCAGTGCGTGCATTTATATGGTTTACATTCCTCCCACGAGGTGCCGTTTCAAAATAATGGCATAAAATAGATTATTTTATGAATCAAAATACATAATTCCATACTTGTAAAACACTTAACATAAATTGAACTATTTATGGATATATTCCATAATCATAAAAAGAAATGTTTTCTTTGAGGAAGTATATACTCATAAACGCTTCATAATGGTTTGTAAAGAAAATGAGAATTATCCTAATCATATCCCCTGGGAGTGTCGAAACCAAGAGTGCAGCAAGGCTCGTTGTCGTGCAACAGTTCATGTTCGAGTCTAGCTCAAAGCGGTGTTTTTGGGTTTTAACCCTAAGAACATCTGTGCCAGAGCCACCTCTACCTGCTCGTATCCATACAGGGATTTATTGCTTGGAAAACTCATAAAATCTCTATAATACCACAATTCTAGGAAGTTCTTATATAATGATCCTCAAAGTCTATATTAGGGATATGTGCACTAATCAGAGTTTATATAAATCTAGCTTCCAAGGTTGGTACTAAACTGCCTCTGATATGAACTGTAACGCCCCGACCCCAGTTACCCTGTGTCAGTGCATTTACTTCGTAACATTGGCATGATCACAAAAGATCAATTCTCGAATGACCGTTTAGTTTAGTAGCCTTGGAAACACTAGATACATTCATAAATGTTACATTACATCATAAAGTAAAACAAAACTACAACAACACCTTGTCTTCATATCCCCTCATACTATCCCTTCAGGTCATTCATAATATACTTCTTGACATCCTGGAAAAATTAAAACATTGGAAGGGGTGACCTCAGATACTCAGTAAGGATAACAATATAGCAGAAGCTTTTATAAATAAATATAACAATTTAAGTCAATGTATGAATAAAACAAAATCCTTTTAAACATGAACTTCAACATAATATGGAAAAAGTTAAATGAGATAATGCCATTTACTTATTCACATGGATATTCTAATGGTCAAATAATCACATGCAATATCAATAACCACTTTCATAATGATGGAATGCATAATGTCAGACTATCATAACCACGTAGCCAAGGCCTCGTTCCAATACTACAAATAAGATTTTGTCAAGGGCTCGTTCCAAGACACTAGTTTGTCCCATGAGACCTGCCGATGCATCGAGGAGCTATAGTGGGCTCCACCCATCACTTATTAAGTTCAATGAATTCCTCATATAAACATGTTTAAACATATCATAAACCATAACATAATCATATCACATAAAATATGCATAAAGGAAACATAAAATTTCCACATTTCAATCACAAGATATCAATACAACACATTGATATAATAAAAAAACTTTCAAAACCATTTTCAATACCAAAATAAAAGAAAATTAAAAATTGATATTTATTTTTCATTTTAAAAATAAGTTATGGATTGTAGAGGAAGCTGAAACTCAAATAATGGTCATGGCGACGGGGAAGTCATTGTTGCCACATACGTAAGAAAAAAACATTCCTTCTTTCGTTTAGTAAAAATGCCTTGTATAAAAATATTCCTTTTGAGTAAATGTAAAAGTCAAAGGGGTTTATACACCGTATAAAACAAATTTGTGTATAAAACAACATATGCCTCAATGAAAGGAGATTGAGACAAAGTCAAATTCAAAGATCATTTTTTAAAATAAAATAGATCTATTATGTTTATTCGCTATATTTACACATAAATAAAGTATAAATACAAGATAGGACATAATAATATCATGACATAATTTGAAAGTAGGAGATTAACCCGAAGAATGGAAATTGGGTTAAGAAGTTCCCTTACAAAAATAATTTTTTAAATAAAATAGATATATTATGTGTATTCACTATAAGTACACATAAATAAAGTAAAAATACAAGATAGGACATAATAATATCATGACATAATTTGAAAGTAGGAGATTAACCCAAAGAATATAAATTGGGTTAAGAAGTTCCCTTACAAAGATTTTTTTTAAATAAAATAGATCTATTATGTGTATTCACTATAAGTAAAAATAAAAAAAGTAAAAATAAAAGATAGGACATAATAATATCATGACAAAATTTGAAATTAGGAGATTAACCCAAAGAATAGAAATTGGGTTAAGAAGTTCCCTTACCTCGTGTCCGACTTGACGCGATCGTTATTTAATCTTCTGAATAATAAACTAGAGTTAATTTATATTTTCTTATTAACCTCTTTCATGTTCATTAATCATTTTATATCACTTATTACCATGTTATGAATATTATGTAATTATTTAAGTTAATAACGGTCATTTTGTCGATCTTTGGTGCTTGAGTCAAAAATAAACTTCTTATAATTACAAGTTGTTCATGTGGTGAAATATCTATTATATCCTGAATTATATTCATGATTTAGATATCATATATATCATATATATACATTATATACATTCATTCATAATATTACGTAACATTTAGAGGTATGAAATGAAATGCACCGTTTATGGAGACGGTAAGCCGTACGTACACATGAACGCTACTTTCATTTCTATTTCATATTTAATAGAATGAAATTATAATGATATAAAGGTACATTATAATTCCAGTATAATATCATATATAATATCATTTACTCCATCCTTTATACATCCCACATATGGAATTAACGATTCAAATCACTTTGAGGGGGCGGTAGTCCGCACTTCCAAAAATTAAATTACCGCGTTTACCCACAATGGAAATCATAAAGATATTCCATAAATGAAAAATACAGAATCATAAAGAAAATAAAAACATAATATACATCATATATAAAAATAGTGTCATCATAATGGCCACCATGAGAGGTTTTAAAAGAAGATTGAACAATCATCGTTTCGTGAGGCAGAAATTCGCCAACCACAGAAACAGTATGTTCTTTAACCATTAGACGAAGGTGTGTGTAAGTGTAAATTAAAACTTTTTCATAAACACATCCTAATATATTGAAGATAATGTTTTTGTTACAAAATAAAGGAATAAAAATAGTTTAAGGGGTTGGAGAATCAAAATAAAACATAAGAACAGAAGAGAAAACACTACCTTTAAAACGGGTAACTCTTTTCGATTTGAGCTCAAAGGCTTCCTTGGAAAGACTTCTGCCCAAATTAAGGCTTCTATGAGTAATAAAGAGAAGTTTATAGAGTATTTTGACAGAGTTTGGCCGAGCCAAACGGCTTGGAAGGTGTGAATAAGGTGGTAGTGGTGGGGGCCTTTTATAAGAGGAGAGGAGGGGCACTCTTGGAAAGTAATGAAATGTTACTTTATTATATAATGAGTTTCGGATTTTATTGGTCCCAAACATATATATTTCGAGTATAAGGATATAAGGGTTCGAAAGCTACTCATCCAATAGGATTTGGACAATTTTAATTCTTAGATTTTACATTATCCTTCCATTTTATTAAAATTGTTAATTTGAGGTAATCGTTGCATCATCATGATGTCACAAATAATCTAATTTATTTAATGTCTAAAAATTATAAAACAAATATCAGGATGTAGTAAATCTTTTTATCTTTCTAATGAATATTTATGGTGAAAAATATGACTTCTATAACCCCATTTAAAAATTGTTTTAGTAAAACAACTTATGTTTGTGACATTTTTATTTTAACTTTAATTAAAAAGTTATTTATGTCATTTTCCTACCAATGTGGCTCCATGGTGTCCCCAATTTGACCCATGGATTGTCTTGGTCGGCCATGACACATCCAATAAGGGTAGAACAATTGTAAACATATTTTCATATTTTTATAATATCACTTTTACCTTTAATTTCACTAATTACCTTTAATCACGATTAATTAAACTTCAAAGTTACTATTCACCGAAAATTATTTTAATCCCATTGAACCAAATTTTACTTCCTAATGACAACCATGTATGTTGGATTTTTGAAAATCAAATCACAGAAGTGGTAATGTTTCATTTAAATGAAAAATCAGTTTTTTAACTACCACTTAGTGGTTTCACTATTCATGAAAAATTGAAGTTTTTCAAAACAACGCCAAAATTTCACCCTAAACTATAATTGATATTCCTAATTCAAAAATTATGCCTATTTTAAAAAATTCCAAAAATATAAGTTGAATTAATTAATTTTATAATAAATTCCCACTGTCACAACAAATAGCGTGTTTTTAAGAAACAATATATATCAAAAGATTGACAATTGTTTATGTCTAATTTCAAAATGAAATTAATTATAATGACCACCATTGGATAAAATGGTAAAAATATATTATAATTATACTTTAAAACCACTAAATATTATAATTTATCACTATAAATTATTTTTATGAAAAAGGTTGTTTTTAAGTATTTTTCACTATTCATAAAAAATTGGAAGTTCTCAGAAAAATACCAAAACATCAACATAGGATAATTTTGATATTAATAACACAAAAATAAAGTCTGTTTTGAAATAAAAAATTTCAATAATTTTAAAAGGTGGTTATTACTATTAATAAAAGCTACATTGATTAGTCGTGGTGTGTTAGAACTCGAACTTGCGTACAATGCAATCTATTGCATTATTGAAAGAGAAGTGTATCGTAGAAGCTCGACCAATTAGTTTAGTAGACTTGGAAACACTAGATACATTCATAAATGTGACATTACATCATAAAGTGAAAAACTACAATAACATAGTCTCCATAGTCCACACTCATATCCTCTTCTAACAATCCCTACATGTCATTCATAAAATACTTCTTCACATCCTGGAAAATATTAAAAAATTGAAAGGGGTGAGCTCAGATGCTCAGTAAGGATAAAAATATAGCGGAAGATTTCATAAATAAACATAAACATTTAAGGCAATGTATAACTAAAAAAAATCCTTTTAAACATGAACTTCAACATAACATGGAAAAAGTAAAATGAAATAATGCCATTTACTTATTAACATGGATATTCTACTGGTCGAATAATCACATGAAATATCAATAACCACTTTCATAATTATGGAATTCATTATGCCAGACTATCATAACCACAAATGCAAGGCCTCATGCCAAGACCACAAATAAGATTTTGTCAAGGCCTTGTGCCAAGACACTAGTTTGTCTCATGAGACCTGCCGAAGCATCGAGGAGCTATGGCAGGCTCCACCCATCACTTATTAAGTCCAATGCATTCCTTATATGAAAAATGGTATATAAAAATTTCGGAATACCATTTTTTAAAATACCGTTGGAAATTAATTGTTGTATCAAAATACCAGTTCGATTTTTAGAGGATACTTACATTTAAAATTGCTCAAATATACTCTAGTGTTTTTCTGAAAACATTATGCAAGCTTCTGAAAACAAAATAACTAATTCTGAGACTTCTCGAATAATTATAGGCCATGATGGGTCCACGCCCAATCCCTTCCTATCTACCACACTCAAGAGTCGGGTTTTATGAAAACAATTTTAACCTTGCGTTAAATACGTGTACTTTTTCACTGGATTTTCATACATATGGGAGAAATATCTCTCACTATTTATTAAATCATTTAAAAAGGTTATGGCTTGCAGAGGAATCCAAAACTCAAATAATGGTCATGGTGGTGAAGAATTCATTGTCGCTGCAAATGTACGACAAAAAAACATTCCTTTTTCGTTTAGTAAAATGCTTCGTATAAAAATATACCTTTTGAATAAACGTAAAAGTCAAAGGGGTTTATACACTGTATAAAAGTAAGTTGTGTATAAAAAAAGTATGCCTCAATGAAAGGAGATTGAGACGGAGTCCCTTACAAAGGTCATTAAATAAAATAGATCTATTATGTGTATTCACTATAAGTACACATAATGAAAGTAAAAATACAAGATACAACATAATAATATCATGACATAATTTTAAAATAGGATATTAACTCAAAGAATGGAAATTGGGTTAAGAAGTTCCCTTACAAAGATGATTTTTTAAATAAAATATATCTATTATGAGTATTTACTATATGTACACATAAATAATGTACAAATACAACATAGGATATAATAATATCATGACATAATTTGAAAGTATGAGATTAACCCAAAGAATTGAAATTGGGTTAAGAAGATCTCTTACCTCGTGTCTAACTTGACTCGATCGTTCTTTAATCTCCTGAATAATAAACTAGAATTAATATCTACTTTCTTAAGAACCTTTTTTCAAGTTCATTATCCCTTTTATATCACTTATTACAATGTTACGAAAATTATGCAGTCATTTAAGTTAATAACGGTCGTTTTGTCGATCTTTGGTGCTTGAGTCAACAATAAACATCTTATAATTACAAGTTGTTTATGTGGTAGAATATCCATTATCTCCATAATTATATTAATTATGTATATATCATATATATCATATATATCAAGTATATACATTCATTCATAATATTACGTAACATTTAGAGGTAAGAAATTAAATGCACCGTTCATGGAGACGGTAAGCCGTACGTACGCAGGAACGCTACATTCATTTCTATTTTGTATTTAATGGAATGAAATCATAACTATATAAAGATATATTATAATTCTAGTATAATATCATATATAATATTATTTACTCCATCCTTTATACATCCCACATATGGCATTAACGATTCAAATCACTTTGAGGGGGTGGTAGTCCGTACATCCTAAAATGAAGATATCGCGTTTACCCATAATGGAAACCATAAATGTATGCCATAAATGAAAACGAATAAGCTTAAGTAAAACATAAACATATTATATATCATATATAAATATAGTGACATCTTAATGGCCACCTTTGAAGGTGTTATATGAGTGTTGATCAATCATCGTTTCGTGAGGCAGAAATTCACCATCCACAGAAACAGTATGTTCTTGAACCTTTAGATGTAGGTGTGTGTAAGTGTAGTTGTAATCCTTCTTATAAAAACTTCCTAGTATATTGATGATTCTGGTGTTGTTACAAAAGAAATGAATAAAAATAGTTTAGGGGGTTGGAGAAGCAAAATAAAACATAAGAACACAAGAGAAAACACTACCTTTAAAACGGGTAACTCATTTGGATTTGATCTCAAAGGCTTCCTTGGGAAGACTTATGCCCAAAGTGATGCTTCTAGGAGTAATAGAGGGAAGTGGAGAGACACAATTGGCAGGGTTTGGGCGAGCCAAAGGCTTGAGAGGTGTGGTTAAGGTGGTAGTGGTGGGGGGCTTTTATAAGAGGAGACGAGGGGCACTATTGGAAAGTCATGAAATGTTACTTTATTATATAATGAGTTTTGGATTTTAAAAGTCCCAAACTTATATATTTCTAGGATAAGGTGATAAGGGTTCGAAGTATACTCATCCAATAGGTTTTTAAAAAGTTTAAGCATTAGAGTTTACATTATCTTTTCATTTTATTTAAATCGTTAATTAATGAGGTAATCGTTTCATCATCATGGTGTCATAAATAATTTAATTTATATAATGTCTAAAAATTATAAAAAAACTATCATGATGTAGGAAATATTTTTATCTTTCTAATGAATATTTATAGTCAAAAATATTACTTGTATAACCCTGTTTAAAAATTGTTTTAGTGAAACAACTCATGTTTGTGACATTTTTATTTTAACATTAAATAAAACGTTTTTAATGTCATTTTCCTACCGAAGTGGCTCCATGGGCTCCCCAAGTTGACCCATGGATTGTCTTAGTTGGTGATGACTCATCCAATAGGGTTTTGACAAGTTTAAAGGTATTTTCATATTATTATAACATTATCTTTACCTTAAATTACACTAATTACCTTTAATTGTGATTAATTAAACATAAAAGTTACTATTAACCAAAAAAATTATTTTAATCCAATTGAACCACATTGTACTTCCTAATGAAAACCATGTATATAAGATTTTGGAAAATCAAATCACAAAAGTGGTAATGTTTCATTTAAATGAAAAATCAGTTTTTTTAACTACCACTTAGTGGTTTCACCATTCATCAAAAATTGAACTTTTTCAGAACAATGCTAAAAGTTCACCCTAAGCTATAATTGATATTCCGAATTCAAAAATGAGGTCTATTTTAAAAAATTCCAAACATATAAGTTGTATTAATTAATTTTATAAATAATTCCTGTTGTCACAACAAATAGCTTGTTTTTACGAAATAATATATATCAAGAGATTGACAATTGTTTATGTCCAATTTCAAAGTGAAATTAATTCTAATGACCACCATTGGATAAAATGGTAAAAATATATTATAATTACACTTTAAAACCACTCAATAGTATAATTTATCACTATAAATTATTTTTATTAAAAAAGTTGTTTTTATGTATTTTCTCTATTCATAGAAAATATGAAGTTCTCAGAAAAATAGCAAAAATTCAACATAGGTTAATTTCGATATTCCGAATCTACAAATGAAGTCCATTTTGAAATATAAAATATATATAATTTCAAAAAGTGGATATTACTATTCATAATAACTATTTTGATTGGTCGCGGTGTGTTAGAATCTCGAACTTGCGTACAACGCAAGCTTTTGTATTATTGAAAGAGAAGCGTATCGTGGAAGCTCGGGGTGTTACAGTATGTCAAGGGTTCGAGCTCTCTACTTCAATGGTTATAATTATGGATGCCGGAAATCAAGTATGATCATTTATTTAAAGAACCATGGATATAGTGTCTACTCAAAAATTCTAACTCCCTATGTGATTTCAGAGAAGCCTGAAACATGGAGTGATGATAAAGAAGAAGAGTATGACACAAAGTCAAAAGCTATAGATGTCATCATTTCTGGTCTTAGACCAGATGAATTCAATAGAGTATCTAAGTTCTTGACGGCTTATAAAATATGGAGGACTATTGCAGTTTCCTATGAAGGAACTAACAATATCAAACAAATGAGGAATGCCACTGCTAAATTAGAATTTGACACATTCATAATGTTTGAAGGATAAAGCATCACCCAGATAAATGGAATACTTACATAAATTGTTAATAATATCACTGCATTGTGAGAGCCTATGAAACAAGTAGATCAGGCCCTGAAAGGTCTAAGAGTACTACCACCTTAGTAGAATGGAATTTTAGATACTATTAAGAAATCCTCTCCAGTCAAAGATCTTACAATGAGAGAGTTAATTGGTACTCTTATGATGTATGAAGTTGGTATGGAGGATAAATCAAATGAGCATAATGTTTTAATCAAAAATTAAAATACTTCTTTGAAGGTAACTTCTCAAAAGAAAACTAGTAAAATGAAGAATGAAATCAATGTGAAATCAAAGAATTCTGATTCATCTAATTCAGATGTGGAATGGGCTCTGCTCACCAGAGAGATCAGTAAATTTTATATAAATAAGAAAGGATTCAGAAAATCTTTTAAAAATGAATAAAAATAACCAAGTTAAGTCAGATGCTATAAATCCAAAAATATGGGTCACATTTGACCAAAATATGCAAAATTTAATGGAGAAAAAAAAAGAAATTTTTCAAAAACTAGAAAGACAACAGAGCAATGAAAGATACTAGGAGTCTTTCTGAAATCTCTAGAAGCTCGTGAAATTCTAACTCAGAAAAAGATAAATCAAATAAGAAAGAAAACATTTTCTTTATGGATGAAGAAGATGAGGTAAAATATTATTACTCATCTGATTCTAATTCTAGTTGTTCAAATAATAAACTTACAACCTACTGAAATATGTGGGAAGATAAATATAATTCCTTATTTAAGAAACATAAATCACCGGAAAATATTTATACTACTGTTTTAGGAGAATGAACTCTCTGCTAAAACAACATCAATAGTTAATTAGAAAACATAACTCATCAAACACAAACTTTATGGATAATGAAACTAAAATAAAAAGACTGCTAGTAGAAGTATAAACATACAAATTTGAAGCTCTTATTTTAAAAAAATAATAAAATACACTAAATGAAATTCTTGGAATGAATGTGATAAAAATGAAATATATGGAGTAGGTGGTAAAGGTGAGAAACCAAAACTACATAGGAACTATTTTTTCCCAATTAAAAAATGTAAAATTTGGGAACTAATGTATAAAAGAATGTCACATATCTAAAGACAGTTATTTAAGGAAAATGAAAAAAAGTGGGATTAAGAAAGCCTCCGTTGTGAGCAGATTATATAATTCTATAGATTATAAAAAAATAAAGCATATCTGGATTTCTAGGTCCTTACTGGCTAAAACTATTAGACCCAAAAAAATGGGTACCAAAACAAACCTTTATTTAAATACCATTGTAGGAAGTGGGTCATAGAAGCCAACCTGAATTATGGTATTTGGAGAGTGGCTGCTCTAGGTATGTCAGTGGAAATTGAACAAACAATAAAACATTAACTCAAAAGGATGGTGGTCTAGTCACATTTAGTGACAATGACAAAGGTAAAATTATTTCCATTGGAACTGTTGGAGAACCAGAAGTTGTCTCATTCAATAAACTACTCTATGTACAAGTATTGAAACAATACCAGATAAGTATCTCCCAACTCTGTGATAATGGTTATTTTGTTGATTTTTCCAACAAATGTTGTTCTGTTTTTAGAGATAAATTGTTTAAATTTAGAGCACCCAGAACTGATAATGTTTACACCCTGGACTTAAATTCCTTATGTAAACAAAAAGTAAAATGATTAATTGCTATTATAAAGGAATCTTTGATTTGGTTTATAATACTTGGAAATTTCAATATATATGCTTTACATAAGTTATCTAAGAAACAATTAGTTTATGATTTTACAATTCTCAAAATTGAAAGTTAGAGATTTTGATATGCATGTAAACTTGGAAAGAAGCACCAAACATCCTTCAAATATGTTAACAAAATTTCAACATTTATACCTCTAGAGATTATCCATATGTATTTGTTTGTACCTTGAAGAATAACAAGATTGGATGGTAAATTTTATGTACATGTTTATGTTGATTACTATTCTAGATTTACTTGGATTTATTTTATAAAATGTATAAAATAAGCTTTTACTATATTTGAATGTTTTTGCAAAGCTATTCAAAATGAAAAAGGTTATAAAACAATTTCATTAAGTGATCATGGTGTAGAATTTGACAATCTAGAATTTAATTCCTTTTTCTCAAATATGGGTATTAAACAAACCTTCTTTTCACCAATAACACCTCAGCAAAATGGAATTGGTGAACGAATAATTAGAACTATTCATGAAATGGAAAGGACTATGCTAAATGAATAAATTCTTCCTACCTATTTCTGGAAAAAATATGTATGTACAGTCTACTATATAATGAATAGAGTTTTAAAAAGACTAATTTTTTAAAAGACACCCTATGAAATCTAGAATAACAGAAAACCTAAATTAAATTACAATAATGTTTTTAGATGCAATGTTTACCCCTTAAACACCGAAAAAAGTCTTGGTAAGTTGGATCCAAAATCTAATGAAGGCATTTTCTTTGGATATTCATCTACTTCCAAAGATTATAATGTTTTCAATAAAAATTCAAGGATTGTTGAAGAATTAGTTCATGTGAAATTTGATGAATCTTATCCCTTTGAGAAAAGAAAAGACTAAAATGATGAATCTTACTCTAATGATAACATGAGACTTGAGAACATAAAATATTGCTTTCAAAAAGATTTAATTGAAATTCAGTCCAGTTCAGAAGGACATGACATTGATGAACCTAACAGTGTACTACCTAGACAGTCTAGAACCCTAATGAATCACCTTTTAGAAACTGTTATAGGAGCCCTAGACACTGAAATAAAAACTAGAAGAAATGTAAAAAATATTGTTTAATTCTCTACCTTTATATCCCAATTTAAACTGAAGATATTAGAATAATCCTTAGTTGATGATTGTCGGATGATAATAATGTAAGAAAAACTAAACCAATTCAAGAGAAATTAAGTTTGGAATTTTGGGGAATGGCCTCATAACTATCTATTTATAGGAACTAAATGGGTCTTTATAAATAAACAATATGATAAAAGAATAATAACTAGAAAAAAATAAAGACTATTAGATAGAGGTTATAATCAGAAAGAAGTTATATATTATGATGATACCTTTGCACCTGTAGAAAGATTAGAAGTTATTAGAATACTTTTGGCCTACGCATCTCATATGAAAATTAAATTATTTCATATGGATGTTAAGTCTACCTTTTTAAATGGTTACATATTGGAGGAAGTTTATGTTGAGTAGCCTCCTTGTTTTGAAAATTCACAAAGACCATAATATGTTTGTAAACATATTAAATCTCTTTATGGACTTAAACAAGCACCTAGAGCTTTGTATGATTGATTAAGTTCCTTTCTTTTAAAAAATGATTTTACAGTTGGGATGGATGATCCAACATTTTTTAAGAAAACATTCACCTCTAATATTTTATTGGTTCAAATTTATGTTGATGATGTAATTTCTGGTTCAATAATCAAAAATTTTTGTCATGAGTTTTCAAATTTAATGCAAAAAGAATTTGAAATGAGCATGATTGGAGAATTAAATTTATTTTTATAACATCAAATTTATCAAAAATATTTTGGAACTATTTTAAATCCTAGAAAATAAATTACTGATTTTCTATAGAAATTTGGATTTGAAAACAGCAAGACATATACAACTCCTATGTTTTCAAATATAAAACATGATTTGGATGAAACTGGAAAATTATTTGAGAAAAATTTATATTGAGGTATGATTGGTAGTTTGTTATATCTTACTGCAAATAGGCCATATATAATGTATTCAATATGTCTTTGTGTTGGATTTCCATCTGATCCTAAATAATCTCACTAAAGTTATGTTAAAAGAATTTTTAGATACTTAAAAGGAACTGTTTTCAATATCTTCTGTATCCAAAAATATTTGATTTTAATTTATTTTTCTTATACTGAATTTGAAAGTTATAGATTATAATGAAAAATCACCCCATGGACTTGTCACTTTTTAGAAAAATATTTAGTGTCATGATCTAGTAAGAAAAAACACTCAATTTCTCTGTCAATAGATGAGGCAGAAATGCATCTGCAGGCATTTGATGTGCACATGTTTTGTAGATGAAAAACACTCATTTGGATTTTGGACCAAATTTTAGTAACACATCTATTTTATTTGATAATACAAGTGCTATAAATATATCAAAAAATCCTATTAATCATTATAGAACTAAGCATTTTGATATCAGACATCACTTTCTAAGAGACTATATTCTTAAAAAGAATATATTATTAGAATTTGTATGCAATTAAATTCAATTAGTAGGTAATTTTACTAAACCAATTCCCACAGAAAGGTTTGAATTTATTAAGGGGGAGATAGGTTTATTTAATTTTAAAATTAAATTTTAATTGTAAAAATAATTATTTTAATTCTAATTTTATTTAGTTTTTTTGTTACTTGTTTATAGAATATTTAAAAAAATTCAACAGTTCTGTTTTAATCTTTTTTGTGCCTTGTACATTTTTTTAAAAAATAATGTAATGATTATTGTGTAAGTAAATGACATGGGAATCAAGGATGTCAGAAAAATTTCAAATTCATAACTCGTTCATTTCTTTCAAAACCATTCGAAACCAAAAAACCCTTACCACCTTCGTTTACCTTCGACTAAACCTTTGAAACCATAAAACTTCGAGCCTTCAGAACAATGAAACAGCAATGGCCAAGACATAGCTAATCAAAATAGGAGAAGCTAGTAATTCCAAGCTTAAGTGCACCGTATGAAGAAAGATTCTACAGGGAAATGTAATCGACCTTGAATGGTTGTATCAAATGGATCTCATGATGCAACATGACAATGATTTTCAGAAACTCAAGTAAACTTTTAATGGCTAAAATATAGATTTTCTATAAAAGGTAGGACTTTGTTACTTTTTCAAATCCATCATGTTTAGTCTTGGAGATACAGAAGACACCATATGTTCAATAATTGAAGATCAAGATTTTTCAATTTCTTCAGTAGAAATAGCTAGGATCTTAAACTACCCTCATGAGGGAGTTTATCACTTCCACGTAAAGAATATTGGAGGTGATGAAAATATGTTAGAGGAAATAATATCATTTCTATTTGGTTCTACAAGCATTAGAAAAATATTTTTGAAGTATCTAGAACCTAATTAAAAGATTCTTACTGATTTTTTTCAAACAGGGATTGCACCTAGGATGTTATATATTGAGAAGATTTTATTTCCTGACATGTATTTAATTTTTTTTCTTATGAGTGAAATAAAGTTAATTTTTATGAGATAAATGGAATGATATCTCAACTACTACAATAAGTTAGAGGCTATAATGAACTTCTATCCCTATGGAATATTAATTTCAAAATTATTTGTTTATGTATGATATGGTGAGATTAATTGATGCCCATGTTAGATGCCATCACAGAAATATTTTGAATACTGAAACTCTATGGAATATTGGCTTCTTCTAGAGTACTGTGAAATGAATGCTTATGCTTGTTGGAGAGGAGGAGGACCAGGAATCGGCTCAGGGGGAGCAAACTGCTAAATCTAAGGAAGGAATTGCAGAATCTAGAGTAAGTGGAATATCAAGAAGACTGAGATTTGAAGTAGTTGATCCACTCGCTGATGAGGAAAGTCAAGAAGGACTTTAGAGGAAATGGCATAGAGTGGATCAAGATAGTGAGAATCCTAATCAAACCAAATCAGATTCAGCTGAACCACTTCTGAGATACAGATTTATTAGAGAATATAAATTACAATAAATTGTACAACCAAGAGTTTCTTAGATTGAGGTGACTCGTAAAGTTGAAAAATAAATTGTTCCTCAACCAGTAGAAAAGCCTATAGAAGTTGAAGTGGCTAGATTGGAATCTGCTCAAACTGTGAAGTCTAATGAGATTGTTCAAGATGAATGAGCTCAAGAGGAACCTGTATTGGAGGATCTAGTATTGGAAGAAATCAACAAAAAATATGCTCAGGACGAGCAAGAACCTATGACTATGAATCAATTAGTGAACCTTTATGAAATTAAAACTGAAATTATTAATGATGATTTCTCCATGGATGATCCAAGAAAGGACTTGAAGGAAATATTAGTAGAGAAGCTAGTACAGACAGAGGATGAAGAGAAGTCAGATGCACAATCCATACCTTTAGCTCTGATAAATATGGGGAATCTTTGACTGAGAATTAAGCACAAGGTTCCTTTGATTTTGGGATTGATCATGTGGAGGAGTTAATCTGAAAATTTATTTAATTTATAGCTAAAAATGCTTCTTTGAGAAGAGCATTAGAAAAGAAGAGAAAGATGTTTCAGAACGGGAAAGATAGTTCAGTTTCAAAAAATTGAAGTGGAATTTTTTAAGAAGGAAATGATAGCTGAAGTTGGAAAAATGAAATTTAAAATTGTACTGGAATCAGATTTGGTAGAATTGAAAATTTTCATGGAGAAACAGTTTGCAATTGTCAGAGACAGTCAAGCAGGTACCTCATTTACATCGCCTAATCTGATAAGGAGGTTTTAGACCATTACCACAGTAATGAGCAATATGAATTACATATTATAGAACTTACAGTGTAACAGTTCTCCATTATCTATTCTGATAGATAATCAAAATCATCTTGTTGACCAACTTACCTTAGATGAACGAGGGATCAGAGTTTTGTTGAACAGATTCAAAGAGAAACTCAATCTGTTTATAGAGAAGGAATATAGGTTACAAGAGTTTTCTAGAGTAAATTTGTTTGAATTCATCCATCTGACTCATGAAGGAAGGGATCTCATAGTCAAGTTAAGTGGTGGATAGATGAAAATGTTGAAACTATAGATGTTAGAGCCCAAGGAAATCATTTAGAGTCACTGAAACTAGTTTCAAAAACGTTTTTATCCAAACTATGATTGTCATTGTCATTACTGTACATGTAATTATATATTCAATAAAATATATTTTCATCCCAATTTTATGTGTTATTATTTTTTTTACTCTATTGTCTATGTTAGAATTTCAGTAATCCAGATTCAAAAATTGGTAAATATTTTATCATAGAATTTACTTAAGTCAGCACTATAATAAAATGCCTTCTATTCCTTCTTCTATAAATATTTTTTATATAAAAAAAGGCAGAGAAATATGGATTAACAGAAATTTTTTTAGGAGAAATATGGATAAACAGGACATTTATTTAAGGAGAAATATTTTTGATAAACATAAGAGTCTTAATTTATAAAGACTGAGATATTAATTTAGTTATAAAGGGGGAAAATTGAAAATTATGAAATAATTTTGTTAAAATAAAATATTGTTTTTAGCATTGAAAATTTATAAATTATATGCAATTAATTTTGTAAGAAAATTTCATTGGTTATTTCATTCGTTTTTTGATCATCAAAAAGGGGGAGATTTTTTGGCATGTTTTGTTTTCAACAACACTCTATTTTATTAATGGGAGATCATTGAGAACAATACTCCATCTCATTATGATGATTTTGATGTTCAAAAATACCCTTATTTTTATTCTAATGATTTTACTTTGAGTATATTTAAGGAAATTAATATTATTTATTTCTATATTTTGGTATAATATTTAAGTGTTTAATCCACATAGAATTTTTAGAAAAGTGTTCAGAAATCATTTTAACATATTAGCATGTTTTGGAAACACTATTCATTCTCTACATGTTCAGAAATCACTTTAGCGGGTTTTAGAAACACTGTTCATGCTCTATGTTGAGGATCATATAATAAGGATGGAATCCGTGGTTTACAGGATACCAGAAAAGTAAGGTTAAAGAAACCATATGTTATCGTAAATGTATGGAAGAAGAACCCTACTTTAATATAGAACATCATGTTTTTTTCTCAAAAGTATGGTTCATCAACCTTAATTTTGTATACAACCATTCGTTGGATCATGTACCTTACATTTAGATGCTAATAAAAGTATGGATTATATATTGCATGATTGAATGTTGAAAAGAAAAGTATAGATGTTCAACCTTACGTTTGAGATCAACCTTATGTTTGAGATCAATCTTACGTTTTAGATCAACCTTACATTTGAAGAACGGATCACAAAACCTTACTTTCTTGATAATCCTTACATGCGAACATTACGTTTAGAGAATGTATGCTATGCAGTTCAACGCTATGTTTGGCGTCAGAGATTTAAATTACAAATTTATTGAGCAACAGTCTTTATGTAGATTATTAGGAATATTTCAAGCCAGATAAAAAGCCGAATCTTAAAACGCATCTTTGAATAATTCAAATTTCTTTATTTTTGATTCGAAGGATTGGTTTAAGAGGAAATTTTCATGTCAAATTTTCAGGGGAGTTATGACTACTCTGTTTTTCAAATATTTGAATATTTTGATTCTAAAGGTGAATTTGGTGGATATAAATTTATAAAGGAAATCACACATCTTTATTCTATATATATATATATATGTTATTTTGTAAAAAAATAGGCGAATCATCAGAAAGAAGAAAAAAATACATAACAAGCTCTTGATTTCTTCTTGACTACAGTTTTGGAGATTCATTTAAGATTTATATATATACTGCTACCAAGATCTATCAAACTCTGTTTTTCTAAAGAAGATAAAACATGTTAAAGATTCATCATTTCAACATTGAAGATCATTCATGAATCCATTATTATTGGAGTTTTAGAATTTATTTCTATATCTATTTCAACTTGATCGGCTCAGAACTACTTCTACCTGATGTTCATTATTTCTTATGGTTACAATCCATCGACTGTTAGTTGCGGGTTGTTGCAACTGTGATGAACAGTTGGAAAGTATTTCAAGAAAAACTCTCTTTTTATTTTGAGTAATTGGCTTCTTGTGCTAAGTTGTGTATTCATTTTTTTGTATGAACCAGAAGGCTCAATTTTTTTAGCCTTAACTTTTAAAGGTGTCAACAACCTGTACTCTGTTTTAGATGGTCTGTTGATAAGAGGACCATATATTTAAAATCACTAATCTCGTAGAGTAAATCATTGGTGGATTGGACTAGGGGCCTTCTATTCCCTAAACCACTATACATTCATGAGTTCATTAACTATTTATTTTCTGTTTCATAAACAATCTGATAATGGTAAAAGGATAGACACGGTTTTCATCATGATTCAAGAAGAATTTATAAAAGACACAATTCACCCCCCCCTCTTGTGCATATTTTTTATAACCTGATCCAACAATAATCACTTGACATTGATTTATGTATTTCAATAAAATGGAAATATTGAAGGAAAATATTATGTTATTTTATTGGTGATTACTCTAGATCCAACTTAGTTTATTTTCTCTCTCAATGATCTAATGGTATCAAAAATGTTAAGTCATGTTGTACTTGAATTACAATTATAAAGACCAATAATGTTTTCATATCTTGGGTGATCATGATGGAAAATTCATTAACATGTAATTTGATTCTTTTTTTTGTAATATTTATTAATAAAATTTATTCTGATCCATTTAAAACAAAATAAAAAATTTTATTTGAATGATGAAAGAAAATTATATAGAAGGTTACATGATAATTTTTATATGATATTTATATTGCTTGAATTTGTGTGTTATGGCTATGAGTGGTTATTATTATCCTATAAATTGAATTCTTTTCTGAAATATTTCTTAACCAAACACCTTATCTATTTTTTAATGGAAGTTATCCCATCCCTTAAGACATCCTAGTTTTGGGGTGAAAATTATTACTACCAATTAAAAATTATTAAATACAGTTATTAATCCAATAAATTATGAATGGATTTATATAAGATATTCTATTTCCTATAGGGATTATAGGATATTTAAAAAATATATAAAATATTTTTTAGGAAATGGTTCATTTGAAATTTAATGAATCAAATCCTTTTTCTATAGTAGAAGATTCCAAAAATTATAACTCTAATGATATTTTAAAAATAAACTATTTTAAATAGTAGAAGATAACTTATCACTATGAATTATAAACCCTCCAGAAGTAAGACCATCATATGTTCAATATCATGAAATTACTTTAACGGATGTTGTGCATTCATTAGTGAAAGTTCATCTTATCCCTTATCCCAAAAATCTGTTGATCCTAAGAAATTATCCTTTTGATTATATTATCAGAGATGGAATATAATGAGTTAAAACTCAAATTTCATATTGAAATCATTATGAGGGTCCCACCTTCCTATCCAAATTTTAGGCTAAAACATCATATGTTACTTTAAGCGATGAATTTTGGATAAGTTCCATATAAGAAGAGCTCAATAGATTAGAAAAAAACAATTTTTTGACCCTAGATGAACATCCAAAAAAATATAATAGAAATTGTAGTATGATTTCTTTCACAATAAATGTTATGAAAATTGAATCATTTTTAGAATTTATTAGAGGATTGTCACTAAAAGATATTATCAAAATATGAAATAGAAAATGTTAAATCATTTTCACTAATAGCTAGAGTATAATATATCAAGATCATATTGTCCTTTATCACTCAACTAAATGATACATTATTTAGAATTGAATGAGGAGTGATTTCTTTAATGGTGAGGTTCAAGTAGATGTTTATTTTGAAAAAATACTTGGTTTTTAAGATATCAAAACTCTAAAAAAAATTAAAACTACTAAAGAACTATATTTACTTAACAATATGCAACATATTTTTATGATAGACTTAAATTTTATTTTCATCAAAATAATTATGTTAATGGACGTGTTCAAATAACACATTTCATAAATAGATTTTTCAATGATAAAATTGTTTTTCAAATACACATTGATGATATTATTTTTATTTCACCCAAAAAATTTCATTATGAATGTTTTCTTTGAACATATTGGAAATTATTTGGAAATGAGCATGTTAGAAGAACATAATCATATCCGTAGTACTTAGAATTTTCAAAAACTGAAAATAATTATTTTTACTAAATTTAAATAAAATAAATAATATTGAAACATGTTAGTTTTGACAACTTCATAAATATTACTACCCAATTTAAACTTATTTCAAAATAAATTATGATGAATCCTGAATATTAAGAAATCAAAAACATTATAGAAGTTTGATTGGAAATTTAAAATATTTTACTTCAATTCATCAAATAAAAATTTAGTATGTTTATGTGATAAATTTCAAGCTAACCCAGAAAAAACTATTTTCAATTTAGTGAGACATATTTCTTTATATTTTAGAATTAATTCATAACATAGATTATTTTACTATTCTAGAAATTAATATATTCAAAATTGTTATTCTGATATCCATATAATTGGATATAATATTATTATAAAATAAATTTATATATCAATAATTTTCAAAGAAATAATTATACTATCATGGAAAATACATAAAGAACATTCTCTAGAACTTCCCACTACTGATGAAAAATATGTGGCATCCAAAAGTTATTTTGGTTGAAACACACATGTATGTATTTTTGTTTTAGATTTACTCCATATAAAATTCATTCTAAAAGTACAAGTGTTATTTCCTCATCAAAGAAACCATAACATTACCCATGATAAAAAAATTAGATTTTGGACACCATTTCATTATGGATCACAAAATACAAGGATGTATTTTTATTGATATTATAAAAACACAAAATAAGAACGATCATATTTTTAGAAAACCACATAATTTTGATATATAAAAATATATTAAATAAATGTTGATAATGATAAACCTTTAGTAATATTTAATCCATTTCAATTTTCATATATCCCTAAATATTAAAATATTTCTACTACAAATATTTTTGGGGGAGTTTTTCATCTTAATGGTATTTCAATCTTATCATTTTTAATCAAAAAATCTATGGGTATAATTATCATTTTCTAAAACAAAATAGTGATTAAATTTATATAAATTATTTATTATTTTTTAAAATAAATTTCTATAACTATCATTAAAAGGGGAAGATCCTCCATTAATTTTTGAATGTAACACCATAATGGTTTTATATTTTCAATAGTGTTTTTATTTTTTTTACTACATATTATTATTAAAATAATAAAACATATTAAAAATTATTAAATGTGTTTAATGAATTTTAATTGGTGGTTTTATGTCTTCTAAAAAAGGTAAAAAATTTATTTTCTATGTAGTGAAATTTTAGTTTTTATATTTAGAATAATTTATATGAAAAAAAATTTCCATTAATTTTTATGAATGTCTTTTAGATCCACTCATGCATCAAATGAAAACATTATAGATGTTAGAAATATTAAATCCCTATAAAAGGACAAATATCTCAAGTCTTTTTTATATTTATTTTTTCTATCTTTTATTTTTTATGATGAAATGTTTCTGATGAGAAGTATCGTAAAAAGAGTTTATTTGATAAAGTCAAAAACTATTAAGGATTAAAATATTTTATTTTGAAAAGAAATAATAGAATTTAATTTTTTCAATGAAAAACCTATGATTTTTGGTAGAAGATTTAAATTAAAAGATGGATAATTATGAATAGTGTCTTTTATTATTTGTTGATTCCTAATAAGATCTATATATAATGTCTCAGGACCTAACCCACCGAGGCCCTCTTGTTTGGTAGTATGGTGACTATAACCACCCCAAGACCATATACTATAGGTCAGGGGATACTTTCTAGCCCATAGTAGGTTTATCCCACACATTTGAGGTATTATCCTATATAACAACATGCATGAAAATATTTCCAGTGCCATAAAATGATGAAAGTAAGTACCACTGATTCTAAAAAATGAATGTATGTATATATCATGACAAGAGTATGAAAAATTTATACAAGTGATATCGGGGAATAGTAGAAGACCAATAAAAACAAAAAATAAGTCTAACCCGCTCATAAAGAGTGTAATTCTATCAAATGAAACCCCATTATCAGCCATATTCTTTCTTTCACAAAACAATGCTTTAGATACTCCCAAACCACCCCTAACTCCATCAAACGTTTTTTCGTATGAATAATACATGACCTATGTAAGAAGATCTCATGTAGGGGTGATTATATCAATTACCAGTAGTACACGATGAAATCACTAACCATATATCATAAAAGAGTGTCATCTCATTAAAAAAAAGGCTTATCGATCAAGATTTGATATATAACAAAAAATAAAAAACCACAAGAAATAATCATAATAATCAATTGATCCCAATAAGTCTTAATAAACATTACCATCCACGTTATTCATAATATGGAATCAAGTTAAATTATGGTCTAATATAATCCACTCCTTCATACATGTTTCAACATATTATTGTCATCCTAGCAGTCATGCTTGTGGGGTCTCAAAAGTGAATTACTCACATGATATTGGAAGACCACACTGTCCATTTAAGAGATCAAACACAAGACCTCTTTGGTTTACCACCATACTTACCTGATTAAAATATTATATAGGGGATCAACCCCTAATTCATGATGGTCATAATTTTAAGTCAGACCCTTCCAAGAAAATATATGATTAAGGCTCTAACCCAAGTCCTAACAAAGGGATACCATAAACTCTATCTGAAATTCAGCCTATATATGGGATTAAAATTTAACATCAATGACATAATGAAACATTTTACACTTTTAGGGATAGATAGTGGAATATTACTCAACTAAACCAGGTCAATACTGAAGAGATAACGGTAATAGCACTACTCTAGAAAATGTACACAATGTGTACCGGTGGTATATCTGATGTCTCAACGACCCTCGGTAAACCTATTTATTGTCATCTCACATGACATGAAAAACAATATATACAAGGAGTTCCTTTTAGGGGTAAAAGATATCTAAAAGTTTGGTCAGCACTTGGTGTTCAATATACTGGTGTCAGTTAAAATCTATCCATGATTGTGTCTAATGTTCATGGTTTTGTGCTTGGTCATGTATGATTATCAGGTTGTGCTTGTATACTCAATCCATACCAATGTACCTAGCCATATCCATGCTTATAAATCCTCTAGGATACATGTTGATCTTCCAACATTTGGTTACACTTATTGTGGTGGGGACCACATGTTGTTTATATTTTTCTATGGAAGTAATCCCTAGATGCACAAAATGGGTACTTCATAGCATGTGTAATTTATAATATATACCATGTAGCCATGAATTTCAAAGAATTTATATAATTATCACATTTCTTATCCCATGTTTCAATCGCCAGTGGATCTTCCCTCCATCACAGCCATAGATCCTAGATCTAAAACTGACCTCAACTAGGTTTTTATTGGTATCCAGATTCCATTCACTATTTTCATTGGTAAATCATCACAGTCTCACCATATTCCAATTTACTCCACAAAAATTCCATAGATCTCAGTCATGAACCCCTAGTAATAATTTTTTTTTAACATCAATTGTGAAATGATCATTCAATAGTTATCTATCAAACTGTTGACCAAACAAAATTCTAATGACGATATCATGTATAACAGTGAATGAAAAGGAAAATATATAAAATTAGGAACAAACCATGACTATTTATTAGGTTTTCCTCAATTCATTTCCATTATAATAATGAATGATGAGAATGAAAAATAATCCAATTAAAATATATGAAAATCCTAGGTAGATAAACACTCACTCACAACATGATGGAACAAAAAATAAATCTATTGGATGATGATTTCTGTTCATCACGGGATAGAAAAATGAGTAAACAAGACATTAAATACAATTCCCTACCTTAGTTTAGGTTCAGTTGTTGATGAATAATCATCATGTGTCATCATCATTGGTTAGATCCCAAAATCCCATTATCATTGGCCATCCTCAATGTTATGTCGTTCACCATGTTCTCCACTAATTAATCCTATCAATCATCCGGGTTATGTATCCAACCTTTCAGTTAGGATATGAATATATATATATAGAGGAGATAATTAGGATAAGATTTAATTTAGACAAATAAATAAATACATTAATTTATTTAATTATTTCTCCCATGATGGAACCAAAGAAAAAAACCAAAATCGACAATAATTGTGTCTTACCTAGGATAAACCCTCTGATCTATAATCAATAAAGGTCTCATATTTCCCATCAGAGTCATCATTTTGGAGTTATTACAATATTTTATAAAATAGATCATGAGTGATATTAGTATATCAAATATTATTATAAAATCATATTTTGGGTTCATAAGGACTTTTAATATCATGTTTTTTAAGCGGATATCTCTGAAAAACATTATCATATATATTGAAAATATTTACATAGAAATAGGTAGAGTGTTTAAATTCTCTATCGAATAGGTATTTCCTTCCCATGATGTGAAGAATAATTATCAAAAAGTTTTCAGTAATAAGTTTCCATCTGTAAATACCAAAACAATGTGATCTCATGAAGATTCATGTACTATAATAAGACTTTCACCAAGTGAATCACTGACCCATAGAAGATTTTCTCACGCTGATCCTCAATCACTCTTGGGTACTAATCCCAGGTAGCTCTATCATCGACTTCCAAATCACCGAAGTTGATAAATAGATGTGGGTTATTTACATAGCTCCCTAGATGAAACACATGGATGAAAACATATACCATGTTTAACTGTAGTTTTATGTCCAAGAAGTAAACCCCCTCACTAAAATATTCAATATCTTGAAAGGGGAAATGAATCATATATATAAATTGACACCCGATCCAAATATCTAAAACCCATGTTCTATTGAGTCCATTTTCAATACATGACGTCCCTCATTGAACTCCAAAGTTCTCAGTCCTTAGAGTATATAAAACTTTTGACCCCTCTATACGGTTCACTATTTCTCCATTATTATCTATAATGTATCTGTCATAGCTCAAATAGAATCTACGACCATGAGTGATAACTCAACTAGATCATTCAATCATTGTGGTGTCCTCTAGGGTCACCTATAAAAATCCTCATATTATACAATTCTGATCATAGAATAGTATCTTTTATTATAATCGAACTCTATCATGTGTTGGTGATCCTTCAGAACTTGTCTATAGTCCAACATGCAAGCCCCAGTAATTCATCTCGGACCTGAATGGTTTACTCATTATAGCCATCAGTTTGTGGGTAAAATTTCATGCACAGACACCGCTGAGTCTTAACGACCTCATGTAATACTCTCTTTAATCATGATAGGATATGAGAATCGTAGTTATAAATGATCGTCCTGGAAACTCTATGGTCCTAGAGTACCGCCTGAACAAAATGGAATCCCAATCACTCTAATGAACTATATAATTAGATAGCTTAGAAGTGGGTATACATGGGTACTCGACCAATGATAACATAGATGGATTTATTTCTTCCAATAATACATGGTAACCCCATCACAATGTCTATAGATACTTCATCCCAATATCACTCTAGAAACTAATGGGTTGAGCTAAACCAGTAGTGACATGTTGCTCAGCCATGACCTAGTGTCAAGTGTAACATCGAATGAAAACT
Organism: Viscum album; assembly: GCA_963277665.1. Taxonomy (NCBI): domain Eukaryota; kingdom Viridiplantae; phylum Streptophyta; class Magnoliopsida; order Santalales; family Viscaceae; genus Viscum; species Viscum album. The sequence goes on from CAUJRU010000094.1 coordinate 157,796, forward strand.
ATGTTATATGTTTATTCATACCTGACCACCATAATTGAAATTGTAGTTCGGGTTATAACCTCCCAACTCCAGTATTTACCACCAAAGGGGATTTAAAAAATTACATCAACACGTCCTCATACAAATCCATGTGTACAATCACTCATCCTTTAAAAAGGATGACATTCTCCCTCACTTCCAAAAAAACATAAGGTGAATTTCCTATGTATATATGGGAACATAAGATCTAACATTCATCATCACCATGATGAGCCTATCAAATATTCTGTAGAAGTGGTGGGGTAACAAGAATTAATTAAGAGGTAAGCTCCACCATCCTTATATTCTAGGGACAATATCAATAAGGGTAATTGCTCCATTCTTCTACCAAAAACTGCGAACAATGTTTCCTTGTGAGATAATTTTATTCTATGTTCCCATTCCTAGAGGTATAGAATATCTCAAATTCATAATCCTAGATAAAATTTAACCATAACTTTGTAAACAATTATGATCCTTTTGGGAGAATATATAACCAACATTGTTTTGGTAAAAGTAGATGATAAATATATCAGCTAAAAACTCTAGTTCAGTTGTTACATAGTTAATATCATATAGTATAAACTATTGACACATAAACAAAATAAATTTCTCCTTCTATATTATTTTACTACCAAGTTTCATCCTTAAGGAATCACAGGACACTGCATACTAGAAACCCTTCTCCAGAAATCTCAAAATGGGAGTTCTCATCAACCTCTGTTGACACCCTAGAAAATCCAACAATAAACTCCCTATCCACATGAAACTCTTCCACTTCCATGTCAAGGGAGTAAAATGTGATTATATCTTAGAGAAATCTATAATGAATATCTTGTATTGGATAAGAACCCCATGAAATATCTATAACTCCATCACCCTCTTAGGTGGATCCCAAGTTAAAACAACATCAAACCTCATTGGTTATCCTACAAAACCATCAAAAATATGACATTCCTCTAAATGTGGAGCTTCTAAATCAATAAATAGAACTTTATGAGCTCCCCATAAAATTAGTGCTCTTATATTATGTATATGACCTTTATAAGGTGTTTTAAATGATCCTCCTTGGGAGTCTAGTACACATGGGTATCATTAATGTAGACCACCATAAACCAGTCTAAGAAATACTACAAGATCAAGTTCATGATTTCCATGAACACTTATGGGTAATTAACCATGGTTAAAGGAATCACGAAGTACTCATAATGATTGTAGGTATGTATGAATATCACATTCATTATATCCTCATCCTATACTCAAAGACTGTGATAGCCTGATCTGATGTCTATATTTGAGAACCATCACACCCTTTTCAATTGATCAAAGAGTTAATGGTTCCATAATAGTGGATAATTATTATTCATAGTGTCCTTATTCAGGCACTGATAATATACATACAACCTTAGGCTCATATCTTCCTTCATGTTGATCAACACTGGGGCTACCTAGGGGGAAACATTGGATCTGAAAAATCCCATCCTCTATAAGTCCTATAACTGTACCCATAGGTCATGAAACTCTATGGGATCAATCTAATATGACAACATAGATATCAATAAAATACTTGTGGGAATGTAAATGTAAATGTCTATCACTATATGGGGAGGTAATACCTACATGTCATAAGGAAAGATGTCATCATTCTTCATCACCACTACATGAAGCTGAAATCCCATAGTATCCACAGGTCCACGGGTAATATTTTCCAACTTGTGAGTAATCAGATGTATCCTCTTATTTATTATACCATCATACTCTTCCAAGGTCTCCTTCTCACCCACGCAGTTAAACGTTGATTTATCAACATGGATAAACCACATCCTCCACATGAAACTGCCAATATGGGATCGAAATATGGATATCTAGTTCATACCTAATAAAACATTGTAAGGCTTTTTATCAAACAAAAATTGATCAAATAAAAGCCTATCTAGATTAATATTCATGTCTCGCTATTGGTAGTATTTTATAATTGATGAATAACCTGAGGTTTGTCTCTCTAAGAGAAGGGACCAATCCAAGGGCTCAACCAGAATCTCTATGTATTGAAATAGTGAAGTCCAAGGAAAGCGTGATTCACAACCCTATATTTCCGTAATCTAGATAAAGTATAGAAACATAGATGATACATATAATCACCCCAAGATCCTTAGTGTCATAGTTCCACACTTCTTATAGTTTTCTTCATTAATGGACACTAGCTCCCTGAGTTATCCATGCACTACCAAAGGGTGGTTGTTAAAATAAGTCCAACTTATTACAACCTATTTCTTATCTAAATTTTCCTATACCATGTATTCTACCCTAAAAACAAAATTATTCCTACTAATTTATATAACTAGGTGGTCTATCAACTCTCACTCTAGCAGTTTTAAACCATTTTGAATAGTACCGAGTGATATTTCATCATCCATTACAAGAGAAACACAACCTATGTATAGCCTGAATTCGGCCATCCTGATAAAACTGAACCACCAAACCTCTAACCCAGTATCATCTCTTAAAGTATCATCTAAACCTAGAACCATGTGATTTTCATCTTCTACTATATTTCAAGGTCTCATCTCATGTGTCCCCACTACCGGCACCCAATGTCAGTTTATGTTATGCCAGGAATATCTCCTCTAATAAATCCCACTGAAACACTATAGTATAGGTTGGAAAGAAAATATATTTCATTATATTATTCATATCTTAGTGTAATCCCTTATTGATGGTATGATCTCTTAATAATGGATCTTGAACAATATATAGAGAGAGTATAATGAATGGTAAGTGAACCATGTTGATTACTCTACCATGGTCATATTTCCCTTCTACAAATTTTAAAGCTCCAAAATGATTTTTTATCACAGTTTGGTAATATAGAACACCTACTTGAGAAGATTTTTCAAATCTGACAAGGATATAGATGTCTTGTTTTGTGACAGAGTCACCAAAATCATCTATCTCCCAATGGATCCCTTAAAAACTCACATTTAGGGCTTCTACCCATTATGCAAGTTTCCTTATAAGGTTGGAACTTGGGTAATTTCATGTATCTAGTCCACTGCTATTTGGTTGTCTGGATCACCTTAAAAACTTGGTGGTCACTTCCTATGAAACTCATAGAGTTTTTTCATCCTATACACATCCTCAGAAAGTATCAACGGTGTAATATGATTCTCAAAGGGTGGTGGTAGAACTAGAGAACCATGCAAAGGTTCCACCACCAGTTGGTGACCTTGTACCGAAGACTCATTACTCAATGGATTGTCCTCATGATCTTGCTATGGAATCCTTGTTGGTTGTCTTCCTGGAGGTATCCTGAAAAATCAAGATATAACACAGTCAATTAGTGTATTTGGGGTGCTAACATAGGATGTATATAGAATCCAAAATACTATTCATATGTAATGCATGTATCAATGTTCTCCCCACAACAAGTGCATATATATACCAATTCAACAAGATGGTTCTAAAAGTCCTAGTGCATAGATATGTTGGTCGATATACCCGCACTGGAGTACCTGTCCCGAATTGAAAAAAATTAAACACTATAAAATCGTTTCCATAAATCCCAAAATAATCCTCACATATAGACACAACTCAAACTCGGGTTCTATGGTAGAAATATATTATAATATAACTTTTTCATTAACTAAACATCATGGGACTTCCTGGAAGGTGGTATGTTGAGTTTCACCACCACAATCCCATATTCAATAGCCCCTGGGGATGGAAACTATCCCTAATAAGGCATATGTTGCACATGGGAGGAATTAAATTATGTACTTTTATGATGACACACATAATGAATCTCATACGTTGATAAAAGTGAGTAAAATTGAAACCAATTCATTAATATATATATATATATATATATACATATCCCACAAACTGAGAATGAAAATGTACTAAAATGGATAAAGGGGCCAAATACAAGGCAAACCAAAACTAAAAAACAATATAACCTTTGTTAGAAGGAGGAGACCACAATCAAATTCTATACCAGTATGAATCATTGTCTGTCTAGACCAAAACTAATCCCGACAAGCCTTTGTTTCTACCAGGACTTCTTTAAAAGGTGTTTCCTCTTAATAAGATACAATATGTATGTACAGTGCCCATAGATGTGTGAGTATAACCATACAAAGTAGAAAGACCAAAATAACTAATCATAAAGAATTATTGAGAGTCAAATCATCAATATTCTAGTATGTCAATCAAGATACAAGATGTAATGATAACAAAAAACAGCCAAATATAGTTATAATAGACAACCAGTCTCAAGAGGTCTCAACCAATACTATCAGCCACAAGTTTATCCTAGAAAAATTATGGTAATTGAATTTCCAGGAGAATACATTCCCTATGTCAGGTTGTGACTGATAGAGCTCATCTAAGTAGTTATTATCATCAGATCTCTCGAAATAAGTACACATAGGATCTCTGAAGATCCTATTTTCTGGATAGAGGATCACCTCCATGATAGCTGGAGGACACCACCAAACCTAAGGGATTAAACTGTTATATTGGGAACTAATAACCTGTGCATGGATTTAGCACAAATACCTTAAACCCCACATAGGACGGATATTATAGATTATCCTACCCTAGCCCTCAGGGATGGATACAATGAACTCTATCAGAAACAGAACCAGTAGAGGGGATTACAATCCTATATCAAGTATAAAATTCTACATTTTAGTATCATTGGGATGGACCAATGGATCTCACTCAACTAAATCTGGTATATATTAATGTCATGTAGAGATTCACACTACCCTAGAAAATTTACAAGGGGGTGTTATGGGGGTACATGTTGTATCTCATCTACCCTGGTTCTTTCGGTGTTTCTCCATCTCACAGAGCATAAAAACAACTATATACACGACGTGTCCTTTTGGGGTAAAAAACAGATATATGTAATGTTAAAACAAGGCATTCCATATACCCATGCCCATATACATCTAGTCTTATAAATTTCTCGCAATCATGCCTGTGTACAGGGCCATGTTCGAGTACTAGGTCAGGCCTATATAATCTACCCATGCTCATTTTTCTAGCCATGTCCATGGTTGTGTACTCTCTGTAAAAATTCATAGCCACTAGCACTAGGTCTCATGGAGTGGGGTAGGTTCCACATGGCAGGTGATATTTTTCTTTACGGGTAATACCTAGTGTCATGGAAAGGGAACTACATAGTGTTTTTTATTCATACTAAATTCCATATAGTGAATAATTTTTTAGAAATTCTAGATTTTTCGTGTGTCTTCTCCGACACTCTTTCCGCTGGTGGATCCATAGTCCATCACGCCCATAGGTTCCCAATACGAATCTAACTGCACCAAGTCCATCACCAATTGCTGGACTTCAACACCACTTTTCCTTGGGAAATCATCACCAATGAATTGTCTCTCTAGGAAACCATGATCCATGTATATGGTATCCAAAATCTAAAACTGACTGATCCTCTGATGTCCCAAACCACAATCATTCTTTAAATATCTATCCTAAACCAATAGAACATAATTTTCACACCAATGATCGATTGTGGAATAACTGTTCATGAGGTATCTTTTGAGTCGGCAACTAAAGGATTTGCCAATGGTTATTTCATTAAGAAGTATAAGAGGAAAAAATAAAAAAAGGGTAATATACATTAACAATTATTCAGGTTATCCTTTATATTTTTTCTTTATAACAATGAATGATGTTTATCAAAAATATTAAAATAATAATTTCCCCAAATCCTAGGTAGATAAACCTAGTCCCAAAATGAAATCAACCCAAAAATAAGTCTTTTGGTTGCTTTATTTTTTATCATCATGGAATAATCAAATAGAAATTGAAATTCCAAAATATAATGATCTACCTTGGGTTAATATCGATCGCTGATAAAGAACGTTCAAACATGATTATTGTTAGTGAGAACTCGAATTCTATTGTCTTTTGTGATCCTAGATCTGATGTCATTCTCTAAGATCTCCTCCAATGGATCCTATCAATCATAAGGGTCATGTGGCTAAATCTATGATTGAGATATAACCATATATTTATACAGGACATAATTAGTTTAGGATTTAATTAAAACAGTCAAATAAATATCTTAAAAAAATTATATTCTTCACCTATGATGGAGATCAGTCCAAAAACTCGATTCCAGGAAAAGTTATGTCACACCTACAACAAAAACACATTTTAAACACAAAGTTGGTCACAATTTTCCCATATGAGTCCCCATTTTGGGTGTTATTACACTCTTTTATAAAAACATTGTGTATGCGATATTCGTATGTGAAATATCATTATTAATTCATTTTTGGGATCATCGGGCCTCAGAAACCCATGTTGTATCATCTCATAGGTCTGAAAATATTATTAGATATATTCAAAATAATTAAATGTTCAAAACAAAGAGACAATAAAATTAGTGGATAAATTGAAGTTCATCATGAAATCACTTTATAAAGAGATATTTTTACATTGGAAAGTGTGGTCTAAATGTAATTGATGGAGAAAAATTATTTATATTTAACTTGAAATAATTAATTTTCCAGAAAATTTTAATATAAAATTAATTTTTTTTCAATCAATGAAATATTATTTTTAGATAATTCTCATAAGTAAATAATTTATAATTTTTATTTTTATTATTTATTTCTTTTATATTTAATTTTTAAAATAATAAAGGGGGAGAAATTTAAATAATTTTTTGTTTTTTTTATCTTATATCTACCTATCATATTTCTAATCAATCCTTTTAAATTATAGAGTGTGTTTTATTATTATTCTAATGGTGTGTGTTTATTATATTCTTCAAAATAAATTTCTATAAATTTTATCTTACAAAAACAACATAGAGTATTATTTTTAATTTAATTACAATTATTCTTTTAATTTTTTTGAGTTTATTGAGTCTTCCAAAAAGGTAAGATTGTTGAGAAAATAACTCGCTTCCTTTATTTATTTTGAGAAATAACTAAACAATTTGTATAAAAATTATCAAACTTGATTTTTTCTTATGTATTTATTATTATTAAATATAAACATTTGGAAATAGAAATACCATAGAACTAAGTCTATTTTATGAAAATAGGAGGATAATTTGTTTTTAAATATGATATCCTTCGAATTTAGAAGCACTATAGCAGAGATGCTTTAACTGATCTATAGTGAAAAATGATGACTTTATTTGTTGATAAATAAGTCATTGATGATGTAGATGCTATTGACTTCGTGTTTTTTGGAATACTACTATTGTATATTGTTATAATGATAAAAATAAATATAACATCACCATGAGAATCTTAATTATATGATTTAATATCAACACCAATCATTCAGAAATTTTACATTCATTTGGATGCTCTTAAAATTCTTGTTTATGAGATTATACCCAATCAGTGTAATAATTTTCCTTGTAGTTTTTTTAATAGATACCACTACTTGGTTTTTATTGTATACATATTATAGATTCCATTTTTATTTATGATTTTTCTAATACTATATAACATAGGTGTTATAGGGATTAAAATAACGACAAATTAAAGATGATGTAAACTGCGGTATTCTGTCGAAATAATTAAAGATTTAAATTACATATGGTGTGTATAGGTGAGCTTCTTATGATTGGTTTAGTTGAGGGAATCTGGGGATATATAAATGTACATTATGATAGTTATAATAATGAGGATCAATTGTTATAGATTCAATGTCATGGATATTATGGATCTAGTCTATATATTTTCACAAAAATATGGTTTAAAATTATTGTTTTCCTAATATTCACTTCAATGAATATTTCTTCTTATAGGAAATACTCATTTTTTGTTTTTAATTTTTTTTTTGGAAAATAAAAATATATTAATAATTAAAATAACTGTCAATTAATTTATGTCATCATGCATATTTTTTTTAAAAATTTATCAATCCATTACTCACATATCTTAATTTGATTCATCATTCTGATATATAATAAAAAAAATACATATATAGGGAAAAACTATATGTTTTTTGAATACAAATTCACCCCACTTTTATTTTATTATCCATCATACCTCAAGGAAAAATTAATTTCATAAAACATCTCCCCAACGAATTCTCAAATTAAAACCACAAAATCTAAAAGAAAAGAAAATATATGAAATAAAACTAAAAACATCGTGAAACAAATAACACCAACTGGCCTAATATCACTGATTATTCCTAAACTTGAATCTATATACACCTAAAAAATTCTATTATATTCCAAACCAAGGGAAAATAAGTGAAGTTTCATATTTCATAGACCTGATTTATAAATAATAACATGTAATCTAACCCTAGATCAAGGAATAATGAATTGTATCCATTGATCAGTAACCTGGGAAAATGGCCATTCTTATCCTAGTAAAATATGACACTTTCTATATAGATCCCAAAATCATCTAGTTAAAAACCGTTGTAATTACCCAAGGATCAGACACAAGGATTCCTTATTAAAAATGAATCAATATAATAAAATTTACCACTTCTAAATACACTAAAAATCTAATGATAACAATTAAGATAAATAGGAAACATGTGATGTTAAAGTCATCACGATCAATGAGAAAAATCTAGTGTAATACCTGGGGAGAATTTCCTTGAATAAATCAAACTTATCGACAAAATTGGAAAACATCTATACATGATATCACTCGATACATTTCTAAAAGGAAGAATAAAAACAAAAAGGGATACATATTAACAATTTAAAATATCAAAACTTTAAATCAATCCTTTTCATATTCAAAACCTAGCTCAAATTCTAGTCCATAAAAAATTTTAACTATAATACTTATAACCAAGGAATTGGAAAGAAATAAAAACCCTCTCTTCCAATGAACATCAAAATCAGCCACTATAATTTTATAACCTCAAATTCTTTATTGAAAACCAATTTAGTATTACAAATTACCTTTAATAATATCATTTAATCACTTTTATATATCACAACCATTTTTAATTCATTTTAGAAAAAACCCCTCCCAACTAACATGTTTTACTTTAAAATCAATTTTCACGGAATCTCAAATCCCATAAATCCATTAAAAACTATTCTATATCAATTTCAAAAACAAAATATAATTTAAAATAAAAAAATAATTCTACATTAAAAAATACTAATAAACTTTTCAAATATCAATATCCCAATTTTCTTTTCAAAACCATATCTTCGTAAAAGAAATCTACCTTTTGTATATTTTCATATCCAAAATAGTTTTTTCCACTTAACAACATCTTTATTTACAAATTACAAAAATAATAAATAAAAAAATAACATAATACCAAAAATTATTTGGGAAGGACTTATTGTTTTTATGACATCGAAAAAAATTCTAGTGGAATATGTGCCAATTGGATATCCACATCCAAAAGTCATATTGGAACATCCACTAGTGATCCATGTAGATTTCTATGTCATAAAATATCCTAGTGTGAAACCATTTAATCATTATTTTCATAAATCAAAATGAATAAATATGTAAAAAATTAAACACCTCAAACATAAACCTAAATTCATTGGAAAATTAAAAATAAATCTTAAAATACAAAAAAAAATTATTCTCTTGAAAATAGTTGGTTTTATGAATGTTAATTGTGATCAGGCATTAAACCATGATCTAAATCATAAGTCCTAATGATCCTAATCTGATCTTCTTGGACTCCCAAAAATAGTGAATCAATGTGACATAGGCTATTTTAGGAACTAAGGCAATAATACTATTTTTTTAACCAGCTTGGGTAATCCTACAATCGAACTCCCATATCAACCCATAGAATACACAAGGTACAATCTCAATCAAATTATTGTATTGAAAAAAAATTCAAATATTAGAAAATGGGAATCGAATTCGACCGATAATATATTAATCATGTAGTGGTATCACAGCTATTTGGTTTTCATAACCTTTCATTAATTTATCCATCCACACCAAAAGTCAAATAATTTTGAAACAAATGTATTTTGAGAATAATATTACCTTATATAATATCAAAATACCTTTATTGAAACATACCTTTAAATCATCACCTAATCCTCACAAATATTATGAACCACTAATTTAAGAAAAAGAAAATATGAAATGGTTGGTCGATTTGGCCGTAGCTACAAACAAATAAAAAAACTAACATACCATAACAAGATATCCCATGTGTCTTGCTATAAAACTATTCAAACAACAAAAAAAACTACATTAAGTGAGGTATAGATAAAGGATCCCATAAGGCTTCACCCCTATAAGCTTGCAACTGATCCTGCAATGGCCACACATTCTATAGACATAGAGTCATGTGAGTGTTTTCTTAAACAACCCTCTTGATAATCACTATATATTCCATGCATTTAATTTAACAAAACAATCCATTGATGTTATTTTGAAACTAAAAATAGATAATATGTAATCAATTTTATGAAAAAATAATATATAAAGTTTTTATCTTTTATAAAATTTTAGTTTATTTTATCATTTAAATGTAAACAATCACGTAGAAAACATTTAGTCTTCCTATTCTTCCGTTATTTAAACCCCCTCATGAAAAACGCTTTTAAAACCCTTTTTGGAACATTAATTTTAGTTTTTTTGAAATAATATAAATAATTCAATAGAAAACAAGAAAACTAATGAAAAACTCTCATGTCATAATGTAATAATATTAAATAATAAGTGATTATAGAAAATTTATAAATGAATTTTAGGATTTATATAGAATGTAATAATAAGAAAAGTAAATTATATACAAAGTGATAAAAAAACTATAAAATCAATAATTTAAAGAAATAAAAAATAAAATACCCTTATAAATCATATGTTATAAGTACCCTAGATCCTCCTATCAGCTCATGGAAAAATCAAACAACAATTCTATGCAAGTGATCACTTCTAGAGAAAACATTCCACTAATAAAAAGAGGTGGATACATCAATCCATGACAATACATCCGACACTGCATTTATGATTATATGTATTTTCCAAGTAGTGTCGTAAAGACCATTCTTGACACCAGAATCACTAACCATGTCTAAATGTTTTTTAATTTATGGAATAATCTAATGTGATAATTTCTCCAGTCTCTATAGTGTCCCAAAAGTTTCATATATAGATATCACTTCTTAGTTAATGAATATTCATTACATTTCATGATGATCCATTCTATTATTATTAAGGTCTAGTTCATTAGGAAACATGGATACATATATAATATGTTAATAAGTGAACTAAAATATCTCCCACTAAGTTTTTATTAGATGGAACCCTTCATAGACATATCCTACATAATACCATTCTAAATATCTTAGGGAAAGGAAATATAATAATGGGTGAGCTCATATACCCTGTAAGGTCAAGCATGAGAGATATCAATATAACACGAGAATTAGATTATGATAATATTATAATAACATTTAAAAATCATACCATTCATAGCATCATCTTTAGTCATAAAATAAATGTTTGTAGTTCATAAGAAACGAATAATAACTGAATTAATGAAAATGATCCTTGAGATAATAAAATATATATACGACTTAGATTTATAGCATACACATAAGTATTGTAAAAAATACATTTATTACTCAAGTCTTAATTCCAAGGATATCATTGTGTCCGTCTTTTACTCCCCAAAATATCGTTGGGGTTAAGGTTCACTCCCAAAGAATATCATAGAAGATATAGTCCCTTACAAAATAGGTTTAACTCCTAACTCTAGTTATATTTATCACATGAGATATCAATATATACCTAATACATTAAAGGGAGATATAGGTCCCACCTATCAAAATATTATAATCATATATTTTTTTCTATAAGATTACAAAATATCATCATATAATAGCCCATGAAATGAAATGGTTTCCATAAATACTATATCTTAAAATATCTTATTGAAAAGATATGGGATTCAAAATAATTTTTTCATCTTAATCATAAACAATCCAAATAAATAAAATTAATTTTATCATTGACACATATAGCATTTATTCTATGAAAATATGAAATCACATTATCTTATATTTAATTTGTTTTAAGAAGTTCTTTTGAAACATATATTGGTAAAATATCATTTCCCATTTGAAAATAATTATTTATAATATAAAAATTCCCTGAATGCGAAGGAATGAAATATTGTTTATAGAAACCTTGTAAAATTTAAAATGAATCTATATATCATTTATCGGCCATGAAGGTTTGAAATAGCATTGATGTCGTACATGGTAAAATGATGATTCATTTCCCATTTTTAGTAAAAGGTAAAAAAGCCTTTTTAGAAAACAAAAAAAAAATCCGTTTATTTAATTTTTAAATAACAATACATTGGTAAAAAATTATTTATGAAATCATTGAATAATATTAATAACAACATTTATAACAATTAAAGAAAACATGTACATTGAAGAAAATGGATTCTCGATCGAAGAGAGAAATAATGTATCTTTTTCATAAAAACATTCTTTGGAATCATTGGAAATTAATACAGGAAGATGAAATTAAAGTTATTTAATTACTATAAAAAACCATGTTATAAGAAAACTCAAGACCCTATATAGTGATATATCATAATATATCATTGTAATTACTTAATTATAAACAACACTCATGAATAATGAGATTGTAACCTGAAACCATTACCACCCAAGTATCTTTTGAATCATAATTCCCATTAAATTATGAAAAAATATGGATATTTATACCCCAAAATTTCATTATAATAATCCTTTAATACATTATTGTGTAGTACATACACCATCCAAAATAAATAATAGGTGAAAAAGAAATGTGTCTCAGTGAAATAAAATCGAGATGTAAATCCCATACCACAATGGTAATATTTATATTATAATTCAACTGGAATAATAAAATAAAATTAAACATTGAATTAAATTATAATAAATAATTTAACTTTATATAATCTCAAAGAATCTTTATATACACCTCTTAAAATATTATATGTGCAAAGCATTGCTTCTATCTCCAATAGGATTATTTAAGATAAAAATATCATGCATCAAGTATCAAATTTCATAATACAAATTTTAACATCCTATATAATAAATAAATATTTATTATAAATTTATTTTTTAACCTTAATATTATATTGAATAAGATTTATGATTCTATTATAACATTTTACAACTCATTTATCAACAATAATTTGGAAAAATCATTGTTTTAGTTGTTAACTTCTTCATTTTTCATATAAATTTTGGTTGGATAGTTTTGGTCCTTATACATATATAATGGTTTCATAATATATATAATTTTAAAAATGTTTTTATGTAATATATTATTAATATATGTATTTATAGTTTTCCATAATAGTTAGGGATATAAAATGGATTACACCATTCATAGTGATTGTAGGTTCTACGTATACATGAGCGTTGTTTCCATTTTCACAACTGATGGAAAAAAAAGAAAGATAAATAGTATATCACCTTTTTAGATTATTTTTATTTAATTTATATTACACATATTCATTACTTATATCCGATTTAGCAAAAATTTTATATTAATAGATAAACAGATCACATCGTTTTGTGGAGGGGGGTAGTGCACACATGCGCATGAGAAATGTTATTGTTTGCCTATGAATTATAATGTAATAAGGTAGATGTTACATAATAATTATTGGAGTATAAATATTTCATAAGTATCATATATAAACATTATATACATCATTATGTCCATCTATAAGAGGTGGTAATGGAAAAATAATTACATTTGTTTACAAGGCAGTACTTCACCAGACATGGGATCAACAGTTTCACTTACCATTAGATGGAGGAGGAGACTGATATTGGTAATAATATTAAAATAATAAAATATGTGGATATGAATATACTAATGATATTATACCATCACAGTTTAAGAATATTTGATGTTGTGGAAGAATAAATAAAACCAAAACGCTCTGTTAAGAATGATGTCCTTTCTTCAGATAACCTCCTTATGTTTACAAAAAATCATTATTAGAAATATTTTTATAATAAAACTAAGGAATATATGAGATGGGTATATAAAAAATGAATTTAATTTTGTTTTTATTGAATGAAAAAAATGGAATTTCTTGTGTGAAATGTAAAGGATAGGGTGTTCTCTTTTATATGTGGGGGGGGGACTCACATATAATTCTTGGGAAGAAAAAGTTATACCCACGTTTTACATATGATAAAAGGCTACAAAAAGTCTCATTGTAAAAAAAATTACGATATAAGTCAAAAATATGGCCATAAAAGTTTATTTTGATATGTTTTTATGTCATTTAAACTATTATCCTTTTATTTCATCCCCCCCTAAAAACCTGTTTTAACATTACCTGATGTAATTAATTTTTACTATTTTTACTTTTCATTATAACCCAAAAATAATTTAATGTTTTTATATAACATTAATTATTATTATAAATATTTTTTTATATTTTTTAAAATTTAACTCATAGAAGGGGAATGATTTTATTTAATCTTAAAAATTTAGACACGATGAATAAATATTTTTCCAATTAAAATATTTTTATATGTTAAAAACTTTTTATACCACAATTCAACATATAATTGATTATAATAAACTAAATTTTCATATTATTATTATTATTGAAATAATTAAACATTCAAACCATTTTAAAACAATATGGATCATCATAAATTCATTAAATGAAAAGGTGGTTTTCAATAAAAATCATTTTCTTTCATTATTAATCGAAATATTAATCTTATCAAAAAGTTTTCATCAATTAAATCTAATATAATTTTGAAATTTCCTTTTTAAAATTGAATTTTATTTTTTAATACACAATTTCAAAAATTTTAAAAAATTTATTTTATTATGTTCTCAAAAAATTAATTAAAAACATTTTTTTTTGAAAAATGTATATTCGAAACTTAAAAAGTCTTTAATAAATATTAAAAACCTATTATCAATATTATTATTTATATTAAAAATTATATTTAGTTTAAAATTTTATTTATTTTTATTCATACCAAAAAAATTAATGTATTTTTCATAGTACCCTTTTTTATTTAATAATATGAATGGTTTATTGTGGTTTGTGAAAATAGGGTGTTTCATGTAACAAAACATATCAAATAAATATAATTTATTTAAAAAAATATATATTTCATAAAATATTTAGGTTTTATATTATACCGCCATAAAACTAATTTCATGTTTTAAATACTACCACATTGATACAAAGAACTGGGGATACTTCAAACCTCATCATATCCTTGGGATCCCACATAGCTTCTTCAAGTTGGTGGTTTCCCCAAAAAACATTGAATTGTGAGTGGTCTTGTTTCATTTCCATTTCTCTCTATGATCCAAAATATGTACAAGTTTTTCTTAATTTGAAATATCATTATCTGATAGTATCAGCTATGATTTTGGTACACATGAAGGATAAATTATGTACATACCGGAGATATATAAAGTGAAAACATCAGGTATATGAGATATTTTGGATGGATACAAAAAGAGATAAAAACCATACCGAATAAATAAATATTTTTTAGAGGGATAATATACCAAGTGATCATATTTACATAATTATTTAGTCTCAAAACCTTCTTCCATTGGTAAATTCACCAAAAAAACCATCTAACCATCTACAAACTTCAGATCAGTTCAATGTTGTCAGCAAAACATTTTTGTATACTCTGAGATTCCTTGATGTGGTATTGAATGCATCTGATCATTAATGAAAATTTCTATTTTATCTCTAGCCCCAATAGATTTCTTTATCAAATGTTATCCAATTATTACGGAGTTCTACACTTTTTTCCATTGAGGTATTCATAATAATCCATATAAATACTAGAGTGAATTCTACTATCATATCAAAACTATACTAGAGGAAGGTTTTGATACCAACCACATTTTAAATCTAAAGAAAAAGAAAAACTAATATCCTCTTCTGTTTGAATGGTTCTCTTAGAATGGCCTACTTTCTGAGGATGATAAATAATACTAAAATTCAACTATGTATACAGATCCCATTGATGACTTTACTAGAACTTTGTGGTGAACCAAAAATACTAACCACATACAATTGAATGTGATACTCCAAAAAAACATATCACATCATTAATGTATAACCTTTTAATAATACATAATATAAATATAAATTGATAGCATTGAAGTGTGATGAAAACTTATGGTGGATGACCTCAATCCATATATCATTGTGCACATTAAATGTATCAAGGAGTTTGACGAAAACATCAATGATGATTTTTTCCCATTTACATTATAGTATGTATAATTTTTGTAACAACCACTTTGATTTTTTTTCACTTAGCTTTACCATACTTGCATACTATGCACCATGATACATACACTTTAATACCTCTCTTCATTCCATACATCATGAAATAATCATTAAAATCTCTGTACATATTTGTAATTATAGGATGAATTGATAATTAAGATATATAATTTTACTCTAATAGATCCTAATTTAAATATAATATGGATTTAATAAATACAACTTTCCAAAACCATTTCCTTCCATCATAGTAATGGATAAAATTTAGAACAATTTTCACCTTCTTCTATAGATCTACATTTTCCTTCTAGTAGTGTTTAGTCCTCACTAGGATAAATGTTGGAAGACTTATTTGAGAAAGATAATATTTTACCCTTCTATTAGGATATCCAGATCTCTATGTTTCATATCTACAAATATAGGTTTTTTTTAATCCTCATCATTGATAAGATAGAATGATCCTATTGAATCATTATGTCGACCACCTTGTTCACATTCCTAGGGAGCTAATGTATTGATCATTTAAAATATTTAATTATCTCCAACCATATTATATGGTCCATGTTCATCTTATTAAGGTTAAATATACACATTGAACTCTTATGGTCAATATATATATATAATTATATATATATCACCTTCATCAATAAATATATACCTATATATATATAATTCAAAAATTTCAGTAGCTAACTTCGAATCATTAGTTGGGTAATGTTTTTAATGAACCTTCAATTGTTGTGAGACATAAGATATTATCATATCAATTTTATATCCCATTAATATTTATTATAAAAAAACATATATTCAAAAAAATGAACAAAATATTTATCCTCACAACATTTAAAAAAATCATACTATCTAGAAATCTTGTGGGGCAGTGGTAGGCATTTCACCCTTATCATTATTCACTTATTGGTTCAATCCCTACATCCATGCCATATCTAAGAGGATTTAATTTTTAATAAAATAATTTTAATATAAATCTTATAAAATCCCTACAAAAAAACATCCTTAAAAATAACCATTAATCATTAATGTTCATATAAACCATAGAGGATATTAATATGTTTAAAATTAGTAAAATATCAGTCATCCCAAATAATAATTCATGTTGAACCTAAGAGTTACATATTCATTATTCTAATATTATATATCCAAAAATTTCGTTAGTAAAATTAATGTTCCATTCCTTAGAACCTAAAAATTTGTGTTTAGGACTCTGAAATTATTATCAATGTCAAACTCATAAACCCATTAGAGTAAAAATAACTCTTAAATTAATCTTACATGAATATATATATACATTCAAAGTTAATGCAATGTGATGTGTCGTGATTTTTATATTAAAAATAACCATTGAAAAAATACTTATACAACATATTTATTGAATCCATATGCATAAATAATTCAACACTTTCACATTAATGATTTTTATAACATTGATTGTTCCTTTTTCTAGTGGATAACCATTAGTTTACTAAATTGACTAAGATAACTCCCAAGTTTCCCGTATATAATGCATATTTTTTTTTTGAATAATTTATCTGTAAAATTATTTTCCATATAGAAAACATCTTCCATTTTATTTTTTATATTCTTATAGGTTCTTTTTCCAACCTTATTGACATGTAGGAACAATAATATTATTTTCTCTATATTAATTACCACTCTAAATTTCATAAAATCCAATGTTACAATGATTGGAATAATTATTAATCTCATAAAATTTCATGGATTTAATCATATATTGTGATAGATGATTTAGAATAATCAAAATATCATTCAGTCCAGTCATCATCCAATTTGGTTGGCCGAAGTCCACGAATTTTCCATCACATTCATCATTAACATGATTCCTCTTTGTTCTAACCACAGAAAAAAAAACAGAGAAAATGTATAAGGATATACAATAATCATAAAGGAAAATCACAAACTCATGAAAATAATTAATTGAATTTGTAAATGATGACACTTTCTTTTCAATATATAACACCTTGGGTTTAAGCTATGTCATTCATGGGAATTTTCTATACAAATCCTTAATAATGTTTCATAAAGGGTTTTTCAATATCAAAAATGAATCACCCTAGAGATTCAAACCATGTGTTAAATATGGAAAATGTTCATGAAACATGTGATTATAGAGTCAAATCTCAATGAACCCTTTTTTATGTTATTACCCCTTGGTACAACTATGCCAGAGTCACACCCACTTATAGTATGAAGAAATGGATTACATTTGATGGAAACCAGTCACTCTATCCTTTACCAAATGTCTCGAGAATAATCAAAAACTTTGTTTAATACATAGATCTATCCCTATCGTTCTAACTAAGGTCTTACCATCCTAGTTTCCAATGGATAACTAAACATTTCTATCATAAAAACTATAGTGAACCTAACTTTTCAAATATTTATATATATCACAACTTAGTTGATAAATATTCATTACATAAAATAATAATACATTCCATAATCAGTTAGTCATATTGCCTTCATAAATGTGAATACGTGGAAAAATAGTTCAAAAGTTAACTCTGCCATCTCCCACTAATTTTTTCATAAATAGTAACCTATTAGGGATATATTACATAATTAATTTTTTTTTATAAACTGGGGAAAACAAAAGAAAGGGTGGGATTATATTCTTAGTAAGGGGGAACAAGGGAGATGTCAACATATCCTGAGAATAAGGGTATAATAGGATAGAGTATCATTCAAAACTCATACCTTGTATATCATATATCATAAACATGATTCACAACATATGTCATTTCAATTCATATTATATGAATCATAAAGGAATCAAATAACATATTCTATGGGATTATACCATATGCGTAAAATGTAGATTTATGGAATGCACATAAGTATAAAATCATTTTCTAAGTAGTCAAGGATTACTAACATGGATATAATAGTTGAATGGATTAATTCCCCAAACCAATTATTTATTCTGGATTGACTCCAATTACTATAATAGTCGATATATCCTTTTACTAAATAGGGTTCACTATTAATTCTAGTCATATTTATCTCACGATATGTCAATATTTAACCAATTAATTAGAGGGGTATATAGGTCCTTAAAATCACATAATAAAAATAACACAACTGTGTTCAATAAGATTATAAAACATTAATTATTTTATATCCCTTGAAATGAAATAGATTTTTTATAAATTTCATCAGAGCATTAGTTGTTGAATAGAAATGGATTTCATAATCATTTCATGATAATAATAATAAACCTTGCGAAGAATGAATAAGTGTGATATAATTTAATTCTATTACCATAAATTATAAGGAAACTTCAATGTATTTGTTCATAGAAGAAAATTTATTTTAAAATATCAATTGGGAAATTTCTTTAAGAAAAATATTCCTTCCAATTCGAAACAAATTTTTAAAACATTGCAATTTCCCAAATATTAAGGAAGAAATTATTTTTCAAATAACGTTGGAATCATGTAAATGATTATATAATTCATCAAATAATCAGGATAAATATAAATACCATTCATGGAATACATGTTAAAATCAGGATTCCTTTTACATTTTGGGTATGATTTTTAAAGGACCTTTTTATAAAACAACAAGAAGATTATTTTAAAACCATTTCCTAGAAAATTAAGTTTTTATAAAAATTCATCTAAAATATCCTTTTATAATTTAGAGAACTATATTTAAAAAATTTTAAGAAACAATGTACACATAATAAAAATTATTTAAAATCATGGAGATAAATAACATGGATTTACATTAAAACCATTATTTTTGGAATCGGGGGCACCAAATGAGAGAAAATTAAAAAGAAAATGTGCACCATTATTAAATAACTATAAGTGTATAAAATTAATATGTTTCTTTAGATATATATCATAGTATTTTATTATTGAATATTAATCATAATCAACCATGTAAAATAAAAAGATTGTGACACAAAACCATTACCTCTATATTGTCTTTTGAATTGTAATCCCCATGAATAAAAGAACATAATATGGGTATTTATATCCCATAATTTCATGAATTTAATAATATAAAAAACTAATGGTAAGTATATATAATAGAAAAATTGAAACAATTAGTGAATGTTTCATCTCTCACACAAAACAATTAATTGAGATGAAAATACCATACCGATTTTGTAATTTTTGAATTGAAAGAACCATTGAAGAATAAATTTAATTTAAGAAAAAATTAAATGATAATAAAAATAAAAAATATCACATATCAAAGTGTTTCTATGTAGGCTTCAAAAGATAATATAGGTTCTTACAATAACTACTGTCCCAAAGATGATAATTTGATGTAATTATCCCTTACCTCAAGTGTCAAATTTCCCTATACATGTTTGAAATTACTATAAAATAGATATAGTTTTTTTATTTATTTATATATATATATATATATATTAAAGAACCATAATAATTAGTATAATAAAATTTATGATTCAATTATAACCTTCTACACCTCATATATTAATAATTCTTTATCAAAATTGATGTTTCATGTTATAACTGATCTATTTTTCATATACATTTTGGTTTGGTAGTTTTTTTCCCTACACATTTAATGTGGTTAAATCATCCATAGAATGTTAATAATTATAAAAAAAATAACTTGTATTCATTACATATTTATTTAGTGTAATCCATAAAACATATAGATAGAAACCAAATGATGCATTTCATGGAGACGGTAGGAATTACATACACATGAACCTTATTTCCATTTTTTTGGATGAAAAAAATGGTTAATAATATATCACTATTAAAGATTCTTTATTATTTCACTTGTATTTTATATATTTATTTAATATATCCTTATTACCATACATTTCAAAATAAAATGACACGCGAATCATATCACTTCATGGAAGCGGTAGTTCACAAGTATACATGAGTGAACATACCATTCTCCCAAAATTTTGATGGTAAAAATATAGATGTGAATTTTTAACTAAATTTGTATAAATATTTCATTAACATAAAATATTAACATTTATTTCATAATTATATATGTTTTTGATTCTTTTCAATTGTGGCCCACCTCATCGGGCCCCATGTATGGGAAGCTTCTGCTGGAGGGATAGAATTGTTTCCCCCCATTCATGCTTTCTAAAGGAGAGTTGCATACCACACCTCTTGAGGGATATTTTATCTTGGACTAAAAGAAGATGACAGGATTTATATCTTTCCATCCTTTTATTCCTCCTCAAAATTCATCACCTAGTCTAGGTCTCCCTTAATGATTAATATGTTGTTCATGAAACTATTCACGGTGCCATATTTTTGTGGATGTCATTTCATTATGTTTCTTCTATTATGAAATTCCCAAGGGGCCAAGTTAGGGTAGCGACCTTTGGTCACGAGAGTACTCATGTTGGGAATCACTAGTGTGTCTGGATGTTGAAACACTAGTACAATCAGATTTTCCCCTATAAGAGGGCTTCTCGAGGGCGCAGAAGCCTGAGAAATACCATGTTCAATGTGAGGAATTATTTTCCAGAGGAATGTCTCCTAGGTTTTCCTCATCTTTACATGGTTAACATAAGGTATGTCTCATGTTTAACATCGAGCATAGATGGATCAGACTGACTGTAACACCGATTACAGAAGATTACATAGGTAAGTACCTACAAGGGAGGACCTAGAATGTTTACCAGATGGATGTGTATGAATGCCTAATAAGGAAGGAACCTTGATGGTGTGTCTCACAAAGGTGAGGGTATTTGTAAGAACTCATATCTTATTTTCAGGTATGGATCATTATTTTTGGTTCTTTTTTAGGAAAAAGGGAGAAATGTGTAATTTTCTAAGTACATGTCATCTACTTTTGAGTAAACATTGTATACCGGGTTTCCGCGTGTAGCTGTGTACTGGATGTGGAATGGCCAAGTACCTGACCATGTAATAGCTGAGTACAAGGCCATGTAGGTGACCAAGAAGACTGCCTAAATTGGGGTCCAGTTCAGGCTAGTACATGACATGTACATTAAATCAACATTCCATGTAATTTTCTTTTTAGTTAATGAGTCGGGGAGAGGCCACATCTCATCTCTATAAAATGTATTTTCTCCACTCAGTTCATTCTAGGAGAGAAATAGAAAATTGAATACCTTTTAGCCCCTCCCGATTCGTTTTCTGAGCTCCAATTGAGACACTGTTGGGTGCCTTTGATTCCCACCGGTGAGTTCCCTCTTTCCCTAGAGCCATTCATTATGATTCCTCCTCTCTATTGAGTTATTGGCAGTTGATTATTTTTACCCTTTTCGTATATCTACATCGTTCTAGGTCATCTCAAGGGTTGAGATTAATGATTGTTCATTTTAGAACATCAAGGTAGGAGTTTTGTTCCTTTCTTTGATTTTCATTGGATTATATATGCTTAAATTGTTTAATACCCATTTTTTGGGAATTGCGTGTTTTGTAATTTAACCATGTTTAACACCTATTATGGTTCTTTTTATTGACTAGGGGTTATTTATTATGAATAAGGTTTTGTACCTTAATATTGGGTTTATTTCCCTTATTTGATTGATTATGGCCATTTGGTTTAGAATTTATTTTAGAATTTCTTTGTTTTCCATGCTTCATGTTGTTATGATGGAGTTATTGTTAATATGTGATGCATGTGTTTTTCATTGTTAAAGTATGACTATGGGAAATTGACTATGATATCCTCATTAGGTAGGTTTATTTATGTGTAATTTTTTATTATGTTGACCCAAAGGTATTAACTTTGAGAGCTATTGGGTAGTCATAGACCAGAGGGGTTAGACCATAAGAGATACCTAGATGGTCGTTATGAAATGAATATTGTACCCTAGGGAATTCACTATGAGAGATTCCAGTAATCCATTATATTTTATTGTTGTGATGAGGACCCTAGGGAATGCCTCCCTAGGTTGGGCCATTTATGTATAATTTGTTATTATGTTTACCTAGAGGTATTGACAATGAGAGATACCAGATAGTCATAGACCAGAGGGGTTAGACCGTGAGAGCTACCCAGATGGTCATTATGAAATGAATGTTGTACCCTAGGGAATTGAAATTGAGAGCTTCCTAGTAGTCATTATATTTTATTTCTACTATGAAGACCCTATGGAATTGATAGTTAGAGTTTCCATGTCGTCATTATGTTTATTGTTTCTATGCACACAAATGGGGTATTGACTGTGAGAGCTACATAGGAGGCCGTTTGTAAATGTTTAGTGTTACATGGGACCAAAGGGTTTAGACTATGGGAGAATTTCTAGAGTATTAATATTTATTGAATTTATGATATGTTAGACTAGAGGGGTTGGGATATGTTAAAATTCCAAGAGGGTTTTTTTTGAATGATTAAATCATTGTGAAGAGTCAGCCAAGCCAAAGAAAAAGTTTGGACTCAGTCTTACTTGATTATCAGATGGTATAATGAGGCATCTGTTGTTACTATTACACATGGTATTCAGAGCATAAGATAGATCCTGACATTAAATTATTCTAATTTTTGAATAATTAATAAATGTAAATGAATATAATTGAAAACTATAGGATTGTTTACATTTTAGTGCATCAATATTTATTGATTTATTTTTTCATATTGCCTACTATATATATTCACTAACAATTAGGCACTGATATTTTGGTGTTTGCATACTGGGATTCATCTCACTCCCTATTTGGGTCATACTTTTGGACACAAATATATTATATTGTTTGAGTTATTTATAAGGTCAAGCGCCATTCATCATTAGGTACATGAGTGTTGTTGGAGATGGAGAGCATGGGACCAAGCAGAGGCTTGTGATTCTATTGAAGTTTGAAACTTTTCTATAATTTTGTTTTAGTATTCTATATAGAGCATTTTGACTTGCTTGGATTCTATCCTAGACACATGTCACATGCATCATTTATATATGTTTTAGTTGTTATATTACTATCATTATTCCGTAGTTTACTTTTGTTTATGGTATTACTACTTTGGCTATTGTTTTTTTATTCTCCTTTTTATACTCTTCCAATGAGGAAATATTTTCCCCATTATTAGACCTTGGCCCTCACTGCTAGTTAGAAGCCTCTAGCATTTGGGGAAATTTGCTTGAGGTTATGTGACCAACCAGGTTCAAGGCACCTTTGGGTGGCACCCGGAACCAGGACGTTACAAAGTGGTATAAGAGGAGTTCCTTTATACTTTACCATACTATTTAGAGCCTACATATAGGGATAAAAAATAATTGGTAGTTTTTAATAATCTATTCAAGGGTGTAGCTAACCCGTATATAGGGAAACACCATGTTACCTCCAATATTTCAATTTTATGGTTTTTCAATTTATACAGTTGATTTCATTTCACCATTGGTGATTCACTTGTATTGTGTAGGTATCATTAATATAATTGAGGTTTTATTTATGTTGGAACCTGCTGATATGACGGTATTCCATCTCATGCATCATATAGGAACTTGCTAGAGATCTCATGTCATGCATTCTTGTCATGCCAATTAGGATGAATTAATGACTACATGCTGTTGTGATTGATGTTGTGCTACATATGAATTTTGTTGAGAAATATGCCTTGATAGAATACGGACTATTTTGATAGGGTATTGGAAAATAGTAAAGTTTCATTTGGATAGATTCCAAAAATTGGTCCCTTATGTGTTATGGTACCTCTTGGATCAGAATTTGGTGGATCATGTTTGAACATTAATTGAATTTTTTCATGTTATGAGATTAATAAGGATGCCAAAATTTGATTTGCTGGAGTATGGGCTCTCACGGGTCAAAAATTGTCATGAATTGGATGGAATTTTATGTTTTTTTGGGTTCTTGAGAGGTTTTAGAGGCTAGCTATCTAGAAACCCAGACAACATGACCTGTGATGTTAAGAACACATTCCAGGCATTCTTCTGTTCTGGAAGAATTGACTTTTCTTAAGTACACAACATGTAACATGTGAAGGCCTATGTGATCAAAGACGTGGTGTTTGGAAACATTTGGTAGAACATGTCGGGCCTATATTGTACACCCTCTGTTATAAATAACTATATATCTGACCATGTGACCAATGCCATGGGTGGATGAACCATAGGTTTTACACATCGTGTATCATTTTTGCATGTTGTGTAGTTATCAACAATTTATCAGACCATGTTACCAATGACACAGGTGGATGGGACATAAGTAGTATACATCGTTCCTTGGGTAAACATGTCATTTAGTGCTACTCATGAGAGAACAATGTAGTTCTAGTTGTGTAGAAGTACTTTGGTAAAAGGGATAATTCAACTACACACCATTTCTCAGAAGGAACACGCCGTTTGTAAGGGTGTTAAAAGAACATGATTGGTTTAGGAATATGCCTTGTTAAAAGCATAAGGGAACATGTCGTGTAACCTTGTTTTTTAAATCATGAATGTTTAACTTCTCTTGTTCTATTCTTGCACATCAATGTTTTTGTCCCTGATAATCTGGTACATAGGTGTGTGCTTGACCTTTCTGAGTCATGCCCCCAAGACGTCCTTTGTTTTTTTCCAGATATAAGTAAATGATCAGACACATAAATAGGTAGATAAAGGACTACCAGAAGATCCTCCAGTCATACCCATCTTGGAACCAACTGTTATACCAAATGTGGGTGCTAATTCATATTTCCGTGAAGGAGTTTTTTAGGATTTTACAGACTTTTCAAGGAGCACTGCATCCTTCCCCCACTATGGCAGAGTTGATGTGGGTATTCCAGGAGAGACATCCTAACACTTCATCAGGGGATGGAGGACTATAGGGTACAAAATCATTGTTGGATTCAATACTTTCTATCGTTGAGCATCTGGAGATTCCTTTAGAGAGGATGGTGAAGCTCCCGATGAACAAGTTACATGATTCCACCAAGTGATGGTGGGAAGTTATCTTATATGTGTGACATCATCGAGATATGTCTTGGGACATGTTTCAGAGGACCTTCTAGGATTACTTCTATCATGAGACATTGAGGGCCAATTGAGCCTAAGAGTTCATGCACTTGGAGAAGGGAGCTCTTTCAGTGATGGATTATTCTTCTCTCTTTATAGAGATTTAACACTTCTCACCTGTTCTAGGAGGTGATGTGTTATCTTTGGCTATGAGATTTGTGGATGGTCTCAGGTATGACATCTAATCGTAGGTGAATGTTTTAAGACTGACTTCGGTGACAGCTATAGTAAACCAGGCATAGATTACTGAGCACATTATGAGTGAGTTGGGAGCTATAACTGATGGAGATTAAGTAACCAGGGATGGTACCCCTTCGATAGATAGAAAGAAGCTCCTTAAAGATATATCATGTGATGTTTCTTCTGGTTTCAAGGTGGAATGTTACTAGTGTTGGAATACTTGCATACGAGACCACATTTCTCGAAGGTCCTAGTTGAGTGCTGATCTTGCGGGAATATGGGTGACCATCAGTGTTTTTGTTGGGTTTTTTCACCATTAGAAAGTGAAAGAGGTTTTTTTATTCCTCCTCTTTCAGAAGAAGGACCACTAGTTTCTCATTAGTCATGGAACTCGAGTCACCAGGTCATTAAGGCCGGGGGGGGGGGGGGTCATGGCCATGGTAGCCCGTCGATAGGTTTTCAGCGACAGTAGGGTAGACCAACTCAGGGTAGTCAGGTAGGGTCGGAGGGCCGTGGTATAGGTCAGACTTTTGCAGTGGAGTAGACCAGGTAGGAGCAGTATCCTAGACTCTCTACGGTTAGAGGTGTGATTCTAGTTGTCACAGTTTTAACTTCTTCTATTTTTGATATAGGGGCTTCCAATAGTTTTATATCAGTTGGCATTGTGGAGAGCCTCGGTCTCTGTATCTTTACCTATGATGGTGTTAGGATGATAGAAACTTTTTTGGGGCCTAGTATGGATAGTGTACATTAGAGAATGGAGTTCCCTCTTGGGGTTGGTGGGTGTCACATCTTATGGGACCCTATGTCTTAGAGTTGATAAGATTCAATGTCATTCTCAGAATGGACATGTTGGTCTCTCTTCATGCCTTTGTTGACTACTATCACTGTAGGGTGAGTTTCACGTCACTAGAGGGTGGGTCTTTTCTACAAGAGGGAAAATGGGATTTCCAGGCTAGTAGAAATGGACCTGAGCATCATTGGTTGGGAGGAATTATAGTTCCAATTGCTGGTTTATAACTAGATGACCAGGGGACTTCACATATGGACATTACTCCAATGGTGGATCATTTCATAGATGTCTTTCCAAACGACTTTTTAGGTTTACCTCTAGAGTGTGAGGTATATTTCTCTTTTGAGCTTGTTATAGGAGTAGAACCAATGTCCATTCCTCCTTATAACATGGCTACACTAGAGTAACATGATTTCAAGAAGCAGTTAGAGGAGTTTCAGAAAAGGTTTTCATCTGGTCCATTACTTCTCAATGGGGATCGCCTATCATTTTTGTAAAGAGGGTGGGTAGTACCCTCAGACATTGTGTGGATTATCAGAAGCTAACACAATTAATGTTCAAGAACCGATATCCCTTTAGAAGGACTAATAATCTCTTTTATCAGCATTGAGAATCCCGGGTGTTCTTAAATATTAACTCGAGGTCTGGTTATCATCATTTGCATGTTAGACCATCATATATGCCTCATACAACCTTTCAGATCAGGTATGGTCTATACAATTATTTGGTTATGCCTTTTGGCCTCATGAACGCACCGGTGAATTTCATGGAACTGATGAAGCTAGTGTTCCATCCTTACTTGGATGATTTGGTGGTAGTCTTTGTGGATGATATCTTGGTGTACACTCACACATGACACGACCATGATACCCATACTGATATCATATTGAGTATACTAAGAGAGCATCATTTATATGCTATGATCTCAAAGTGAGACTTTTGTATGGACGATATACACTTCAAGGGCCATATTATCTCAAAGACAGAAGTGTCAGTAGACCCAGAGAAAGTGAGTACAATATTTTCCTAGGGGCATCTGAAGAACGTCTTTAAGGTAGAAGGTTTTTTTTCGTCTGGATGGTTACTACAGGTTTTTATAAAGGACGTTTTACACTTATAATTTCCACTAAAGGGCCTTACTAATAAGGATCCAAAGTATTTTTGTACATATATTGCGATTTATCCTTTCAAGAGATAAAAGGGAGATTTAATTCAGCACCGATATTAATTTATCTAGAGATGGGAAAGAGTTACACCATTAGCTGTGATTCGTTAGCTATCAAGACATGAGCAGTTCTTAAGAAAAGGAAAGAAGTCTTCACTTATGGGTCTCAGTAGTTGAGGAAAATGAGAGGAATTACCCGAAACATGATCTCTGGTTAGCTGTTGTTGTGCATGCTTTGTGCTATTGCAGAAATTATATTTTAGGATATCATTTTTTGGTGTAAACTAACCTCAAGATCCTCACGTATATCTTTACTCAGTATGATTTGAATTTGAGACAACAAATGTGGGTTGATTACTATCTGTCTTTTGACATTGAGTTTTCCTACATTCCTAGGAAAGGAAACGTAGTGGCTAATGTGTTGAGTGAGAGGACTCATATACATGCAGTTTAAGAGGCCAGTAGTGAGTGGAAGCTTGTGGCAGGGTTCTCTGATATGAATTTATAGGAGCACAAAAGACAAGCTTAGACATTTTTTTCTTCTGTATTTGTTACCTCTACTCAACTATATTGAGTGTGAATGAGGCAGCAATCAGATTCAAATGCCTAGTCAAATGGGATAGTGTTTTAGTAAAGGACCCTACTGCTGGGTGGACCATAGATGATGATGAGTTCTTGTGTTTTCATGCACACATATGGGTGTCATTAGACATACATGAGGAGTTGATGCAATATTTCTATTCCTTGATTTGGGAAGTTCATCCTGGTGTCACCAAGATGTATTAATATATACACTATCAGTATTGGTGTCCAGATATAAAGAAGGATGTAGCTAGTTTTTTATGAGATGTTCCACCTGTTAGTAGGTGAAGGTGGAGCATCATTGACTGGAATGTATTTTACAGTAGTTACTGATTCTTGAGTGGAAGTGGAATGATGTCATGATGTATTTTGTGATGGGTTTACCGAGATCGCCTTGAGATAATGATGATATTTGGGTTGTTGTTTACAGGCTTACGATGGTTGTACATTTCTTTCCGATCAAGGAAAACTTTAATTTTGATGAGCTTTGAATGTTTTAAATCTGGTAGATTGTACCTTTTATGGGGTTTTGCACTCTATTGTTTCAGACAGGGATGCCTAGATTATATCTCTTGTCTAGTGAGTACTACAAAGGGCTTTGGGTACATAGGTACTTCTGAGTAAAGCTTAACATCCCCATAAACATGGTCAATCCAAGCATATGAACATGTTTTGGAGGACATGCTTCGAGCTTGCATCCTGAATTTTGGGGTCTCTTGGGAGAGACATATACTCCTTAGGTTTTCTACCAACAATAACAGTTTTCAGGCGATGATTTAGATGGAACCTTATGAGGCATTGTATGTTAGGCCATGTCGAAGTGCCCTATGTTTGATGGAGGTAGGGGAAAAGCTATGATGGGACCTCGTCTTGTCCAACAGACCACTGAGCAGGTTGAGTTGATTCAGAAGAGGATGACTACCACACATTATTAGTAGAAATATTTTTTTGATTGACAGAGACAACCTTTGGGTTTTGATGTTGAAGATCATGTTTTCTTACCTGTCACACCAAGGATGGGACACATGATGATTATGAGACATGGAAGGCATTCATTGAGATACATTGCGCCATTTGAGGGTTTTGAAGGAGTCAATCCATTTGCGTATCGGTTGAATTTACATCATAGGTATCAATCTATTCATGATGCCTTTCATGTATTTCATCTACAACAATACTTTGTTGACATGTCTCATGTTTTTTCACCAATGGTGGATGAGCTCGAGGTTGATGCATCCTTCAAGAAGAAACCTATTCAAATTTTGGATCGCAGCACGAAGGTTCTCTATGGTTGGTATGTTCTTATGGTATGGGTGCTATGGTAATATAGGTGAGTACAGGATGAGACTTGGGAGAGGTCGGCCAACGTATGATCACAATGGCCATAGTTGTTTGACGTTTCTTCTTCGCTACCCATAGAAGGGAAATTTGAAGATAAATTGAAATAAGGAAAAATTCTGTAAGAACATGGATCTTCATTCCAAGTATGGATGTTTATTTCAGGATTTTTTTTAAGAAAATGGAAGAAATGGAAAATTTCCTATTCACACACTGTGTAATTTTGAGTACACAACCTGTACCCGGTTATCATGTGTAACCATGTACTGGCCATGTAATGACCAAGTACATGGCTGTGTAGGTGACCTAATAGACCACCTAATGTGGGGGCTAGTTTAGGCTAGTACACTGCATGTACATTAAATAAATACTCAGTGTAATTTTCTTTTTAATTGATGATTCTGAATTGGTTGGCGTCTAATCTCCATAAAATGATTATTTTCCCCTCTGTTCAAACAAGAGAGAAACCGAACGCGGAATAACTTCCATCCCCTCCATATTCTTCATCGAAGCTACGATTGAGACTCTGTTGGGTGCGTTGGATTCCCACTAGTGAGTTATCTCTTTCCCTAGATCCTTTCTTCCACATTCATCTTCTCTCGTGAGTTATCAAGGATTGATTGTTTTTACCATTTTCTTTGATCTATGACACTCTTGGATGACTCAAGGGCGGACCTTGAAAATGTTTTATCGTACAACATCAAGGTACATTGTGTGTGCCTTTCATTGATTTTCTATGGATTATATATTCTTAAATTGTCGAATACCCCTTTTTTGGATATTGCGTGTTTTTGAATTTAACCCTGTTTAAAACCTACTATGGTTTGTTTGATTGAGAAGGGTATACTTCATATTCATAAGGATTTATTCCTTAATATTGGGGGAATTTCCCTTTTTTGATTGATTATGGCCATTTGGTCTGGAATGCTTATTAGGTATGCTTTATTTCATGCCTCGTGTTGTTAAGATGGAGTTACTGTTTATATGTGATGCATGTGTTTTGCATTGTGAATGTGTGACCACGGGGAGTTGATTGTGAGAGAATCCCGAGGTAGGGTCATTTATTTATAATTTCTTGTGATGTTGGCTCAGAGGAATAGAATGTTAGATATATCGGGTGATCATACACTAGAGGGGATAAACCATGAGATCTACCTAGAGGGTTGTTATAAAATGAATGTTTGACCCAAGGGCATTGACTGTGAGAGCTTCCACCTGGTCATTATATTTTATTGATTATATGAGGTCCCTAGGGAATTAACTACGAGAGCTTCTAGGTGGTTGTTATAATTTATTGTTGCTATGCAGACCAAGGGGGTATTGACTATGATAGCTTCCTCAAATCTTGTTTGTAAATGTTTAGTGTTACAAGGGACCAAAGGGGTTAGATTTTGAGAGCTTTCCAATAGGGTCATTATTTATTTAATTGAATATATGTAAATCCTTAGGGTTAGACTATGATAATTTTCCTAGGGGGTTGCTTTTGAATTATTAAATTATTGTGAAGAGTCTCCCAAGCCAAAGCACAAGCTTGGACTCGGTCTTACTTGATTGTAAGATGATCTTAGGAGGCATCTGTTGTTACTATTACATAGGGGATGTAAGTATTAGGATAGATCCCAAGATTATATTATTCAATAGTTTGAATAATTAATAAATGTGAATGAATGTAATTGAAAAATAAAATATTGTTTACTTTTGAGAACATCCAAGTTTATTGCTTCAGTTCTTCATATTGCATGGTATATATATTCACTAACAGTTAGGTAAAGATCATTTGGTGGTTGCCTACTAGGATTCATATCAAAGCCTATTTGGGTCATTCTTTTTTACACAAATTGATTCTATTATTGTAGGTATAGATAAGGGAAAGCACCCTTCTTCATCTGGTACCTGAGTGTGGTTGGAGCTGGAGAGCATGGGACCCACCTGAGGCTTGCGATGTTGTTGGAGTTTTCCACATTTCTAAACATTGGTCTTATTATTGTATTTATAGCATTATGACATATCTAACTTCTTTCCTAGGCACATATAACTTGCATGATTTATATATGATCTAGTTGTTATATTAATATTAGTCTTCAACTGTTTAATTTTGTTTTATGGTGTTATTTCTTCCATTATTGGTTAATATTTGATATTCTACTTTGTATACACTTTTAATGAGGTAATAGCCTCCCCATTATCATACCTTGGCCCTCATTACTAGTCGGCAGCCTCTGGAGTTTGGGAAAATGTGCTTGAGTTTATGTGACCAATTGGGTTCAGGGTTCCTTTGGGTGGCACTCGGAACTAGGATGTTATAGATTCACACCATGAAGACTGATCTGGACACCATGAAGGGTGGCTCTGAGGATGGTAGATCCCAAAAACTGGGACACCGAGGTTTATTATTTGCTGGTATTGAAACTTGTTCAGGGTTCCTACATACCATGTTTAGATGATAGGGATAAAAATTCACATTGTTCGATATAGAATATAGTTTAACAACATGCAGAACGAGTAGTGGTCTGACAAAAATGATTCAGGACAGATGTATGGTGAGCTTAATCTTAAGGGAGGCTACCTATGTACCTTGTATATAGGGCATGGAAAACATTCTTCATAGTTCAATTGAGATGGGACATGGGAATTTTTCATGGTTAGTGAAACAAAGAGGATATCATGGTTGATGCTTACTATAGTCCCATGTGATTCATTCTTTCTGTGAGAAACAAGAGCCAGCATTAAACCTGACAATCACATGGAAAAGGATTATATGTGAGGAGTAGATCGGGGATTACATGTGGCTAGCTTCCTATGGAGAGTAACATTGGGAAACATTGGGATGGTGTCTAGATGTACGATGAGGATATGGAAAACATATAGGGGTTCCCATCAAAGGTGTGTCGGGGCATACACAAATGTTTCCCGTGACACACATGGCAACAATGGACAATGGGCGTGGAAGATTGAGAGGGTGTTGTTTTTCATCCTCTTTATGTTCCTCTTGTTCTTGTCACTCATATAGTGATAACAGTTTAGAATCATGTGTTCAGGACATGGGTTTGTTTGGAAATTTACCATACTGTAACTTGGATTATGGGGACTCACTCCTCAACCCTAGGACATACATAACTTGTACTAACCCGCACCTCAACAAGGGAAGGCGCAAGAAATGATAGGTTTTTTAGAGGTATTGGAGTGATCCATTGAGGGGTAAACCTTTACATAGTTATGAAAATAAGTGATAGATATTAGCGTACCTATGAGACGAAGCATTAGGTAGGGTATCACAACATGGAACACCACTCGAGGGACTAGGATGTCACTACACACAAGCCTTGAGGGACGCATGGCAGAAGTGTGTATAAAATAAGGGAGTTGCGTGAAATAGGTTATTGTTCATGGTACCATAGTGTAAGCACAACACCTAGAGAATATCTAATGGGGTGCACACAAGATTGAATGCATGTGTGCAAGATGAGGGGATACACACAAGATGGAAGATTGTGTAGAATAATGACATGGAACAAGGGGAAAATTTCACGCAAGAAGGATATTTTGAATGAAATTTCCTTAGAGTAAATGGAAATGGTCCAGGGTCAATACCCAGTGGGACCACACAATGGTGGACCCATGGGAGTCCAGTCATGCAAGATCCTATAACGTGGGTCCATGTATTTTATGCGGTCATAGAAGAGGTCATATTACACACATAAGAGATAGGGTTTGTTTTTAGTAACTTTCTACCAAAATGATGGGGTAAGATTCTATTTATATGAAAAATCAGCAGTGGTGGTGTGCAAGAAGGTCTATGCAGAAGGGACTTTTAATATTGCAATGGGAACACAAGGTCTTTTGCGCGGTCCATTTTCCTACGTGTCGTCCTGGTTGTTTAGTCCTTTGAATTGTCATTTTTTTATAAGATCAACTCGGAAGACTCCATTTGACATTTCATTGGGCACATAAATTCTTGCATGTGTATTTCAATCTTCTTCACTGACCTCAAGTCTTGTCATCCCCTCCCTTGGGCATCCTGGGATCGTCTATTGATTCAAAATAGGCCTTATATTTGAATAAATATTATATTTCATGATCTCAAATTCAATTCAATGCCAAAAATTCCCCCCCCCCCTCAGAATCAAAGCTAAAAGGGAACCATAAGGTTGGGTTCCAAGAGTAACACAGAAGAAAAAAACTGAGTTTTTATGGTGTGCCCAAAATGGATGATTCGTCATGCAAAACAATATCGCATGCAATGAAGACCTAGTACTCACCTATAAATAGTCAAGGTGGACAAGGATCCACACATTGAATCTAATGTGTGATAGGTGATTTGATCTCATGCATGAAATATCATCGATTCTGCATGAAGTATCATTAATTCGGTCAGTGCATTGCATACAATTACGGGTTCTATCATGCCGCTTCCAAATCTTTTGTGCTCCTAATATAGATGGATTTTTCTATATCTTGTGTCCGTCTTGATTGAAACCATTTTTCATTCATCCGAAAACTCTATTCTTTTATGCAAGAACTTTTTTGAATTCTGATATCTGACAGAAATGGTTGTAGAATATACCGATGTCGAGAAGAAAGTTGGTGATGCTGTATGAAGGACTGAGATGATCACAAACCCTTAGATTATTCATGTGAGATGAGTCATATATGATAATCAAATTATCTTTGTCATGCTGACTTGGGCATAGAAGGACTATCTATTGAGTGAATTCCTCTGGCTATAGAAATGTTTCTTTTTGGAAGAGGTGTTGATGTCAGGTTTGGAAACTGATACTTTGTGGTCGTGGGTGAAGAACCAAGATAACATTCCATGGTAAAACATCAAAAACAATGGTCAACCTATCATGGAAACTCGGGATATAGATTTTATGGGTCTTGAATCCAAAGACCATGAATTTTTGGGGACTGATCCGGTTCATGAGGAATCTACATGTCACTATATGACCACATTTAGGAGTAGTATCACTGATGAGACCAATGGTTTTCAAGAATGGGACTTTAGGTATGGGTGAAAATTCTCGGGTGAATGGGCATGGTCATATTTGGTATGTCATATAGAATGTATTTTGGGGGGATCTTTGACACATCGAGTTGTTCGATGATGGGTGGAACTTGTAGTTCCACTTATTCCATTAGCAAGACCTGGTGTTGGATTTTTCAACCGGTGGCCCCCAATCAAAAATACATTCCACCTGCACCATGGGGAGGTCTGTATCATCCTTGGGGACATACATTTTATTTCATTAACTCCCCTGGGAGGGTATAACTATGAAAAGTTCCTTCCAATGGAGAATGTTTGGGGATATGGGATATGCACCCCCATTCTGACATGGAATCTGTTGGAGATGGATAAGAAGACGCTGAAAATAAAGTACATACTAAAGGATATATTCTATCTTTGATGTTTTAGTATGTTTCTGACAGAAGAAAAGTTAGTAAAGATTCTTGGCTGAGTGAAGCAGTGCCCAAAATCATCGATGAGGGGTAAAATAGGATCATATTGGATGGTTCAGGAAGCAGGCGTGTACCAATCATGGGTATTTTGCGTAATAAAATATAGATACCAAATGTATGATATGATGGGTTCCATACCACTTTTCTAAGTGGGTGGATGCTTCCATTAAAGGAAACGAGAATGTGGGTCCACCCAAGGATATTTCTGATGGTCGAGATTATAGTAGCCAATAATAGGGTCAATGTGGGAGTGCCTATGTTTCACATAGTGTACACCATTCTAGGGTGTATTTGAAGAGTAAGTACACCTAGGGGAATATGTGGACCATTTTAGATTCTTCAAGGTTGAGTATCATCTCATTACGGTAGGTATGAATTCTTGAACGCCATCTATCTTTTAGGTGGTGGTATGCGGCCATCTTTACTGAATATTAATGGAATCCATACATTGATGATTAAGGAGGATGGGTTTAAACTCAGGATCGAAAACCATGGAAACATTAACTTTCACCACTTTAAAAATCTATATTTACAATTGGTGGATGATGGGTTAGGCCCCCTAGAGCAGAGGGAATATCTATAAGGTAGAAGGGGTAGTGTTCTCATATCCCAGATCAATACGAATATCTTATGTGAACCCTATGTACCATCACATATTTATAGGAAATTATGCTTCATGAAGAGGATGAAGAAGAAATTATATACAGGGGTTCGGTAGGAGTGGAATCTCGACATCCTTCACCAACTATGGATCATGTTCACAACTGCTAGTTTTGGTGAAGTCATTTCCCTTCCCCCCAGCGATGTTAATACGAAACCCTCAACAGATTCTATTGACCATTGTGTAGTGGCATATCCGAAAGTGAATCTACGACAATGAATTCAGTAGATCAAGGTATCAAGCACAAATTCTTGATGATGAGAGAGTATATAGGGTGCTACTAGGGATGAGAGACTTGAGGTGAGCCAGGAAGCTTGGAAGAAACAAGCCGGAACCTCTCCGATAGGAGCATCGCAAAGTGCGGGTGCGCCCCCCGCCTTCTGAAGAGCGGTGGACCCTTACTCAACCTCATGGACCAAAAACAGAAATTCTGAGAACGAAACTAAGATATCTTCTGTAAATGAACATCGATACCATTTTTTAATCCTTACAGTTGGCTTGGAGGACGCTGTGATTAACGCTATGTCTGGAATCCCCATGGCAGAAACTGGTGCTCACATGGCTTGATCTTCTAAAAATTGGTTGCGTTCAGTTGATTGGAATGGTGGGCTTTCATCACTTACATGCCTAATTGATTGTTATGGACATTTACGCATTCTATTGGGGGAATTATGAGGAACCACATCTCAATGTGAATGTTATGGTCATCTAGGAGCTCGAACCTGAGAAAACGCAATCTGAGGATGGTTGGGATACTGATGATGAAGATGAAGAAGAATAACAAGAAAGAGAAGAGTATGATGATGAAGAATAATAATAAGAAGAATGGGAAGAAGAAGAAGGGGTAGAAGGGGAGGCTGGATTTGAGGGACCTGGTGGTGAGGGACCTGTATGTGAGAGACCTTAGGGGACAACAACCCTCCAGGGAAGCCCATGTTAGAGCAGAGAAATCACAGGCTCTAACATGGAACTGGCTGAACAACTCGAGGTGAGTATCGTCTTTTATCTGCACTGGTATTTTTATTTTTATCATTCGAATCAACTGGCCAAAATTTTCCCTTTTCTAGAACACATCGATGAATATAGTCAGGATGTTCCCTGTAAAGGGGATGAAAACATACAAATGAGTGTGGAAGGACATCCCCATGAACCTACATCTAGAACTGTGTTGGGCAGACGACTGACCATGGCTGCAGCAGGTCCAGGGCCAACCATGGATGAAGTGGTAAGTTATGATCCAACATTAGGAGCTAATGTGGCAACCTCGGAGCTTCGGGTAGTTCATGTTATGAAAAAAGATCTAGTTCCAATCATCGTGCTAACAAGGGGTAAGGGATCTCATGTAGCGACAACTCCTCTAGTGATTCTAGAACTCGATAAAACTGTGATTAGATCTTGTAAGTCCCAATATTTGTAGACATGTATCTGTTTGTAGATAACTTGGTTGACCAAGGTACCCATTACCTAGTAAATGACCACAATACTGGAGGCTTGGAAAACTGTTGCGTCTAGAACATATGCGAGGGACCAACCATTAATTGCCCTAGTCCATGTGGAACTAACCATTCCAAATGGACCAACCCTTGCACCCAGTGAGAAATAATCTATTATAACATGTGATGTTACTTCCATGGTTGAGCTTTTGGCTAGAAGAGGCACAAGCACTAAATAAGAGGTGGGAAAATACGGTTGCCCACACATTATAGAGTCCAGCCCATCTGAGAGAATAACAGAATAGAACCCTACTGCTGAAAGTCATTCCATTTTCCCTGAGTACTGGCCCAAGGATCTTGAGAAGATGGATGATTCATACCCTAACTCTATCGAAGAGAGAATCATGGCACAACACAATGCATATAAGTACCTCAAATGCTTCCTTAGTCATCAAGTGGCAGAATGTCTTTGTCGTATGGGGTCAGTTCACATGTGGCTATGCTTTATCTGCACCAGAGGGGTGGATGCTCACTGTATCCGTATATTAATCCGTAATTATCTAGATGTAAAGATTCTATGGAGTAGCCAACACTCTGATTCTGTATGGAGTAGGCAGAAATCAATGAATATTCAAAAGTTTCTTGGGGATGAGTGGGATGTCTGACCCCTTGAAGATATGGAAAATTAATGGGCTTCATTTATCACAAGTCAATCTGAGCTCGTTGGTTGGTTGAAAGCCCACCTGATGGATGCGTAGGATCATGTGGTGCATGAAAGGTAACAAATGATTGAATTCCAAACTGATCGGGAGAAAATTCATGTCAGAGTCAACAAGATCCACTATGCATCTGCTGGTGAATAAAGATAACTCATGGATCAGGATATAATCCCGGACGCTACATGTCATAATGTGGAAGTACCAAAGCATTCCATTGAAGGGGCTGATCAATAAGATCCATGTTTCGGCCGATCATATGAAACATATTTCCCTATATTTTTACTTATCCCGAAATATGTTCATGACTATACTATTTTCTTTCTTTTTTAATTAGTTCATGTCGATCATAACTATGGAGTGACCAAAGATTAATACTTGTACTCGTGTGGGTCATAACCTGTGATAGAAACGAGGGAATACTACATAATCATCCATTTTGTGTTTGAGAGTGCATCTAACCTTTGAATACTATGGGTAATATACTAATACCTGGCCAATCAAATTATTTGAGTGGAGAAAAATCATGACTGATGGTTAAAGTTTCCAGAAAAACCAAATTTTCATTCTCAACGTGCTCTAGTGCATGATCGGGGTAACTCGAGTGAGGTTAAAATATATTTGAACCAAAGAGGATGGGAGGTGTGAGTCACAATAGTAATAAATCAAAACACGGTGATGATTACGAGCAATTATAAGATAATTTCTAACATTATTCGAAAGGTAGCACATGTATTTCCAGCCTTGAATGGGAAAAAACAAACAAGGGCCAACCATTGACCATATTCAAATACACAAGGCCTTACTAAAAATGTCATATGATGCCTTATGGAATTTTTTCCCATGATGGTAGGTGAGCCAAAGTGGCATGGGACCAGAATATTAGGGGGGCGGGTTCCCTTAGACGTGAAAGTAAATAAGGATCTAAATAAAGGGAACACAAAGTGCAGAGATGGAGTGATTGGCTATTTAAATGGATTCCAACACTCTTGAAACTAAACCTCCTTGATTAAAGTTCATTGGTTGTACATATTGGTCTGAATCAAGATGAAATGTATGTAGAAAGGACCTCTATAGAAAGGACATGGGATGAATTTCAGTTTCAGGTCATTAAAATTTGGGTGATAAGCACATAGATTAACTTCATATGGTGATGATGAAGCATGAAATAGTTTATCATTATATAATCAGGACGTTTCATATGGTTTAACGGCATACCAACTGGATCATAGAACCAATTTAATTTCATTTTTCATGGACTAGGTATTACAAATTTAGGGATATATAATTTGAAACATAATTAGGGGAGAAGTTCTAGAATATTTAATAAACTTTTGTATGGTCTCGGGCTAAGATTCTTGGGTGTCCCTATGTATCCTATGAGGGAAATAATCAATATACACATAGTTATAGAATTATGTGCAATTTTACATCATACATTGAGGATGTAATTGGTAGTTCAGTTCATTGTCAGACACCTAATACATTGGAACCCTAAAGGAGAAATGTGTGGCATTGTACATAACCCATCATGAATGAGAAAAAAATAAGTCAACATCAAATCGCAAATTTCCAAATAGGAAATCCTAAATGAATAAAGGAGTGTAATGCTTCATGACTTTGTGGCTATACCCAAAGGTAAAGGACTCGGTCATCACCATGTATCCCATAAATATTGGAATCAATCAACATGTAGTTCTGGAATGTGGCTTGGAAGAGGGCCAATTACCAAGTGGAAATGTATTCTTAAATGAATACATCAGACGGATGGGTAGTTTAACAGTAGACATCCTGGATGTGAAGGGCGTATCTTAACATCATATGATAAAAATGCATAAGATTCATGTTTATAGTCATAGAGCTCAGGCCATAGGTCAGTTTGGTTCTTCCAGGTAGGAAAAAACAATACCCATGTCCCTAAGACCATGTGATCCATACTCCATGTGGGAAACATGGATAGAGAAGATCATTACAACACATGGAACCATTTGTTAGGGGAATGAAGGTGCATAGTCAGGGATGACCTGACAATGTTGGTTCATCCTCTCAAAGATAAAAGGGTCAAATAGTGATAACACTAAGGGTGTCAAATATCTATCTGAACATGGTTAAATGCAATGGAATGTGAATCACAAAACCAATATTTAGGGCCCACTGGGGTTAGTGAAATTATAAGGGATAACTTTTGAACCAATTTGAAACAAATAATCCATATAGTGTGACCTGGGATGAGAAAAAATAATTGAGGGTCATCCGATGTACATATTCGTGATGTGAGACCAAAATGAAATGTATTTCGATATCTTCTGGGATGTTGGCCCAAAATAGTAGGAGAGCCATAAGGCCAAGCATCCACACTACCTGGGGGTCCTTTTTAATGTGTGAAGTGTAGACATTGAATGAGATCATGTCTATACTAGATCCAACACCCTATACCCTATGACACAGTGCGTGTGAGTGCATTTATGGGGAGAAACGCGGATTGAGGGACCATGTTAAGAGTGGACGTCTTGGGAAGAAGAGTGAAGGAAAGGGGAAAAGGTATGTTGATGGACCTGGGGATGGATGCGAAGAAAAAGTGTTAGGGTGTTCCTATGTATCCCACAAGGATGGGAATCAATCCATACATAGTTTTCAAGATACCATGTCATTTAAGGTAATGCGATAAGAAAACAAGTGGATAAGGTCCTGATGGGGGTGTACATGGTATGGAGAAGAAACCCCAACATGAATGACAACTTGGATTCTCAAATGACATACCACAAAATCCCATAAGTATCGGGGAAAGGGGTTATAATGAAAGAGATAATTTGTGGAGTCTGGGTTATACTGGGGGGACAAAACGTTTGTGCATTCTTACATGTCCTACAAGGGAAGGAATCAAGCCACATGTAGTTATGGAATTCCATGCAGTTTAAAATCATATGATACGGACATGAAGAAAAAGAAATAATTCCTAAGGGAGGATAATGGTGTAGCTATTGTAAACCCTATATTAATGGACACTAAAGAAGTCCACACCACACCATATTCATCCCTCAAAGAGAAAAAAACCCAGAAGAGGGATCAAAGAGATGCAAAGATTTTCTATTATGGACTCTAAGACAAAATGTCTAGGCAATTCTACATATCCTGTGAGGGAAAGAAGCAATAAACATGCAGTTCATGAAATGTTGTGAAATTTAACATCATGCAATGTGGATGTTAGGTAAAAGTGGAGATCCCCATAGGGGATATGTGACACGGTAGTTGTAAGACCGATGCAGGGTAGTAAAAAAGAAGTCTAAATCATTACACAAGCTCCCAAGATACTTTGGCCAAGATGCCAGAAGGAATGAAGAATTTGTGGTACCTAAGGCTAGACCTGAAGGTGAAATGTTTGGGCGTTCCTATGTATCCCATATGGATTGAAATCAAGTTTTATATAGTAATTGAGATTATATAAAGATTATCCACATACATTAATGATGTAGTGATCCTATTTTAAATTCATTGAGCTCTAGCCTTGAGGAATATTTACCTCTTGCAGTTTATCGTCATGCCGGATGATAGGGATCACTCATGCAACATACTTCTTGAGGAATCTGGAAGTGGTGGGAGGATTAATACGCTCACTGTCATTGGTGACCAATAAGTATGAACCATTAGGGAAAACCATGTAAATGATATAGGTTCCCTCCATTTGGGTTCCAAATATGGTGGCTTTCTATCTAGTATCGATGTTTTTCTTAGGGCCAATACTGTGTCACCTTGAACGAAATAATGGAGACAAACATTCTTATTGAAAGATCTTGCTATCTTATTATGATTCCTATTCAGATAGTGAATGGATCAGAGACTATTCTCATGTATGGATCCTAGTCCAGAAACACAGATTTATGCTACCTTTTATGACATCTATTGATCATAGAGGATTGTGCGATGTGACGGTAACTTGATCTCAATAGGCAGAACTACCTCAGTTTTGTGCACAATGGAATTAGGGGTTGTCTGGGTGGAATTACGAGTCGTTTCTTGGTAAACCCAGATATCGTTGGGTGGTTTTTTTGTACAAATTTTCTTGGTCTTACCAACTATCTTATACAAGATATTAGAGAGGGTTTTTTGAACAAATCATTCTACACAATTTCTAGTAAATTATAGTGTGATGTATTTTTAGAATGGATATTTAACTTGGCATACAATTTATTAAGCTCGACTGCCCAAAAGCTAGTGTTTTTATCAGTGAGGAAGGTGATATGGACTCTGAATCAGTTGATCATATTGGAGATCGTGAAGTAAATGATATAATGAGTCTTGACTTCCTAGAGTGGAATTTCTTCTACCCACTAGGAAAAGAAATCTGTAGAAGTTAGGATGATCATGCTTTAGTGAGATGTTACTGGTGGATATAGTCCAACAACATCGAGTCCTGATACCACAATGGGGAAAGAGTATTTAGTAATACTGATGGTATCTGGGGGACAATTCACAACATTAGCATGGATCTGGAATGTGTGGAACCTCTTGGTGAACTTGATACAGTCGTGGATCAAAGTGGGCTATAAGTAACCCAACCTTTGGGTCTGATGAGAGAGCTTTCACCCTTCTTAATGAGATCCATAGGAACTTACATGAAACTCATTCATAACCTAGGGAATCTCATATTTGTGAATTAAACATAGGAGAACCCCATCAATCCCACATTTGTAGAGGATTTTATCACAATTGGGACCACACAAGAGAGTGAACTGGACTGCGTAATAATGAGTTTTCTCAAGTCTGGTGTTGTCTGTTAGGATATTTCCATTTGAAGGTACTCGATGAAAAGAGTTTTCCAATTATGGGTCTCTTCCAGTGTTATAGTAGGGGGCCTGGAGTTCCTGATGTTGATTCACCAGTGGTAATATGGCTTACTTTTTAGATATCATCATCATTTAGAGTGAAGGGGGTGATGAATCTTCGATGCCCCATATTGATGATCAAATCATCCTGGTTAGGCTCTGCAAGATATGTGGCAAGGCTGGACAAGGAAAAAACTCAACTTTTCTATAATCAAGGAATATGAATGACCTCAGTCTAGGAGGGAATTGAACTATTATCTGGAAAGTGCACTCTAACAGGGGTACACGGTACGGATTCCCAATGAAATAGTCACCATTAATCTTCTTAATGACCAGCTTGGAGTCCCCTTTCACATGTCGCTGGGGAACATCAATCTCAGGGGTCAGCTTGAGACCAAAGATGAGGGCGTTATAATCTACCTCGTTGTTGATTCATCCTTCTGACATAAAGAAAAAATAGGACAGGAAAGCCTTTGTGGTCATGGTGATGATGATACCCAAGCCCACATTGATAAGCCTTGGATCATTGAGTCTCCTACAGATAGGGATTCATGAAGCGCTGTCACAGTGAAAATGAAAAAATGGTATGGATTGGTCCAGTGAGAGGAATTCCTCATCTCGGAAATCATGATATAGAGACTAATATGTGGGGGATGGATGGACGGTGTGAAATTCTACGAGTACCTGAAACTTGACATCCTTCTGCGGAATGAAGATGATGTGAAAATGATGAAGGATAACTGCTAATCGAGCTTGAAAGTCTATTAACATGGAGAGGTTAAAAATATATTTCAACAGTTCTATGCAAGACACAAGATATATCTCAAGTTTCTATATGAAATTTTACAATTTTCAGACCATGAAATACCATCACGAGACACCTTTTCTCAAAAGAGGAATATCTAGTCTTTATATCGAGGAACATCTGGATGAGATAGTATAAACTATTCTTTGTCCCCTCATTATTATTCTGAGTGAGAAGTTCACCGAGGTATCATTATAGGGATGTCACATAAAGGAATAGAGGCACTTTAGAGATAGGTGGAATCAAAATCGGAGGTTGTATTAGATGCTGCTTGATCTCCTCAAAATCATCCTAACACTCTTCATCTCAATAGTAGTTAGAACATTCTTTCATGAGCCCAGAAAAGGGATTACACTATTCAACCAGATTCGCAATGA
Organism: Viscum album; assembly: GCA_963277665.1. Taxonomy (NCBI): domain Eukaryota; kingdom Viridiplantae; phylum Streptophyta; class Magnoliopsida; order Santalales; family Viscaceae; genus Viscum; species Viscum album. The sequence goes on from CAUJRU010000094.1 coordinate 202,383, forward strand.
ATTAGTGTGTGTAGGATAAGTGTAATTGAAAGCCTCCAGGCCCATGAATTTTGCTGGGAGGAGGGATCTAACTAATGGCCTTGATCTTATCTAGATCGATATTGATTCCTCTATATCTGAAGACAAATCTGGGAAACATTCTAGAGGTAACCCCAAAGGAAAAATTAAAGGGTTTCATCATCAGATATTTAAATCATAAGAAGTCAAACACTTTTTCATGATCTCTGAGACGGTCTGAACGCTAGTGGGATTTGAACACAAAATTATTCACATCGTATTCCACCAATGTCTCAATGATCATATTTAATATGCGATGCTTGGAAAATTGATATGAGGAACCTTCATTATTTATATACAAAGACATTACATGGTAACAGAAAGTACCTCTTGGTGACTTGAAGGTGGTTGAATCATCATCCATGGGAGCCATTTAGATTTGATTATATCTCAAATACCCATCCATGAAAGAGAGAGTTTGGAATCTAGTGGTTGCATTGATCAACATCTCCATCATAGGAAGGGGAAAATAATTTTTAGGATATAGATGGTTGAGATCCTAGAATTCGATGTAGACACTAATATGTGCATTATTTTTTTGGACAATAATGATGTTGACTTGCCATTTTGGGTACTGTACTTCCATGAAGATTTTGGCTTTAATTAGCTTCTCAGCATCATCCTCGACTATGGAATCATGAAAATGGTGCACCCTTCTAGGAGGTTGTTTAAACCCACGATGTATTATAGAGGAAAAATGGTAGTGGAGGATGACCTGAGGTTCTCGTCTTGACATCTCACCATAGATCTAGGAAAATACATCTTGATACTGCTTTAGAAAACTCACATACTTCTTCTACTCTTCTATAGAGATGGTTGTGTTGAACAATATTGGTTTTGAATATTACTTGGTGTCAAGGTTCTCCTATTCCAACTCATCGATAGTGGTGGAGACACCTTCCTCAAACACAGGAGGAGCGTACTCCAAAGCCTCTTCATTATGAAAAACGAGATGATCATCAATAGGGGAAATTCTTCTATGTTGGCTGATTCTGATGGAATACTGGGGCCGGCTTGAGAGGTTGTGGAATCTTCAATAGGGGAAACCTACACTACATAAATCCAGGTGACTAAAGCTATCTATCAGATTCCATCAGTCCATTGACCCAATGATCCACTCTTGATAATATTGAAGTAGTAGTGGTGTGTCAGTTTGAGTTTGTTTAATCAGTCCCTGTGAAATAAGTAGGTATGTAATATTTTGGTTGTCATTGGGAGGACATCCGGATACATTATAGGGGTAAGGGGTTCTCAGATCACTCGATCCTGATTCATGTAAGTGAACAAATTGATCTTCCTACAATATTTTCAATAGGGAACGTTCTTTCCCCTTGCCCCAAATACAAAAAATCAGTGTCCCATGTATGGCGTTGTGGCCTCCAATCAGTGAATTGGGAGAGTGTAGGAATCCTCAAAGTCTATCCTTGGGCCAGCCACAATGTTATTATGCTCAACCTCATTAGCCTGAACCTGCTTGTCCTTTCTCCTATAGTAGTAGACATCTAAGATGCGGGCTTCACAAGAGGCAAAGGGAGATGCATCTCCCTAGATCATTCCAAATAATCCATTAAGGGAGTACTTGAGGCATTGGAGATATGAGGAGGGGACTACTGGGTGAAGATGGAACCAGAGTCTACCAGTCAGGGCGTTGTAGGCAGTGTCCCATGAGACAACCATGAACTCTGTGCTGAAAACATGGCTAATGAATTGTGTCTTCAAGTGATTTTTTCCAATAGTTATCTTTTCTATATTTTCATAGCATTGAATATTTGGGTCATAGTGATTCATATCTACTTTAGATATCCCCAATATACAGAGCGTCTAGGTTGGGATGAGATTGATCTCGGAACCCGTGTTGACGGGATAATGACAGATTTCCACACCATTAAACTGACCAGTGATGTAAAATGGGGAATGTGCCCTTATATATGATATCCTTCATCTTATTTTAAGAATTATATGATGGTGTGACATTCTTGTAGTTTAGAATCCTTATTATTGAATGCCTCTAAAACCACTACTTCTATTTATAATTAGAGGGCTCTCCTCAATGTCACTATGAGGGATTCACGCATATCATTAGAAAAGTGGATATCCTAAATAATGGAGAGTTTTGTATAAATTATAGAATGGTTCTTGAGAAAATCATACTTCTATGTCAAGAACACATTTTCTCTAATAGGAGGTTGCTCTGTGGAAGTAGGTATAGAGGTTTTTGTTGGTCGGACCAGTGGATTACGTCTAGTGCTGGGGGTATTCTACTGGTCACTAGCTGAATCTCATAGGATGAACACCAGCTTATTGTGGGATTAATATGGAATAGCCTCATATTTATGTGTATGATAAAATTATGGTCATGATGGCTCTATCAGTTTGAGTAGCACAAATGGATATGGAAGTGGATATAATGAAATAGGGTGAGAGGATTACTCACGTCGAGTCCTACACTGAGCCTATTGTCTGATCTCAGTGGAATTCATGGATTTTTCAGAAGAATTGGTTGATGGAAATTAACTGTTTACATATACATGTTTTTTCAACCCTAAAATTGTTTAGGTACATTAGAATGGTCTTCCTGGCCTTCTTTATCTTTGGGGACCATGTACGGGTTCACTATCTTGATGGTGTTCACTGAGGCATACTCTTGATCATCACTTGAGGAATCTTCCATTGCTAGGTGTATTCTGCTGGAAATACACATCCTTGAGGGTATAAAATATCCAAGAGTATGGTATAGAGTTGGTACTTGTAGATGAATTTTCTCCCCCTTGTATCGTTGATGCCAGCTCTCCTGAAATGGTGAAGGCTGAGATGTCAATTCAAAAGTAGTATATAGGGGAAGCTCCACAACATTGAAAGGCTTGGGATGATTCAAACAGGAATAGATTATACCATGGGAATAGGAAACTACATTTTGAACTATCTAATTGTCATACTTATGAGACCTACAGCTGAAGGCCTACTACTATACACTATCATCGTCACTATCAGGCTTTGAAAACAAACTTATACCTATTCCAGGGTAGAACCCAATCTGACTATGTTGTTATCAACCGAATCCTGGAGCCATTATTTGAACACATAACACTTATTGATAGTGTTTCCAAGGAATTGATTATAGGGGAAGTAATTGGGATGATTATTGAGATATGCCACTTTGGGACTCTTGCATTCTGGAAACCGTAAGCTTCCCTGGTCCAAGGCACACTAAAAATAATAGCGGACATTAGATTAATTAATTGAGTAGGTATTGTATCTCCAATATAGGAAAGTGGCTCTATGAACATGTACCTAACAAGCTTCTCAATCCTAGAAAGGATTTCAACCTAGCTGTCTCACCTAGGAAGTGGTGGTATGTTATGTGGTGGTGTCTGCCGATTCTGAGATGGGCTATTCTGAGCTGGAGGCTGAGCCTAAGGAATTTTCCATCAACAAAGATATGGAAGTGGCGCTATTGGAAACAAATATAGCTGTATAGGGGCCCATATATATGAAAAAACAGTGTTCTTATCCTTGGCCTCTCTTCTTGTAGGAGCTGCAAGAGGAAACAGGCATGCCTACTTAGCTTGCTGCAAGGCCTACTAATGACATTGGTTCTTGTCATAAAAATCCCTAAATCCACATGGGAATTTCCGAGTGATGTGCGAAGGAACTAGTGCTGTATTTAAATTCTTTATGATCATCATTAGTATCATTTAATGGATTATAATCATGTCGATTTAATATGTGAGGCCCCTCCAACAGGCAGAAAAGTAAGCAACTCTCTCATCTGATCTTTGCATTCACTTGAAGGATTTAGCAATACTAGTCTTACGAATATTGGAACTGAACTGATACAGAAACTACCTGTGGAGATCCTACTAGACAACTTATTGACCCAGTTGGTAACTGGATATACCAAATGAATATAGGCCTCTCCAGTGTCTATATGAAACATCAGAGCTTAGCGGCCTCTTGTTGCACTGGAGTTCCCATTATGGGTCCACACCATTAAATTAAGTGGTCCAGATACGGCAAGGGATCACCTATCCCATTAAAAGTGGATAAGGTATGATTTATGAAGCTTGGATGTGCTTTCATATCACCCACCCATGGCATATATGGAATTCCTTTAAGAATAATCACCACATGTTGGGTATAAAGACCCTTGAGGGGAGTGATGAGAGTATACATTGGATCATCTTGATGAGGATTCTTATATTGGAAAGGATTCTTAACTACTAGAGAGTTGGAAGGTTCTTCAATGTGGTAAGGTGACTAAGAACCCCCTGGGGTGGCTGGTGGGATGACCCAAGGAGATACTAGAGGAACCTATAGAGCATCTGGTAGGACCCACAGAGCAGTTAGTTGGACCAGCGAAACTACCAGGGGAACTTGAAGAGTGACCAGGTCCCAATGATGATTATCGTACAACATGGGTAGATTCGGTGATGCATACTTGGGTATTATCCATAAACACTGGACTTTACTAGGTCAGGATTTGTAGGGTCGTCAGGATCAATGGGACAAAACATGCCAGGGAGAATTGGTGCATGTCACTATAGCCCCAGTGTATGATGGATGGGATCATATATTGGATCACCATAATCTGGACTTCATTCCATGGTGCATAAAGAAAGGAGATTGTAAATGATCCTTCTATGTTTCAAGAGTCGGTAGTATAGAAAATGTTTTTTATGGTGGTTATTTTCTATTGTTTACATCGTCTTTTAGCTGACGTTATTATAAGAGATGTTATAAATATTTTTTTATGTCGGTTATTTTAAAATCGACGTAAAAAACACAAATATGAAGCATTTTTTTCACATCGGTTGATAAACACACGACGTGTAAAATGATTCGGAGATGTGGTTTATTACATCAGTTATTTAATAGCCGAAAAGGTATATACTCTTTCAAGTCAGTTATTATATAACTGATGTCATAAATCACTCCTCTGAAGAGTTTATGACGTTAGTTATTTTAATAACCAACGTGATAAACCTGTCTACCAAGTGGCTTCCAATGTCGGTTAAATAATAACCGACGTGAAAACATATCTACTCTGTCGGTAATAAAATATCCGATGTAAAAACTATTCATTTCCATTTATTACATCAGTTATTTCATAACCGACATAAAAACCATTTACCATGCATTTATTACGTCAATTTCCAAATAACCGATGTTAAAACTAATCCAAATGCTTTTTTTATGTCGGTTATAAAATAACCGTTGTAAAAAATAATTTTTTTTAATAAAACTGATCAACCACTGCTATGCCCTACAAAAAAACCTGAAACAGACCAAAAGGATTCCAAAAGCAGACCAAAAGCCGACCAGACCCCCCCCCCCCACTGGATAGCCCCCACCATTGATCAACCACTACAATTCCCTTCCAATAGACATGAAACGTACCAAAAAAAGACCAAAACCTGACCAAAAATAGACTAGAACCCCCCACCCCACTGGACACCCCAAAACCAAAAAAATACCAAAACCCAACCAAAACCATACCAGAACCCCCCCCCCCCCCCACTACACCACTGGACACCCCCCCCCACCCATGGATTATCCCCACCCCCTGGACACCCCCACACCCCTCGACAAACCCCACCGTCATGGACACCCCCACCCACTGGACAACACTCCCACACCCCTGGAAATCCCTCCCACAACCCTAGACCCCCCACCCTCCTGGACACCCCCACCCCCTGTATTTGCACTCCCACACCCCTGTACAGCCCTCCCACACCCCTAGAACCCCCCCCCCCACACACACACACCACTGGACACCCCTGGACATCACCCCACCCACCCAGACATCTCTCCCACCCTCCTGGTCACCCTGCCACCCCCATCCCACTAGAGAGCCCCGACCGCACCACTTTACACCCCCCACCCCACTGGACACCCCCAGAACAAAAACATACCAAACCCAAAAAAACGAAACCATAACACCCCCCACCACACCCCTGGACACCCCCCCCCCCACACACACACACCTGGACTCCCCCATGGACATCCATCCGAACCCCTGGACAACCCCCACCCTCCTAGACACCCCCACCCCCTGGATAGCACTGCCACACCACTGGATAGCCACCACCCCCCCCCCCCCCCCCCCACACCCTTAGACCCCCACCCTTCTGGACACCCCCACCCCCTAGACAACACTCCCACACCCCTAGAAAGCCCTCCCACACACCTAGAACCCCCACCCACAACCTTGGACACCCCCTGGACATCCCCCCACTCTCCTGTACATCCCTCCCACCCTCCAATATTCCCTCGCACCCCACCCCACTAGACATCCCCCACCACACACCTGGACACCCCCATACAAAAAACAGACCAAAACCCAACCAAAACCAGATCAACCCCCCCCCCCCCACCACCACCACACTGGTCATCCCCCACCACACCCCTGGACACCCCCACCCCTGTACTTCCCCCCCCCCCCCCACCCCTGGATAGTCCCCACTCCCTTGGACAACCCCCACCCTCCTTGACACCCCCCACTACCTGGACATCACTCACACACCCCTTACCTCCCAAACCCCTAGAAACCCCTCCCCCTACATCCCATTTGACACCCCCACACCCCCGAAAATCCGCCCACTCACCTGGACATCCCTCCCACCCTCAAGGACACCCTCCTACCCCCACCCCACTAGACAGCCCTCCCTCCCCCACACCCCTGGACACCCCCTCCCTCCTGGAAACACTCCCACCCCTGGACTGACCACCCCCCAATCCCCATGGACACCCTGGACACCCCCCCCCCCACCCCACTAGATATCCCTCTCGTTCTCTTGGAAACCCCCCTCACCCCACAGGACACCCCACACCCCTGGACACCCGATGGACAGCCCCCACTCCCCTGGACAGCCCTCCCACCCTTCGGGAAATGCTCTGACCCCCCTGGACTTCCTCCCACCCAATCTCATGGACACCCAAGAAACCCCCCACCGGATATCCCTACCACACCCCTGGATATCCCCACCCCACTGGACACCCCCCACACCCCCTCCCCCTAGACTAGAATCCATACCAGAAAAACCATCAAAATAGACCAAAACAAGAAGTGGAGAAAAATTAAACATTCACATATATAACATCAAAACATACAATTTAAACATAAAAAGAACTAAACCAACCTAAACGACGATCAAATACACAATTACAATGACAATATTAAAAATTACATTTTACACTACATACTACTACAATTCAATTAAACCTGTAAAATAATTTGAACATTCCACTTGTAAGTGTTTGATATCTTGAGAACTATATGGTTGAGGGTCATCAAATGGAAATAAATTAATAGGATAGCAGTTAACGTGTATAATGAATATATCAAATGAAATATTATGGAATGGTTTAAAAGGAAATCTTACCAGGTAAAAGTTTACAACTATTCCAGTTGTAATTAATTCATACATAAATATTATCAAATAATATCCACATTTGATGATGCCTTGTTGTTCATGAAAATTATGTTTGAATGAGTGTAAATTAAATACATTTTTATTAATAAATCAAAAAGTAAACATTTTAAATGGATATTTACCATTACATTTACATATTTGATCTTCACACTCTTTTTCATTCTATTTTTTCGAAAGTGGACCCATCCCCTGTTAGAAAATAATATAAATGGGATAAATTTAAAAATCATTATAATATATAAAACTATTGATAAATTGAAACTTACTTTTCCAACATTTTCTTAAAACTTTCCCGCACATCACCATGGACAGAGCATATCTAATAAAGTGTTTCCTCCCTTGGGAAAAAAACACCTAACATCCAATGAGCCCTGATAAAAGTAAATTAGATGTTATTGGTTTTATATGTTAAAAGACAATGAACTCTTTGAGAGATATATGTTTCATACCTCTCACAAGAAGGAATCATCCAACATTGTGGGACTATATTCTGATCAAATATTTTAGCAATATAAAGCATTATTTGTTCCTCATCCAATGCATGTGCTTTAGGGGAAATCAAATGCATGTGCATGAATCCATATAAATCTGTCCGCTCATTCTTCTCAAAAATTTTATAAAGATACCTAATACAAAATAGACATAATAATACATTTTTAATAAATATAACACAGGGAAAGGGTGTTAAGATATACATGGAAAACATTTGAACCACGTTGATGCCCACCTTATCTCCAGTAACAAGTTCCATGATATTAGTTTTCAAAATCCCCAGAGTTATTGTACGTCCACAAACATGAGATTCCATTGGAAACTCATAATGATCCACCAAAAAATTTGAATATCTTGACAATATGTCAAGACTACTAGAATCTGTATCTGATGTCATAGCCATTTGCCTTTGTTGTTGTATATACATTATTTTTTTACCTTTGAAGTATTCCTGTAAAAATAAATATAAAAATATATTAGTTTTCAAATGATAAAAAAACTTTAATAAAAAATGTAATAGAAGATATAACATACATACCTCTATGGTAATGAGTTGCAGAATTCTGGATGGCCAAATTAAAAAATGGCAGATACAATGTCCAACTGTCATCACCTCATCTGTAGGTAATGGTACTCAAGCTAATATATCTATAATATCATGTACAATGACCCTATGATTCTCTACCTTTAATTGTTGATGATGAACTCTATCTCCTACACAATATACCAGCCCATATGCAACTATATGATGTTGAGGATCATCAACATACAACTCGTAATAAGTAGGAAGCTGCAACGGAGGAGTAGGATAAAAAATGGGGTCCATAGGCTGAGGTGGGGGAGTGGGAGCTACTGGTAGAAGTGGAGGATAAATAATGGGGTCTGCAGGGGGAGGTGGAGGAGTGGGAGCTGCAATCTGCAATTGTCTTTGCATGTCTACAAACATAGAGTATACCAATGCTCTAATATTTTCCTCCATATTCACATTAATAGTAGGAATTTCAGGTTCCAAGGATTATATTTTTTTATAAACACCCTCAATGTAAGAATTTGAAGAACGTGGAAACATTTTTTTACTGATACACCTGTCAGATATCCTAGTACCAGACCAGGATGTTCAGGCTTTCCCAATGCTACAGATAAAATATCATGCCTCTCAAGAGCTTTAAATACCCCCTTTGAGCTCTAATCCTCAAGGTAATCATGTATTTATTAATTGACCATTTCTGTAATGATTGAAATATTATGAAGAATATAGTTACCTTAAATAAATAAAATAGACATCTTACAATCCTCTCAGCTAAAATTCTGTAATATTCTGAAATATATTTCTCTTTTCGGCCCATCCGAGCTCTCCTATATTTTTCATGTCTAGATGGAGGGGATGGAGGGGACACCTCTCTAGAGCTTAAAGTCTCAGCTCTTATTTTTTTTAAATTTTTCTGCCATCATTTGTTCTTGTAAAAATGTATTCCCACCCCGGGATAGACTATGGGTGTATACATTTTTATATTCGATCTCCTGATAAGATTTCCTTGTTATCTATAAATAAAGAATAAGAAATCATTAAAAAAACATTAATAAGTTCATTTATATAAGAAATCTTATAAAAGATTACATTTCCCTTAACAAAAATGAATCTTTTCTTCTACATTCAACTAACCTTCTCAATGTGTCTCTATATATGAAAGGATATATATGACATGGATTTTGATGAATCCTATGACCAAAAATGAAATTAGATGAGAGTGTTGATTTGAAATCCTTCCATCTCCTGGCAGCCATCAATACTAATTTCTTCTTGACTCCTCTAGTATCAGGAATATCAAATTTCATCTGATAAAGAAGAGGTTAAACATAATATATATACTAGAAAATTTTAAATAATATTTAAATAATAGAAAAAGATCATACCAAAATTGTCTCCCACAACTGAGAGATTATCGATTTGTCCACACTTCTCTAGTCATTATACAAATTGCTTACTTTTCTCTTACCCTGATTTGATACACAACACTTAAAATATTTTGCATTTGGACCTCTAGGAATATCATCCTCATCAAACTCAAAGAGTATCCTCTAATCCTGCATATGTGAAAGTGATAATTTTGGTAAATGTGTGCACCCACGTTTACCAACACTTGAACTCTTTGTCGCAATGGGATCACATGAGGAATATTGGGAAACATCAAGAAGAGCATGTGAATTATCCTCCCCATAGGTATGACCAATATGCTCATGTCTAGAATCATGTGGTTGATCAACTGATTGATCTATCATTATACTTGAAATAAAAAAAACAAACATTAGTTCACAAATATTCAAATTCAAATATTAAAATAATAATGTAAACAGAAAATAGAAAATTTTACTAAGTTACGTAATAGTAAACATGGTTAATATGGTAATCATGTTAAACAATGGTAAATATGGTAAAAATTGTAAACAAGGTAAACATAGAAAACTTGGAAAACATGGTAAACCTGTTATATGTGGTAAACATGGAAAAGTAATTGTAATTGAAACAAATAGACATATAAATTATATAATGGTAAACATGATAAAGTAAACTAAACAAACTTAAAACAATCAAAAACAAATAATCATTTGTTTTAATACATGTTTTAATAAAGAAGAAACTAACGATATCTAACATTTTATGAAAATAATAAATGTAAACAATAAGTAATCAAATGTTACCTTTAATTTTAGTAATGTACAAATGGATTGTTTTCCCAAATTCTTTCGTCGTGATCATTCCTTATGGCACAAATCATGTCTTCAACATTATCAACATGTTGTTATGTTGATCTTTCCATGGAAGTAGGGATCTCACATAAATAAGCATCTTCATCAAGTTCATCCTCACCAACATATTGTTTTTTCCTTTTTAAAACAACATCCCACTACATATCTGATTGATCTAAAACATAGAAAATTTGTTTTACATGTATTTCCATTATAAAATAATCAGTTGTGTCTTTCAATTTATTCAGATTAAAAACTATCATTCCAAATTCATCATGTCCGAAACTGTTGTTAAAGATAAACCATTTACAGTTAAAAACATGAACATTAATTTTAAAGTAATTAACCTCCCATATTTCTTCAATCACTCTATAATATACACTTGATGCAGAAATTTGATTTTTGTCTTTAGCACTCGAAAAATGCATTGCTTCTGAAAAAACCAATACACCACTAGTTTGAACTGCACTTTCGTTGTCCTGAGCTTTCATATTAAAAGTATATCCATTAATTTCATAACCAGACCATGTTATCACATTTAAACAAGGATCACCCACTACCCATTTTAATGTCACTAATACTTATGATCTACCAACCAGGGTCCTTTTAAACCATGACAAAAATGTTTTGTTGTGATCATTCAAAATCCACTTATCTTTCTTCATTGGATGATATTGTTTCAACACATTAATATGTAACTTGATATACGATTGAGCATCATCAACATTATTCCAGATGTATAATTCTAACTTCTTCAACTATTCAGCTAACAACGATTTTACTTTTAAGACAGAAATCCCCTTTACCTCAATATTAACTCATCCATGGCGAGATGGAGGCAAACATATGTGATGTTCCGCAGCAAAGTAGCTCATAAAAAACTCTGCAACCTTCTCAGAAATATACATTTCAAAAATGGAGGCTTCAGGTCGATATGGATTCTTAACATACCCCTTCAATATTTTCATATAAATTTCAAAAGTATACATCCAATGATGATATACAGGTCTAAAAAGCTTTATTTCTGGAACCAGATGATTAATTAAATACACCATTATATCAAAAAAAAGTTGGAGGAAAATACATTTCCAATTGAAAAAGTTTACAAATTGTATATTTTTCTTAAATGTTCAAAGCATTCACATCAATCGCCTTATTAAAAATTGAATTGAAAAAATAACACAACTTTATTATAGTTTTTTGACACAGATGGGAAATATTCCATGCAATGCAACTGGAAGAAGTTGTTGCATCATGAGGTGACAATCAAGAAATTTCATACCTATCAACTTCAAGTCCTTCAATTAGACATAATTTTTTACATTTGAATAATAACCTTGTGGAACTTTGATATCATGAAGACACTGAAAAAAGCTAATTTTCTCCCTCTTGGATAATGTATGACAAGCCGGGTGAAGAAATGATCATCTTCCATTAGGAGTGGGAGCTAACTCCAAACGTATTCCCATTGATAGTAAGTCTAATCTTGCATTCCACCCATATTTTCTTTTTTCCTTTAATATCTAACAATGTTCCAATCAAAATATCACATATATTCTTCTCCTCATGCATGACATCAATATTATGTTTAGATTCATGATATCCATAATATGATATCTCATGAAATATTGACCTTTTTTTCCAAATATGTATATCATTACAAGAATTCTGTGTCTTTCCCAATGTCACATCAAGGTTTTACACCATATCAAAATACAGATCGGGGGATAAATTTTTTGGAGCAATGTCAAATATTTTTGATCCATTGAATGACTTTTTTAGTCTCCTATAAGAGTGATCCATAGGCAAAAACTTTCAATGACCCAAGTACACTGTTTTCATCTCATGATGCAATTGACAATATAAACTCTATTGTTCAAAAATCGAACATGCTTTATGCTATTTAACAATGTATCAAGAAAAAATTCCATATACTAGGAAGTCATTTATAGTGAACATAAGCACTTCATTTAGTTGAAAATAATACATTTTATAATAATCATACACCCTAATACCGTCCTCCCATAAAAGTTTCAAATCATCAATCAATGGTGACAAGAAAACACCAATATCATTGTCAGGTTGCTTCGGACCAGAGATCATTATACTCAACATGAAGTATTTTCGCGTCATACAAACATCAGGAGAGAAATTTTAAATCACCAATAAAATAGGCCATGAACTATATGTGCTACTGAGGGTTCGGTATGGATTCATTCAATCTGTGGACAACCCTAGTTTGATATTTCTAATTTCATTTCCAAATGTAGGATACTTCTCATCAATTTTCTTCCATTTTGGAAAATCTACTGGATGACATATTTTTCCATCAAATATCCACTCATTATCATGTCATCTTAACCATTTTCATCATGTGAATTAGAAAAAAAAATTGTTTCAAATGATGAATTATTGGAAGATACCAAAATACCAAGGACCGGATCATTGTAATCTCTACATCAGCCTGTGATTTTTCTTTCACCTTATTCCGTGATGTCCCATATTTAGGACACTCTGACAGAAATTCGTATTCCTTCCTATATATCATACAGTTATTTAGACATGCATTTATTTTCTTGTATCCCAATCCCATCAGGCTTAATATTTTCTTGGCCTTATAATGTGATTCTGGAATATCGTTATCTTTTGCAAGATTGTCTTTCATTAATTGTAGTAGCTATATAAAACTTTTGTCACTCCATCCATGTTTCCCCTTCAGGTTAATCAATATTAACATTACGGACAAAACCTTAAAATTAGTACAGCTAGGATACAAAGGGTTTTCAGTATCTCTGTATAAACACGCAAATGTCGATTCTATCTTAATTTTTTCTACTTCAATATCGTGAATGATTTCTTCAATTCCATCGAAGTTACCATCTTGAAAATCATCAACATCAGTAGATTTGACATTCCATCTAGTTTTACCATGCCAAATCCAAGGGCTGTAACTCGGATTAAAACCATGAAAAATCAGATGATCTTTTATCTCTCTACTTTTCAACTTCTTCATATTCAAACATTTCAGGCATAGATAGAAAAAATGTCATTACTTGGAACATTTCGTTTAGAAAATTCCAAAAAGGAATCAATACCTTCCTCATATTCATTACTCGTTTGATTTTCCATAATCTAACATAGACTAATTATTACCTATAAAAAATATCAAAATTATACATATTTTTATGATAAGACAAATATATTTTTTAGAAAAGAAAGCATTAGAGCTTTAATTAAAGGTATAAAATTAAAAATGTCTAAATGAGAGGATTTTACATTTTCTCTATAAAGAGTGATGAGCATATCCTCCATAATAGTGGTTAGATTCACTTGAGAGTCTTCAAAGATACCTTGATTAGTGTTTTTATCATCAAGACAGTTGGCTTCACGATAAACGTGTGTGATGATAAAGTTTATTGATGAAAGTGTGTGAAGACATTTAATGAACTTCAAAGTAAGGTTCCAGGAAAGATGGGGCTGATTCTTTCTAACATCATGCACGGTAGTTGAGGAATCATATTCAAACCAGAGATTGTTATAGTTTCTTTAATGAACTCACTCCACTACTTTTATTAATGCCATCATCTCAGCTTCAAGGGCAGTGGAATGACAATAAGTGCCATAAAATACAACAATCATTTCACTATTGTGGTCATGAAAAAACAATACCATATCCAGCGGGTTTGGGAATCCCCTTCGAGGCACCACCGAGATTGCATTTAATCTAACCTGTAAAGGGAGGATTCCAGAAAATTTTTATAGTTCCCATTTGTTTATGAAAGTTACCTGACAAATGAAGCCCTTGTAAAACTGAAAAGTCTTTGAAAAAGTTGTGACATTGTTCAGTGGGAAACTGATTTTCACTTTCAGTCATTGAAAGAATATTTGAAATGGAAACATTGTGATTGAAATGACCATTTTCATGCCTACTTTTATTCCGGATTCTGTATAAAGTGTGAAATTTTGTAGCACAAGCGACATGGAAAAGGATATGTATCTTCTTGGAGAACTGTTCTGCTGAAATAAAATGTAAGAAATATGCAATACCACTGACATGAGGGATCGAAAATCCAAAGAGATCAAATATAATAATCCAGAGGGAAACAACGGTAACAAATTTATCTTGGATCATTTCTTCTTAAGGTTCACAAATAATACATCCTGGTGCAATTAGATACCAAATTCACCCTTCTGTAAAAAATAAATATGATGTATAAGTATTAAAATATGTATACACTCACTACTGAAAATTACACAGATCACAAAAATTTGAAACCTATGGATAGCCCTCCCCCACCCATCTGGACAGCCCCGCCACCCCCCTATACACCAACCCATTGGTCACCACCCCCACCACCTTGGACACCCCCTGGACACCACCACCCCATTGGACAACCCCCACCCCCTTCGACACCCCTGGACACCACCACCCCCTCTCGACAGCCTCCCACCCCTCTAGACAGCCCCCCCCCCCCCATTGGACACCCCACCCCTCCTGGACACCCCACCCCACCCCTACCTTGTTGGACACCCCCTAGACACCCACAACCCTCTGGACAACCCCCCCCCCCCCCCCAGACAGCCCCCCGAACCCTCTGGACAGGCCCCCACCCCCTTAAACCCCCCCCCCCCACACACACACACCCCTGGACTGCCCCCCCCCCCCACACCACCTCCATGGACAGCCTGGAGACCCACAACCCTCTGAACAGCCCTCGAACCCTCTGGACAGCCCCCACCCCTCTAGACATCCCCCACCCCCTGGACACCCCCTACCCCCTTGGAAAGCCCACTCACCTCCCTAGACATCACACCCACCCCCTGGACACCCCTATCACCTTGGACAACCCCCTCACACACTGGACACCCTCCCCCACCCATGTGAACACCACCAACCCCCTTGAATATCCCCTGCACCCCCTGGACACCACCCCACCCCCTTTGACATCCCCCACACCCCCTTAGACACCCTGACCCCCTTAGATAGCCCCCGCACCCCCATGGACATCACCACACTACCTTGGACACCCCCTGGACACCCTAACCCCCTTGGACACCACCCCCACACCTTTGGACACCCCCTGGACACCACCATCCCCTTGGAAATCCCCCCCAACCCTCTGAATAGCCCCTAACCCCCTGGACACCATAAGAGCCATAAAATCCATCAATCATTTCACTATTTTGGTCATGAAAAAACAATACCATATCCAGTTGGTCTAGGGTTCCCCTTCGAGGCACCACCGAGATTGCATTTAATCTAACCTGCAAAGGGAGGATTCCAGAAAATTTCCATAGTGCCCATTGGTTTATGAAAGTTACCTGAAAAATGAAGCCCTTGTAAAACTTAAAAGTCTTTGAAAAATTTGTGATATTTCTAGTGGGAAACTGATTTTCACTTCGAGTCATTGGAAGAATATTTGAAATGGAAACATTGTGATTGAAAGGAACATTGTCATGCCTACTTTTATTCCTGATTCTATATAAAGTGTGAAATTTTTTAGCACAAGCAACATGGAAAAGGATGTGGATCTTCTTGGAGAACTGTTCTGCAGAAATAAAATGTATGAAATATGCAATACCACTGACATGAGGGATCAAAAAGCCAAAGAGATCAAATATAATAATCTAGAGGGAAGCAACGGTAACAAATTTATCTTGGATCATTTCTTATTAAGCTTCACAAAGAATACATCCTGGTGCAATTAGATACCAAATTCACCCTTCTGTAAAAAGTAAATATGAAGTATAAATAATAAAATATGTATACACTCACTATTTAAAATTACACAAATCACAAAAATATGAAACCTATGGATAGCCCTCCCCCCCACCCCTCTGGACAGCCCCGCCACCCCCCTATACACCAACCCATTGGACACCACCCCCACCCCCTTGGACACCCACTAGACACCAACACCCCATTAGACAAACCCCACCCCTAGACACCAACCCCACCCCCTTCGACACCCCCTGGACACCACCACCCCCTCTGGACAGCCTGCCACCCCTCTGGAGAGCCCCCCCCCCCCCCCCGACTTGGACACCCCACCCCACCCCTACCCTGTTGGACACCCCCTGTACACCCTCAACCCTCTGGACAACCCCCCCCCCCCCCCCCCCGGACAGCCCCACAAACCCTCTGGATAGCCCCCCACCCCCTTAACCCCCCCCCCCCCCACACACACGCACCGCTGGACTGCCCCCCCTACCACCTCCATGGACACCCTGGACACCCACAACCCTCTAAACAGACCCCGAACCCTATGGACAGCCCCCACCCCTCTAGACATCCCCCACCCCCCGGACACCCCCTACCCCCTTGGAAAGCCCACTCACCTTCCTAGACATCACCCCCCACCCCCTGGACACCCTTATCACCTTGGACAACCCCCTCACCCCCTGGACACCCTCCCCCACCCACTTGGACACCACCAACTCCCTTGGATATCCCCTACACCCCCCCTGGACACCACCCCACCCCCTTTGACATTCCCCGCACCCCCTTATACACCCCTGAAGGTTCCGGGCACAGCGGAAGCGCGTTGGTGGGTTTTCCCAACTTTAACTTTAACATTAGACAACGTTCAATCCGAGATCCTTCACGATATAAAACGCCGAATCTTCAGAATAGAACGAAGAACGAAAATAAAAGAAGAGTCCTGGAACCCTTGAGGAGGATTATCATATGTTGATTATAATTAATTTAATTAATGCATAAGAATTACCTTGTTTGAATTCTTTCTTCGTTGATGTGTCCGGTCATGATTCAGTGATCCGTCGTTGCGTCATAGAATCCAAGTGTAGGATTCCTCTAGCGGTGATCCACACGTGTGTCACGTATCCCCAGACATCACCGAAGAGATCTCCGGGTGCTAGCGTGGAAGAACCTTCGCTTGCGATATCCGCCTTCGACCGCCTTGATCCGGTGGAGGATCTTGCTCTCGTTACGCGAGGGCATTCTTGGTGGAAAGGGAATTCTCTCTTGGCTTGAGAGTATTTCCAAATCCGTTGTGCACAAAAATGGCTCTAAAAAAAATGATGGGGTTGCGAGGATATTTATAATCAGGTTTCAGGTTAATAGAGTTATGACAATAAATAAACGCGTTACGCGTTTTATTTATTTCATTAACTCTTATTGAAAACCCCCAAGTGAAATTATTAATTCCTTGACATGCACCCACGCTGATTATAATAAATATCATTTAATAAAACAATATTAAATCCTCAAATCCCAATTGGTAAAACTACACGGCGTGTAATAATTAATACACGGCGTGTACTTGTTTTCCATAAAACTACACAGCGTGTATATTTAATATACACGGCGTGTAATTTTATTTTCCATTTTTCTCCACCACATTTATTAGACCTTGAGTAATGACTATTTATTTCTTAAATAAATGTAACTGCATTACTCGCTAATAAATATATTATTTTATCCACAGTATATTCTCTCGAATAACTAGTTTCAAAATAAATGCGATCAGACATCCTTAAATAATTATTAAACCACAGTCGGGAAAAATATTTATTTAACTTGTTAAATTAATATTTAACTGAGATACATGGACACACTTAGTGTGTGACCCTCTAGGCCTCTTTCTCAGTGGCGTTAGGCTGAGCCTGCCTAAAGTCCAAGGTTAGCGTCTAGTAACACGCCAAGGCACCCATAGAGAAAGAAGTTAACGCCGCAATGACGTGCCACCTCCTACGAACGCTTACCGTTTAATATAATCCCTTTGTCTCGATATCTCCAATCAAGAGGGTTGCATGCTAGTGCCATGAACCCATGTGCTTGATTATTCTTTCTTTGACTTCCCAGAATTGAACTTTCCCATACCTTACCATGGCCATTGATTTATTTAGGCTATATCAATTCCATCAAAAAGCCTGAGATATCTACTTCCATTATGGAACGGAAGGGACAAATCCTTTCTCGCATTATCTATTAATGCGGTATTACTCGTGATGCACCCAACGTATCTTACCTCACTAAGAACAGTGTGTCGTCACAATTTTCGTCAATACATCTAAGTGCACGAGTTTTAATACCCATTAATAATAATCTTAAAGTCTAAGGATCAATACACACGTCCGTAGATAGGAACATCCAATGACACTATGAAATGTGGATTTCCTTCTGGCGGGTCTCATTCTCATAATATCCTCCTGGATATTACCAAGGGCGCACACCATGAGAAGGTGCCTCAAAGTTTTATGAGTCCTCACCCCTAATGACCTGTATTATTTGTGTCCCTCAAATAATATCATCCGTCCATAGAACATACATTCAAGAACAGTGTTATGGCACTTTCGGGTTCTCATCATAGCAGGGATCTGCTACGACCCTTTAATGCAACAACTGTCCTTAGGACATTATCACATGACATGTCTCGCAGAAGAACATTCAAGATGTGATAAGGATTTTATTTAATGAATAAAGTAATAAGTAGTTGGTTCTAGACCACCAACTCCAACAGACTCCCACTTGGACTAGAGCCAACTACTAACAACCTTTAACCCGCTAGCTCTCACATGATATTCATGCTTCTGCTGAGATAGGCCTTTATCCATGGGGTCTGCCACGTTCTCTTCCGTGGACACTCTTCTCACTGCAACTTCACCCCTTTGATATAAATCCCTCAAGAGGTGATACTTCTGGAGTATGTTCTTTGTCCGTTGATGTGACCTTGGTTCTTTGGAAAGAGCCACCGCTGCAGTATTATCACAATACAATGTAATGTGATCTTTACTGCTAGGAACCACATCAAGCTCCTGGAAAAAGTTCCGAATACAAACGGCTTCTTTGGCTGCATCAGAAGCTGCTATATACTCGGACTCCGCTGTAGAATCAGCGACAACTGGCTGCTTTGAACTCTTCCAGCTCACAGCTCCTCCATTGAGAGAGAAAACATATCCATATTGCGACTTCGGATCATTATGATCTGTTTGAAAACCAGCATCAGCATACCCTCTGATGACAAGCTCCTCGTCTCTTCCATACACCAGGAACATATCCTTAGTTCTTCTCAGATACTTAAGGATAGTCTTAACAGCAGTCGAATGCTGTTCTCCTGGATTTGCTTGATATCTGCCTACCATGCTCAGTGCATAGGCAACATCAAGCCTGGTACATAACATGGCCCACATGATGGATCCAATAGCTGAAGCGTATGGGATCTTGCTCATCCTAGCTTTCTCCTGTTGTGTCTGGGGACACATTTTCATAGAAATATGTAAGCCATGTGACACTGGAACCAATCCCCTCTGGGATTTTTCCATACTTAATCTCTTTAGTATCTGGTCAATGTATGTACCCTGACATAGTCCAAGCATCCTCTTGGATCTATCACGAATGATCTTGATCCCTAGAATGTAGGCTGCTTCTCCTAAGTCCTTCATGGAGAAACACTTGTTCAACCAGTCCTTAACTGACTGTAAGGTTGTTACGTCATTTCCAATAAGCAATATGTCATCAACATATACCACTAGGATGACGACCGCATTCCAATTAAACCACTTATAAACACATGGCTCACATTCGTTCTTAATGAAACCAAATTCCTTTATGGCTTCATCAAATCAAATGTTCCATGACCTGGATGCTTGCTTTAATCCATAAATGGATTTCTGCAACTTGCAAACCCGTTTGGCTTCACCTGGTGTCACAAACCCTTCTGGTTGTGTCATATAGACATCTTCTTGAAGGTTCCCGCTAAGGAATGCTATTTTGAAATCCATCTGCCAAATCTCGTAGTCATGGTAAGCTGCTATGGCAAGTATGATTCTTATGGATTTAAACATGGAAACTGGTGAGAAGGTTTCATCATATTCAATTCCCTGACGCTGTCTGAATCCTTTAGCCACTAGCCTTGCATTATAGGTGCTAACTTGACCTTCCATGTCCAGCTTTCTTTTGAATACCCATTTGCATCCAACATGCTTTACATCAACTGGCACATCGACCAGAACCCAAACTTGGTTCTGATAGATGGAATCCATCTAAGAATTCATAGATTCTATCCATCTTGCAGCTTCTGAGCTTTCTAATGCTTCCTTGTAGGAGAGAGGTTCATCATTGTACAATAATAATGATTCACCATCCTCGGTGACTAGGAAACCAAATCTCTCTGGTTCCCTTACCTCTCTTGAGCTCCTACGCAGTACTTGTGTTTCTGGAACCTCTTCCATGGGGACCTGTGTAACTTGTTCCTATACCAACTCCTGTGTATCTTGAGCATCAACTTCGTTGAAGTCAATCTTTCTCCCACTATCCTTCTTGAGGATGTGCTCCCTCTCAAGAAATACGGCTTGTCTGGCGACAATCACTTTCTTGTCTTGGGGGTTATATAGGTAATATCCTTTTTTTCCTTGGGATATCCTATAAAGATACACTTCAAGCCTCGTGGTGGTAGTTTGTTGCCTGAGAAGGCCTTAACAAATGCCTCCCATCCCCATACACGTGTGTGCAACAAAGTGGGTTTCCTTTCATTCCATAACTCGGATGGAATTCCATTTGCCTCCTTAGTTGGTACTCGGTTTAATGTGTATGATGCAGTTTGTAATGCATATCCCCAAAAGGATAATGGATGATCCGCATGACTCATCATCGACCTCACCATGTCCAACAAAGTGCGGTTCCTCCTTTCACTAAACCATTCCACTATGGTGTATACGGAGGAGTGAGCTGAGATAGAATCCAGACTCCCGTAGAAGATCGATGAACTCTTGGTTTAGATATTCTCCACCTCGATCTGATCGAATCTTCTTTATCTTCTTACCAAGTTGATTCTATACTTCATTCTTGAATTCCTTAAATTTCTCTAAGGATTATGAATTATACCTCATTAAGTAGACATAGCGATATCTACTCAAATCAATAGTAAAAGTAATAACGTAAGAATATCCACCTATAGCTTCTACTGGAAATGGTCCACACACATCTGTGTGTACCTATCCTAGAAGCTCTGTGACCCTTTCACCTTGTCCACCAAAAGGTGGCTTGGTCATTTTTCCTTGTAAACAAGTATGACATCTATCTAGTGGTTTTAGCTCAGTAGAGTCTAAATAGCCATCTTGGTAGAGCTTTGTCAAGCGCTTCTCGTTCACATGACCAAGGCGGTGATGCCATAACTGGGTGATGTATGAGTCATGTGAGTTTGTTTTGTTATCGATTGACAACACTTGGTTTTCGTAATTTAATACATACAAACCATTATTCAAATGTGTCATACCATAACATACGTTGTTCTTATAAAAGAGACAACCCTTATTTCCAAACTTGGAAATAAATCCATCCATATCCAAACAAGATATAGAAATTATGTTCTTGGTAACACTAGGCACAAAATAACAGTTTTTTAAAACCAAAATCATGCTAGTTGGCAATGAGAGGTGATAGTCGCCAATAGCCAACGTAGCCAGCATTGCGCCATTGGCAGCTCGAAGATCCACCTCTCCTCTGGATATCTTTCTAAATCTACTTGGTTCCTGCATTTGAATACAGATGTGAGCCCCACAAGCTGTATCTAATACCCAATGTGTAGAAATAGAAAGATTGCACTCAATAACGAACGCACCTTTAGCGTCCCCACGCTTCTGGGTGCAGTTCCTCTTCCAGTGGCCCTGCTTGCCACATGCAAAACACACTGCTTCCCAATCCTTGCCCTACCTCTGGATCTTCCCCTTCTTGGAGGGACAGTGCTCGGGGGCTTCAGACCGTTTATAAGTATTTGGCCCCTTTGCCTTGTCCTTCCTTTTCTTGTTCACCATAAGGATCGCGGGTTTGTCACGCCCCATGTCCTTATCTACCTGGCGAATCAAGGTCAGAAGCTCCGATAGACTCTTCTCATTGCAGCTCATGTTATAGTTGACAATGAAGCTAGAGAAGGTCTTGGTCAATGATGATAGGATGATATCTGTACGCAACTCATCTGGGAATTTAATCCCTAAGATGTCCAAGCGTTCAATGTAGCCAATAAGCTTGACCACATGAGTCCCAACTGGCGTAGACTCTCCAAGCTTCATGGTAAACAAAGCATTTGAGATCTCATACCTCTCATGTCTCGCCTTCTCTTGGTAGAGATCTTTAGGATGAGACATCATGCTATACGCATCCATGTTTTCATGTTGCTTCAAGAGCTCATTAGACATGGCCGATAGCATGAAACACTGGACATCTGTGGCATCATCCATGTGTTTCATGTAGAGAGATAATTCTTCATCACTAGCCTCTTTCCCAGGCGCAACTCGAATAGGCTCTTCCAGCACATATAATTTCCTTTCGTGGCGAAGGACGACACATAAACGCCTCTGCCACTCTTGGAAATTGGTTCCGGTGAGAAGGTTTTCTTTTTCGAGTATGGTGCGCAATGATATGTTTGAAGTCATTTTCTTGTCGTTTCTACAATTTAAGATGAGCAAAGGTTTAGTACTTTATTATAAAAATTGAGACAAATAAATAAATTAATACTTATTAGTCTCCCACTATTTTATCAAAATCCAATAGCCCTCACCATTGACTTCGGAATATTCTATTGCGTGAATATTCTTGTGGCAATGATCCATATTTCTCTTCGCATTACCCCAACTAGGGTTGGTCAAGCAACTTTAAGGGTTTTAGGTAGGCATTCCAAATTCCAACTGCATTAACTTGTAGTTCCTTGATCCGCTGAGTGGACTCCCCAATCCTGAAATCCTTTTTGGATTTCCTCAACCTTTTCCTCTTGGTCACACCAAGTCTTGCTGTGGCAGTCAACCCTTGATGGGAACCAAGTCAAGTCAACCCAAAACATTGAATTAGAATTCCCTGATAATTGAAAGCACCCCAACTAGGGTTGGTCAAGCACCTTGAACTATGGTTCGATTCTAACCAAGATTATGGAAGGCTATGCCGACTTAATATTTATTTTGATGGATTTTATCCTTATACGTAAATTGCCATTTTATTATCTTTGATTACAAGCTTGTTAATATTAAGTGGGATATACTTAAGTGATTAACCATGTCTAAGATAATATTTACGTATAATCCAATTTTATTTTAGTTCCATCTTGCATGCTTGTTTAATTCATTAATTGTGTGATCGTGACAACACACCCACAATAAATAAACCATGCAACTGACAGAAATAAAATAAATGGTATGATCATGAGCTTTTCTATTGGTTAGTTTATCTAGCGGTTGATAAACTAACCCAAGACATAGGGGAGAAACACCTTGAACCTTTCGGGTTCGTGTTTACAGCTTTCCACCTGTCCACCTTTGTATCTCCTTGTATTGGTTTCATCATGGATCCTGACTTGAGCCGCCTCCACTAGCTTGGGAGCTCCATCAATTACATATGCATTTATCTCACACGCAGGTGAGGGGAACGAAAGGGGTTTTTACATAAAAGAATCCTTGGGCGCGCATGCCCTACATATTAATGAAGAGATGGCTCGCAGGCCAACAAATTTAATTTAAATAAATAAATTAAATGAAACCATTCACATACAAAGGTCTCGGTCTAGCTCATGAGCATCCATACATGCAAAGATATTTACGCATAAATAAAACTAGCATTCAATTCTTTAATCGTTCTTTGTTTAAGATAAATCACGCTCGAATCAATTAAATATATTTAATTAATCAATCCTTTTTATCTTAAATCCATTTTCTAAATTTCCTTGAGATTCTCATCCATCATAATTTTAAACAAAAAAATTCATTTAAAATTATCATTGTAAACAACTTGTACCTTGGAGCCAACCCGAAGAATTCCCATTTATTACGCAGATGTTAAATTAAACACATATATATAAAACACCTATCACGTGTTGTGCCTCAGCTTTACGCCGGCACCATGGTACACGTCTCAAGGGTTTGTATAATATAATAATAAATTCTAATAAATCTGCGTAATTTGGGTTAGTACACGGCGTGTAGTTCCGACTACACGACGTGTACTTTTTCTTCACCGTCCATCCGAAGTACACGCCCGGGGATAGGGCGTGTTAATGTACTTCGGAAATTTTCGGAGTACATGGCGTGTACAGTGGGACACACGCCATGTAGTTTCCGCGTTACACGGTTTCCAGCCGGGCATGCTATGTACGGAGTACACGACCCAACCCTAACCCGAAGGGACTACACGCCGTGTTCATTGGACCACACGACATGTATTCCGGAAACTGTGTGCCACCTGTTTCTGGTGAACACACGGTGTCTTAAATTCTTAGAAAGAATCCAATACACGGCCTGATTTGGCGGATCAGTCAATGCATTGAACCTAGACTACACGGTGTGTACTTCTGAATACACACCGTGTATTCTGGTGTTATACGGCCAGAAACATTTGGCTACTCCGGATGAGTTCCTTTATTTTATTTTAATCAAACTTAAAAGAAAAAACTGTTTCTGTGAGGTGAACGAGAAATGAGAGAGGAGGAACAGATCTCGATATTCAGATTTCCAGAACGATTAAACATGAATTGAAATAACTAAATTATTAAATGTGTAAATCACCAACAAAAAAACTAAATAATTATAACCAACGATATGAACCCTCTGATACCACTTGAAGGATTCGGGCGCAGCGGAAGCGCGTTGGTGGGTTTGCCCAACTTTAATTTTAATGTTAAACAACGTTCAATCTAAGATCTGTCACGATATAAAACGCCGAAACTTCAGAATAGAACGAAGAACGAAAAGAAAAGAAGAGTCCCAGAACCATTGAGGAGGATCATCATATGTTGATTATAATTAATTTAATTAATGCATAAGAATTACCTTGTTGGAATTCTTTCTTCGTTGATATGTCCGGTCACGATTCAGTGATCCGTCGTTGCGTCATAGAATCCAAGTGTAGGATTCCTCTAGCGGTGATCCACACGTGTGTCACGTATCTCCGGACATCACCGAAGTGATCTCTGGGTGCTAGCGCGGAAGAACCTTCGCTTGCGATGTCCGCCTTCGACCGCCTTGATCCGGTGGAGGATCTTGCTCTCGTAACTTGAGGGCGTTCTTGGTGGAAAGGGAATTCTCTCTTGTCTTGAGAGTATTTCCAAATCCGTTGTACACAACAATGGCTCTCAAAAAAATGTTGGGGTTGCGAGGATATTTATAATCAGGTTTGAGGTTAATAGAGTTATGAAAATAAATAAACACGTTACGCGTTTTATTTATTTCATTAACTCTTATTGAAAACCCCCATGTCGAATTATTAATTCCTTGACATGTGCCCACGCTGATTATAATAAATATCATTTAATAAAACAATATTAAATCCACAAAATCCCAATTGGAAAAACTACACTGCGTGTAATAATTAATACAAGGCGTGTACTTGTTTTCTATAAAACTACACAGCGTATATATTTAATATACACGGCGTGTACTTTTATTTTCCATTTTTTTCCACCACATTTATTAGACCTTGAGTAATGACTATTTATTTCTTAAATAAATATAACTTCATTACTCGCTAATAAATATATTATTTTATCCACAGTATATTCTCTCGAATAACTAGTGTCAAAATAAATGCGATCAGACATCCTTAAATAATTATTAAACCACAGTTGAGAATAATATTTATTTAACTTGTTAAATTAATATTTAACTGAGATACATGGACACACATAGTGTGTGACCCTCTAGGCCTCTTTCTTAGTGGCATTAGGCTGAGCCTGCCTAAAGTCCAAGGTTAGCGTCTAGCAACACACCAAGGCACCCATAGAGAAAGAAGTTAACGCTGCAATGACGTGCCACCTCCTACGAATGCTTACCGTGTAATATAATCCCTTTGTCTCGATATCTCCAATCAAGCGGGTTGCATGCTAGTGCCATCAACCCATGTTCTTGATTATTCTTTCTTTGACTTCCCGGAATTGAACTTTCCCAGACCTTACCATGGCCATGGATTTATTTAGGCTATATCAATTCCATCAAAGGGCCTGAGATATCTACTTCCGTTATGGAATGGAAGGGACAAATCCTTTCTCGCATTATCTATTAATGCAGTATTACTCATGACGCACCCAACGTATCCTACCTCACTGCGAATAGTGTGTCATCACAGTTTTCGTCAATACATATAAGTGCACGAGTTGTAATATCCATTAATAATAATCTTAAAGTCTAAGGATCAATACACATGTCCGTAGATAGGAACATCCAATGACACTATGAAATGTGGATTTCCTACTGGCGGGTCTCGTTCTCATAATATCCTCCTGGATATTACCAAGGGCACACACCTTGAGAAGGTGCCTCAAAGTTTTATGAGTCCTCACCCCTAATGACCTGTATTATTTGTGTCCCTCAAATAATATCATCCGGCCATGGAACATACATTCAAGAATAGTGTTATGGCACTTTCGGGTTCTCATCATAGCAGGGATCCGCTACGACCATTTAATGCAACAGATGTCCTTAGGACATTATCACATGACATGTCACGCAGAAGAACAATCAAGATGTGATAAGGCTTTTATTTAATGAATAAAGTACAAAGTAGTTGGTTCTAGACCACTAACTCCAACAACCCCGACCCCCTTAGACAGCCCCCGCACTCCCATGGACATCACCCCCACTACCTTTGACACCCCTTGGACACCCTCACCCCCTTGGACACCACCCCCACCCCTTTGGACACCCCCTGGACACCACCACCCCCTTGGAAATCCCCCCTAACCCTCTGAACAGCCCCTAACCCCCCGGATAGCCCCCACCCCTCTAGACACCGCCACCCCCTTGGACAACCCCACCCCTCCTGGAAACCACCCCCACACCCTAACCCCTTGTACACCCCCGTGGACACCCCACCAACCCGTTGGAACCCCCCCCCCCCCCCCCGACAGCCCCCCAAACCCTCTAGATAGGCCCCCACACCCATGGACACCCCCACCCCCTTGGACAGCCCCACCCCCTTCGACACCACCCACCCCCATGGACCCCTCCTCCCCCCCCCCACGGACACCCTGGACACCCCCAACCCTCTGGACAGCTCCCCGGACCCTCTGGACAGCCCCAACCCCTTTGGACAGCCCTCCACCCCATGGACAACCCCCACCCCTCTAGACAGCCCCCACCCCCTGGACACCCCCTACCCCATTGGACAACCCACTCACCCTCTTGGACACCACCCCCACCCCTGGACACCCCTATCCCCTTGAACATCATCCTCATCCCCCTCACCCCAAGACATCCCCCACCCCCTTGGACACCCCCAACCACCTTGGACAACCCTCGTACCCACCCTAGACACCACCCCCACCCCCTTTAACATCCCCGCACCCCCTTGGACACCCCCAACCCCCTTGGACAGCCCCTACACCCCCATGGACACAACCCCCACCCCCTTTGACACCACCTGGACTCCCCCACCCCACATGACAGCCCACCCAACCCCCCAGGACACCCCACTCACTTGAACAACCTCCCACCCCGTTGGAAACCCCCTGTACACGCACACACACATGATAGAACACACAAAAATCATAAACTTACATGATATCACATCCATATGTTTATTTTACAAAAAAATAATTTATCATGGTATAAATAAACACTATGAAACTTACCATGATAGAAATAACAATGAAAAAAACATCTCAAACAATTAGTTTAGGGAATCACAGAAAATAAAAACTGAAAACGAGTCGTGTGAGGATTACTTGAGTGTTTTCAGTCGACCAAATAGATTTGATGATAATAAATATGAATAATGATTTTGGAAAAATGAGGCTGGAGTGCATGACTTCGAAGAATCATTTCTAGGTTTTCTGTGGGAGAGAGACGAGTCACAGGTCGCCCGATAGAGGAAAACAGAATGAATGAATACGGGGTGAGATAAATCATTTAAAAGATTTATCACATCGGTTATTTAATAACCATTATGGTAAAAAAAGATTAATGTTTAGAACATCGGTTATTTAATAACAACGTAGAAAATAATTTATCACGTCATTTATAAACTAACCGATGTGATAATTGTGACATTATCACGTCGGTTATTTCGATAACGAGCATGATAAATTGCTGAGATTAGCTTTAACAAATAAGTTTTTTATAACCAACATCATAATGCATCGAGCTTTCCTTTATCATGTCATTTATTTTATAACTGATGTGATAAAGCATGCCAGATTCGATTTTTCACTTCGGTTATACAATAATTGACGTAAAAAAGCTAATCTCAGTATATTTTACATTTGTTTTTTTATAACTGATGAAAAAAATGGATCCTGATCAATATATCATGTCTTTTATAAAATAACTGACGTGATATATAGATTTTTAAGCTTTTCACGTCGGTTATATATATCCGACGTGAAAATTGCTGACATGTTAAACGTTTTTTCCACTATTGAGTTATTAGCATAGCACGGCCTTTTCGGGATCCTCTTCCATATTCAGCACTGAATCAGATGGATTTGACATTATTGGCATGTTATTTTCCCTTCTTAGTATCTCAACACAAATTCAATGACTTGTTGGGTTCTCCCAGGCCATGTGTCTACCTTTCTGGGAAAATGAGGACACCTGTAGGGTCTACCGGGTGTTTTTTTGCCACAATAGGTTATTCATTCTTTCCAGACCCTATTTTGATGTCCCTTTCTAGGTATATAATATGAATTACAATGTATACTATGACAACACATCAAGGAATATCTGTAATATGACTAGGTGATCTAGGTTGGCATAATATATGACTGAAATGTAGGGCAAAATACTACACCTATCTGTGGATCTAGACCTATGGGGAAGCCTCCTTAATAACTCTACAGAGTAAAGTAATTCTTTGGATGCATCGTTTCTAGATAGTCCGATGATAACCAAGTGATTCACAGTGCTGAGAAATAGAAAGTACATTCAACTTGATCTAGGGTATTGTTCTCCAATTTTTTCGAAGTGTTCCCAACTCATGGGGTAAGATAATTATCATTGACGGAGACAGAAATGTGTCACCCCTATAGTTTGGCGAAACCACACAAACTTGTACTAAGGGAAAACATATTATTGAAACCTATTATTGCACTTGGATAGAAAATCTTGGGAAGATGGATCACTGTGAGAATGTCCCACAAACTTCTCAACTCAGACTCAGGATACATACCTTGGTTGCCCCATTCATTGACTAGGGGTAATTGAGGGAACACTAATTGCAGTAATGTGGATCGTTGCAGTGATAGACTGGAAAATGGAGAGTATGTTGTGATATCTTACAAACCACATCATCTTGGGTTGTATCTCGGGGAATTCACTATCTTCATCACCACATCCCAATAGGATGGGGAACTAATCACTACATCATACATAGGGGTTGTAGTCATTGGCAGTGGATTTATCATCATCGACCAGTACCTAGAAAAATTCATCATTATCTATTCTCTAATTAGAGAATGATCCTAGTGATGACAGAGAGAATTTCATAGCATGACCCTAGAAATGAACCAGATCTTCCTCCTCCAATGTGTATTTGCAGAGGGATTCAGGGATTCAGCGCATCTCTCTTCTCGGGAGGACAAAGCTGATACGTTGAGTTCTTGTCCCATCGACTGACACAATGATTTCGGGTGAGGGATCCATCATTGAGTAACAATCCAATTTAGAGTTAGAAAAATTGATGGGGGTTGACCATAATATGGTTCTTCTCAATAACCTTCTTTGGGAGGTGATGATTCTCTCTCCAACCACAGGGTGGTTCTTCAAAGAAGTGTAGATCTTTGATATAGGGAGTACCTTAATGAGGTCCGGTTTTGGAGCAGGGAAGAACTTTTCTTGGATGAACTGGGGTGTAGGGATCACCCAAGAAAATTTCGAATGGAACGTGGGGAGGACCTCTGCTGGAGTCAGTGGAAACATGGGGAGGACCTTCGTGCTAGTGGGTGACCGGGTGAGGAGGACCTTCTCTCTGGTTAATGATCTCCTGGGGAGGTCCCCCTCTTGATCTGTTGATGATGTGAGGAGGACCATCACATTGATTACTAAAAATATGGGGAAATCCTCCATACCTGGGATCGTGAGGATAGAGAGGAACTTTGTGTTTGGAATTAGCAATATGTGGTGGACCTCCGCTTTGACTAGAAATCGAGGCATGGGGTGAACCTCCGTGTTAAATATAAGACTCTGGAGGGCCTCCACTCTAGATAATTATGGTATGTGGAGGACCTTTATACAGAATCTCATTGTCGTGGGTCGACCTACGACGACTACTTCTTTCACCGGTGACTGATAGAGTCAACAAATCCATCCTATGGGGTGGATGAGCCCTCAATCCTAATTAGGCATATAGGTTCCCTTGTTATTTAATAATGAGTATGCGATGGAACATTTAAGTGGTGGAATAGTCCACTAAATCCATAGAAGTTGATGCTCCTTGAGGGAATCCTCTTAAGCTTTCACCCGGCATTAGCACTGGGTTAGCGAAGCTAGGGATATCTGTGCATGAGTATGGACCACATTCTCAATGGTATATGGGGCTAGATGGAAATACTGGTGTGGCATGGTCAGAGCCCTCCTTAGCATCTTCCTGGCTGAAGTCACAGCCCTGAGGACTTGGACACCCCATACATCGACGACATAAGGGAGTGAGTAATAATACCATTCTGGGGAGAGGCTCTTGAAAAGATTAAAGATGGGAGTGGGGAGAAGTGTCTCCCTGCATGGCCCTTGGGAACGATGAAGATGATGAGGCACTGAGACATCCATATCATGGCGGGATATATCCCTTGTTGGGATGACCCCGTCATATTCGTATCTATTGTCACTTCTTAGAAAGAAAGAAATATTACGAATAAGACCTTTGGATATTTGAAAGTCTCAAGACTTATCAAAAGGGAGAAGAAGACATAAAAGTGCAAGGGACTTACGCGAATGATCTATAATGAAAACCTACATGACATACCTCAGCATCCAGAAAACCAATGCCAATTCTACTAATACAGTGTAGTGCACAGCTCCTACGTGACATACCTATGTAGAGGAGCTGGGCAAAATAACTACATAGAACTATAATTTCATTAATCCTACTAGGAGGATCTATACAAAAGAGCTATATAGATGACCTTTAATAGAAACTTCATTTTTAACATCCTCCCTCTTTTCCTATAAGAATGGCCCTTGGGATCCCCCTTTGGGACCGTAAAAAGAAGTTGGAAGAACTCTTAAAGCTCTCATCGCGTAGCTCTTTCACCTGGGTCCACCAAATTTTAACAGGTAGCTCTATAAAACACAATAAGAGAGAGAATTAGATGGGAAAAGAATGCTTTAAATCCTTTCAGATCTTGAAACACAAAACATATGACTAAGGATCCATCTTCCATAAAGAAGAACCATCATACACATGGCTTATTCTTTAACAACTTACACGCGACTCTTCCAAAGACACCAAATGAGACCAGAAGTGTTTAGATTTAGATCTCAAACTAGTTTTTTATTAATTGAATACTTTTTTAAATCTTTAAAAGAATTAATCCTTCTATGTTTTAATCATTTTTTCTGTCATTTATAAGACCATCATGGAAAACCTGCATGCCATACCTACATGGCACGCCTGCATGGCAAACCTACACGGTGGACCTAAGCTACATAGCTATGCCAAGGACCTACACATAAAATCTATTAAACCACCTTCAAATACACTAATGGTAGGGTATCCCATTCCTTGGTTCTATTATCCTAATGTTGTAAGTCGAAGCCTCCACTAAAACCTGCTGACATATCAAACCTTTGGGAAAGGAACATTTATTTGTCTCCACTTTGGGTTTGTATATCCACAGTCAAAGGTTTCCCACATTCGTCTTCTAAGGGAGTCAGGATCCTTGGGAAGTTTATAGGTTTTTATACCTAAAATCACATAGATCCTTACCCAAGAGATAGTGTTGGGAAGTTAGTAGTCTTAGATTATGGGGACGAGACTCTGTCCTCCCCTTTTCATCTCTAAGAATCGAACCCTACGGTTCCCAATAAGGAGAGTAATGGTCACACTTGATTTTACATTAAACAAAAGAAAACTCTATATCCTATACTAGGATCCAGTAAGGGAATCCCTCATGGAGTAAGCCCCTAGTCTTTTAGTTAGACCCAATGACCATAAATTTCATTTCACATTGAATGGTTCATTGCTCTGCCCCCTCTTCCACTGTCTCCTCAGCTTCTTTTTCCAATGGCCTACCCTCTTCCATTAGTGGAATAGATAGCGCATGGATTGTTGAATATTTAACATCGTCTTGTTTATCACACTAAACCTGACTTACATGGTCTTAGATAATTGTGATGACCACAACATCCACACAATCCACCACTCCTGAACTACGGGAACCCAAATTCCCACCATAATTGGGATACATAGGAAGCCTTCAACCAGGGTATGAGCTCATTGAATACCCTATTTTAGAATCCAACCATAATTCCATTAATATGGGGAGCCTACTTCGGAGTAAGAACTGACTTATTTCTCTCAAAGGGACATACACCCCTGCAAGACTCAACCAACGCTGTGTGCTTGGATTCTAATTCATGTGGGACACATAGGAAGCCTCCCTCAGATTCAAAACCAACACTCCAAATCAACGATGTTCTTTCTAAGATATATTCCCAACAAGTTCTAATCCAAATTTGAAATTCATATCATTTCCAGGTTCCTGGGTTTCAAATGCATAAGTCTTATACAAAGCTTTGACTATGAACCTTCTGTTAAGATGTCCCAATCACATGACCGTAAAAGGTATGATGTTTCCCATTAAGTTTCTCTGAACTGAAAGTGTTCTGATTCATTCCAAAAGAATACGTAGGCAGCCCATTTATGGGTACAATCCCAAAATCAAAACAAACTTTTATCTCCCTCAAAAACAATAAATTCTAGATAGCCCCACTGAGTGGCTTAAAACCCGTATAATCATAAAACGGTTAATAGAATATTTAAATAGTATTCGATAGGAAACCATTGATGGAGAAACTCGATTACATACAAATATCTTCATTAATGGAGAACCTTGAATATATATAGATGATTCTAAATTTCGACATATGATAAAAATGATTGAAAATTTCAAGGGGGTACTATATTATTCATGGTAAATTAATAAGGATTCAAGAAAATATCTCAAATAAATAAGAGAGTCCCAGAGTAGGCAAAAATTCCCCCCAAAAGTTTGTGATGAGATCAACCTCTTATCCTCTCAACCAATGTGTGTTCTTAAGTATTGTAGGTCTGAAAAAAATGAATGCCTACCTTTGGAATGAAAGTACATTTGGATAAAGAACCATTGGATGTTTCAGGTTCCATAAATAAATCAGTTGGAAACTGTTTGGAAATAGTGATTTCAAACTGGAACACACATTCAAGGGGAGACGAAACAAAAATGGTGAAACTGACATGAATTCTTTAGCAAGTTGATAGTATTAACCATCTTTTAGGACCTTATCAATTAATAATGGAGGTTTGGAGAATAAAATCAATCATTAATGTGTCTATATAAAATATTTTTCTTTATTGGATTTTATTGTTTTCATTTGTAAAATTTTCTCTGAACTCTCTTCATTCTAAATGGATTCCTTCATGTTTTCACCCATGAATGCCTCGAATATTGCACAAGATGGATCCTCATCCACTCGAAGGACATCATCACCAACATAGCGTCTTCAATGATGGGTCCCTAATATATTGGTTCGGGAATACTTCCATCATAGAACTATCCCAACCCAAGAGGTTTCCCGATAGGATCTCTAAGTTGAATACAACCCCCAATCATCTAGTTAGGGATGACTAGTGGTCATGAAGCAAACTGTTGAAACCCCCATCTTCAACTATTTTGGGTTTTTATCCCAGAAATTCAATAACCAGTCCTTCCCATACTATAGGGAGATGGATCAATAGGTCACTCATGGACTCAAATTAAAGACATAGGGGTCCTTCTCGATGGATCCCACCAACAATCACCGCCAATAGAATCGTGAGGCAGTGAAACCCTAACACAATGGGGGTGTTCCCTTCAGTTGTGAATTCCTATTATATTATACTGAGACATGCAAGACAAACCACCGAGGACAAAATTTGGCCAACAGGGAGCAGGTTCTTACTTTTTCCACCTCTGGAGAATTCCATCAACCTATCTTGGTAGAAAACAATGAACAAGAACATACACCCATCCGCCTTAATAACACCATCCAATAGACTCATCAGGCGGTGACCAACCAATCCCGCCATTCAAATCTGATGGAGTACCATGATCAGGCACATAAATCTTCCTTATAACAATAATCCAATCGGAAAACTCATCTGGCTGCATTCTAGGAAGCCCTCCAATCAAATATGGAGGTAACTTGGGAGAAGGAATATACACCTGCATGTACTCACCAATACTATCAGCGGTCTTTCCTGTCAAAATTGAAAGAATTTTGTTTACCATGATTTGTGGAAAAGAGCCAACATCCACATAAACCAGCCACCATCCATCATGTTTTCCAACAGTCTCATTTGGCAGCACCCAAAGAAGTCAGTTGGAAAGCTCTGAGGAAAAACACGGGGAAAACTCAATTATATTACCCCACACATGAGTACTGTCAATATATACTAACAAGAAAAAGACGATATGAATAGGTATATACACATAATCTAGATACATAATGGATATATATTCCCATTCCGGATTCTAAATTCACCATATAAATTTTAGAAATGGTGAATGGGTAGACAAAACTTCCGACCCATATTCAAGAAGCCTTCCAGAATATCATAACAACAACTTCAGTAATACAAGAGGAACATACACATAATTATATCCCCACTCCTAGGATGACTCATCAGTAGGACATCCGAAAGTATATACACACCTCATTTCCATTCCATGAGGGTTTATGGGGCTTACTCCCCCAGATCGTGAGGACAACTGGATCAGGAACATACACACCTTCAAATTGGATATAATCAGCCTATTCTAATGAACACTCCAAGGAAGGAACATACACCTGACCATGATAACAACTTATCTCATTAAGTGACCCAATTACGTGTAAGAGAACATCTAATATGAAGTCCCCCCAAACATAGTTAGAAAATCAAGAGTCGATATGTGATCTTTCTCATCTTAATACTGGAGTTCATGTAGCCCCCAAAAATTTATCAGTTGAAACTCAAGATCCTACCATCCAATTACCAAATTATGATAGTAGTAGTATTAATTATGAATTTCTCCATCAAACACTTCATCATGAAGGCTTTTTTCATGAAAATTTGGTCTATCTTGAGAACCTATCTCTAGATGGGAGTCACGAAAACCCTTCGTGTGGCCAAAAGACCAAAGAGAAAGAGGATTTATCCCTTTCTATAATCCACCATGGTGGTCCTCCCCATTATGGAATTTTTTTCAAAAGTTCTATTTGTAGAAATGTTTCGCATTGTCAAGATAATTATCCAATTAACAATGTAGTGATTAGAAAGCCTTATTATTTTGAGTCACATGAAACATAAGTCCAGTCATGTCTGATTCCTTTTTAATACTAGGTGAAATACTTTCTCAACCAGAAGACAACCCAAGGCGATGGTCATTCTCCGAACCTCCCTTGGGTCATGTGCATTCTTATATGGTAGAGGAAAAAACAACTATTCCTATTATTTTTTATAGAACAATTGATAAGAAACCACTCTAGTCAGACCATGTTGATAAACGTAAAGAAAAGATGAGGAAGATGTGTTGAATATGAGAAAACAACAAGCTAAGGGTGACATACCAGTCATGTTCTATCCTTTGGCAGCCTCTCAATGAAACATTCTAAAATTGATGGATGAATATTGCATTCAAAATATCCTCCTCAACATATGGAGGAATATTCATCATCTAAAATCCAAGGTATTACCATGTGATGAATATCATTATCATGTTAAAGTAATAGAAGGGTTACATTTTTAAATAGAGTTGGCATATATCTAGGTTTCTAAACATCTAATGGTCGAGAAACAACAAGTATGTCTTCAATGTGAATGACTTAATGCATTAAAGAAGTCGTGATAACTGATTGCGGAAACACCATATGGTGTTCATATCAGAGGACGTGGTGCACACAAAACATTGAATTTCAATACACTGCAAAACCAGTAAAGCCCGCTGAAAGTGGTCTCATGACATGTTATTGACCTTGGAAAGCTACAACAAATAAATTCTGTTCATAAACAAAGAAATTATCAAAAAGAACATTCCTTGATCAGTTTTCACCAATGTCAATCCCAAAGAGAGAAAGTTATTGAGATACATTTGCATGAAGCATCTAAGAATATTAATAAGGATTCCATCTTAGAGGATGTCATCCATCAGATTGTGTGAATGTATGAAATAGAAGAACAACCTTTTGAAATAGGCTATTTAAGTGGTTGTCTAATAATAAACCTAACCAATTTTCAGACCAGAATTCATTAAATCATATGAAAATATTTTCTAATATCATATATAGTAATTCAGGAACCACCCCAGCCCAAAGGGCGGAGGGCCTTTTCAATTCAAATATTATATTTAAAAAAATTAGTTTGAAGGATTGAGGAAGAAGAAAAAGAACAACCCCAACCTACATGGATGGGTGATTTTTCTAATCTATTATCCCATCTTTAGTTGATTTAATTTTTCTCTCGATTAGGGAAGAAGCCCCAAAGTGAATGCATAAATAAACTATCCAAGGATTCTTTTCAGGTTACTTTCCATCAAACATTTCCTGTGAAATCAACATATAGAAAAACAAAGTCTTATCGAGGGAACAGAAGGATAAAATCATACAAAGACAATGATAGAATTCAATCAATACATTTTGCATTGGTGAATGTCATTAATACCATTATGGAAGAACCTCCATGAAATGAGTCCAATTTAGAGGGGTTGGAGGATGAAGTTCGTATTCATAATATAGTACACACTAATGAAAATGAATGAGGTGTGCATACCCGAAATTAGAGGCTTACCTAGAATCTAGGTATTTCCTTAAGTAACTAACTCCCACCTCATCGAAAATTATCTAACTAGGTTAAAGGTAACGGTCGCATCATATCTCACTTTTCCATTGGATAATTTCAATCTATTTCACTTGAAGAATTATTTTCCAAGAAATAAGAGGAGATGAAGGAGTTAAAAAGGCTCAATGTAGAGTTACTCAGAAACAATATTCATGTCGGATGTGCTCCCAAGGAAGATCCTCAGCTTTCACATCCAGTAAGAACACCTTAGAATAGAGGATTTGTTGCAACTACATATACAGATAATGAATTCCCTCAATTGGGTACAATAATAAAATAGAATCAAACACACCCGTACAGACATATCCTCGTGGGTTATCCCAGAAAAATACTAGCAGCACTACCACCAGTGGTTTATCCAATCGTCAAGCTAGTTAAATCTCTAGCTGTGGTACCTATATAGGACCCAACTCATCCAGATATTCCCCAAATTCTTATTAATACAATCGAGGAATTAAAAATAATATTGGATGCTATAGAAGAACAGTGTGCAATAGTACAATGAAAAAAAATTCTTATCCCACATGGGTAGATCTGATCCCTCATCCACTAAACTTTATGAATACCACATTTCCAATCATTAATGGTTTGGGAGATCCGGACTAGCACTTAACAAATTTTGTTTCTCACTATGATCCCATGATGGGGACCCCACAACAATAAGAAGCAGTGAATCTCAGATGTTTTTTCCAATCAGTATAGGGTAAATCCTTTGTTCCGTATACAAGTTTTTCAATCTTGGTCAATTATACTATGGGAAGACCTCCATCAGAAATTCCATTTCCAATTGAGCTAAATGCTACTGAAGAAAATATTTTTTTATCTTAAAATTGAAAACAAAGGGAGAATGAAAGAGTTTCAGATATCATTGGTCGATGGAAGGGATTAATATATTACTTAAATCTACCCCTCCCTCAAGAAGAGTTTCTTCCAATCGGTGTGGAAAATCTATGTGATGAGTTACGCACACCACAAATAACTTTGAAGTACACAGAAGTTTTTCGAGACCATTCTTCAATCACCCAACAAGTGGAGGATTCCATTTTTGAATACAAGTCTAAATAAAATATAATCATATTAGCTCTCGAAAGTTGAACAGGTAATGCATAGGCTTCTACTGTTACACTCAAGCGAACACCATTACATACTTGTACTTCAAAATCTTTATCAAACCATAAGGATCCACCTCCCCAGTGTCAGCATCTATGCCCGCCTTGTCAAAGTGATACAAAGGATCAAAGGTAGATACCGTTTGAGGAATTAAAGAAAAAAGCCTATTCTTTTTGGAAAGAATAGGTTCCCAGTTACTTCATTTCGGCTTTTCGAAAAAAATTAGTTCAATTTCCAAGGAAGATGAAACTGTATAAATAAAGAGTTTAAGATCTCGCAAATTATTACCCCTTTCATCAAATGTTGGGGAATCCCATCTAGGGGTGTTTTGTTTTCATTGATCTCATGAAAAAAATGGTAGAAACTAGAAAAATGAAACTAAAAATTTCAGCAGCCCAACTACCATGTGTTACTGCTACCGATCCAGAGGAAGCAGACAGATGGTAGAAGTACAAATAAATAATGCACAGAAGTATGATGATTGGATGGTTATAAAAAATATCAGCCGAAATCATGATATTCTATGAGAAAAATTTGAAATAACCTACATTTACTCCTACCACTTTAACTTAATAAAAGCTGGCATCACAAAAATATTAGTCATCCAAAGGTCAATCCTCAAAGAAGAGACATGATCAAAAAGGTAACGTGTAATCAAAAGAAGATGAACTCATGTCAAAAGAATTGTTGTCTTTGAATTTGGCATATTTCATGCCAGATATATCAAAATCACATGCCCGGTCCCACCAAATAACATAATAAGAACCGACCTGTCAAGAAAAATCTTCATCAGGGGAGGAATTGAATTTCGTTTCCGTTAACGTTATCCAATTAATGGACCCCTACGCAAATAATGATTCCAATAATGAACCTGAATTCCCTGTAACTAGTTGGGGAAATATGGGATAAATTCAAGGTCATGGATAAAGGGGAATACATGGATATTTTAGAAGCCACTATTTTAATTATACCCATACTCGAACTATTTCAACAGTAGAAACTCATGCGAGATCCCATCAAAAGGGTCATTAAGAACAAGGGAATTTTTCCCACACATGACATGATAGGCCTAGAAATGATCATCTTGGAAGACCGATTAGAGGCTAAACCACCACTCTATCAGAAAATATAGTGAACTAGTCAATCTAATGTACGAATAGAAGAAGTATTTTCAGCTTCTACACTGATACATGGTACATCTAAATCTATAGAATAAACTTCTAAGGTGCCTACAAAACTACATCTCTATTCTAGAAAATGCAGACAGTTGGATCAAAAGTATGAATTTTAAGACAACTAGACCATGTATTGGATAATTTATAAATCCTAGATGCTTTGAGTCTATCAAAAGATCTTTGAAAATAACTTATCGTGGCTTTGTCAAATCCTCAAGAGATTGAAACCGAGGTTGTTGCTACTGAGTATTACTGTATAGAGAATGATCCTATAGAATTCCATGTAGTTATATCCTTCAAATAACAGGATGGGGATGATGTTGTACATTGAAAAATTGGGCCCTTGTACTTATCTAGAAAGGTTAATGATAACGACATCTGATGATCCTTTATTGATAATTGATCATGAGTCAGC
Source organism: Viscum album (assembly GCA_963277665.1). Lineage (NCBI taxonomy): Eukaryota > Viridiplantae > Streptophyta > Magnoliopsida > Santalales > Viscaceae > Viscum > Viscum album. Next base: position 242,799 of record CAUJRU010000094.1, read on the forward strand.
CTAATTCCCGTTCGTACACTTTTTCGATTGGGTCTCACTAAATCTGACTTATCTCATTCCCCTTTCATGTTCAAGGTTATGACATGAATGAACAAGAATCACTAGAAAATATTACACTCAGAAATCTATTCAAAGATCTTTTATCTAATTCAGATTTCATGGTTGTCTGACATGCCACAACATTCAACACTCTACTTGGAAGACTGTGGCTACATCAGCATGCAGTCATTCCTTCATCATACCGCCAATTCCTCAATTATTTCTTCAATGGTCAAATTGCGAAATTTCATGGTGATAAGTCTCTATTCAGATTGTGTGAATCTCTATATATTGGGGGTATAATTCTATCACACAAAGGGGGGAAACTCCATGGAAAATGATATAACAAGAATTAATGATCTGAATGGTCTAGATTAGATCCTAGTTAACCCATTCAAACATATCAGTTTATATTACATGTTTCTTATCAATAAAATTGTTAGGGTGGACCCAAATACAAGAACTCATCCAATGAATTACGCAATGTTAGTTGTGGAAATCAAACCTGATAGCATGGGATAAAATAATGATCTATCAAGCAGTGGTGAAAGATTAAATAGAGACATCTTCAGCTCATCCACTGAACATCGGAAAGACTATGCTTTATCAGTCAGGCTATAAGAAATTGTCACATTAACAATGGAAGATAAGGAGGTTGATTCCCAACACATCATTCTCTCTTCAATATTCCATGAAGACCCTTCATCATCAGTAGGGTCATAAATGGTTGTGTCTTCTTAAGGATGTACAAATAGTGAATCCTCCCCTAGATTTGAATGTTTTGCATCATTACCTACCATTCAAGAGAAAAACAAAGAATTGGAACATGAGGAAGAATAAGAATAAGGTCTTCATGAAACCTCTGCATCATTTGAGGATGGCATATCCACCACTGCGAATGAGCTCACAGAAATAAATCTTGGTATATAAGAAGATCCACATCCCACTATGATTAGTGCGGTAAAGACATCCAAAGGTTAAGAGGTACATACTTAATTTATAAATCAACCCCAATATGTGTTTTCTTGGAACTATAAAGAAATTCCAGGACATGACCCTGACATAGATACCCATCATTTTGGTTTACCAGATGAACATCGACGATTTAAACATCCAGTAATAAGAATGAACCAAACTCACACCTCTTGAATTGAAGCATTAGTCGACAAGCTTATCAAAGATAACCTTTTCAGGGAAGTAAAATATCCCAAATAGATGTCCAACATTGTCCTTGTGAAAAATAAGAATTGAAAAATTAGAGGTTTCATAGATTTCGAAGATCTTAACCAGCATTTTCACAAAGATTCCTTCGTGATTCCAATCCCTGATCTCTTAATTGATGCAGCGACTGGTAATGAAGCTCTCTCCTTCCTGGATGGATACTCTGGGTATAATCTAATCCATATCAAAATATAATATGAGGAATATATAGCCTTTATAGAGAATAAGAGTGTATTTTTATATTTGTTAATTCCCTTTGGTTGAAAGAATGTTGGTTCAATGTATCAATTTTCCATGCACCATATCTTCAAACCCTTATTGGGGAAATTCATTGAATGATATTTAGATGATCTCGTGGTTAAATCCAAACAAATTTTCAATCAACTAAGTGATTTAGATACCATATTCAGAAATATATGGAAACATAATTTGAAAATGAACCCCTTTAAATGTGATTTCAAGGTTATTTAGGGAAAATATTTTGGTTTTGTTGTACGTCATCATGGTATAGAAGTTGATACTGAGAAGACAAAAGAAATCATTTTCAAGTTACCTCCTTTAAATTTGAATGAATTAATAGGGATTAAAATACACTTATCCTATATTCAATGTTTTATCACCAATTTGGCGGGAAAGTGTTTTCCCTTCTCCAGATTAATGAAGAATGAAGTAAATTATCAATGGACCAAATACTGACAAGAGGCAATTGATACCCTCATGATATATTTCCGGATCCCACTCATATTAATGTCACTTGTTGAGGGAAATCCTCCCATTTTTTATGTGATAGCTTTAGATTGATCATTAGGTTCCTTCCTTGCACAAAAGAATGATGTTGGGAATGAAAATAGCCTTTACTATCTCAGTCAAACCATGCTTGACATAGAGACTTGATATTCTAATATTGAGAGAAGATGCGTGGAATATATCATTATAGTTAAGAAATAGAGACACTATTTTAAGAATCAGGACATCCACTTGGTATCTCACAATAACCCGATCAAATTTATCCTCGGTCATTTTATGGATATAGGATGTTTTTCACGGTGGGAAGTTATTTTGAAAGATTTCAATATCTAGTTTGTGCCCCCAAAAATCAATAAATGGACTTGACTTGGATGAAATCCTTACTGAACACCCATCTGCAGAAGATGCATCTTTGAATACGAAAATTCATGATGAAGAAATATTCTATATTCAAGATAATACTGAAACATGGGAAATTTACATTGATGGTGCTTCCATAGTTGAAATAGAGAAGTGAATGGAAACCCCTAAACACAAAAAGGTTGGGTTAGGAATTGTGATTATTTCTTATGAAAAGGTTGTGCTTCCATTTTCCATTCTATTATCCAAAGGTGTTACCAAAAAATGAGGCATAATATCTATCTCTCATTACGAGCAAGGAATTGGCACTCTAAGTACAAGTGAACCACTAGGAAGTGAAAGGTGATTTAGAATTAATAATGAAACATATAAATGGGGATTAAACCATGAAAAAAGATGAATTAATCACTCTATGCGATTATAACTAATGGTTAATTGTTGAATGTCACTCAGAACCAACATTGTTTTATGTCCTGCGATCATGAAATTCCCAAGCTGATGAATTGGTTAATGCTTCCACAACCCTAGATGATCCAAATATGGATAAGACAATCATATGTATTTCTCATCATCAAGTATTTTCACCTTTTTTTTCAAATTATGATATATTAATCCAATGAAATAAATCACATTTCTGAGCTATATGGTCATACCATGGGTTGGATGACACCCATAATGGAATACCTCTAAAATGGGTTACTTCCACTAGATAGAATTGAAAGATAAAAAATACAATGATGAACGGTTAATTTCACTCGGTATGATAGTCCAGGTCATCAAAATATCCATTATAGATGATGTTTTGATGGATTATTCTTTAGTTGCATGGATGGGGATGAAACCGAAGCTGTCATGAAAGAATTTCATGCAAGAGATTGTGGTGCTCGACAGTCTAGGCATAGGATTTATGATCAAATCTGAAGGTTTGGATACTTATGGACTTCGATGACGCAGGATTGCACAGATTTAACCAAGAAGTATCACCCCTTCCATGTGCATTACAACTTCATTCATCAACACACAGAGGTTCTACATATAGCTAAATACTCATTACCATTTTCATAATGGGTAATGGATATAGTATGACCTTATCCTAGCACTATTGCTAAGATGTTTAAGTATATTCTTACAACAAATGGATTTCTTCTCCAAATAGGCTGAGGCAATACCTATCAAATAATTCAGGGCCAAAACAATTGTTATCTTTGTCAAAGATAATATCACTACCAAATTTGGTGTCCCTCACACCATATTTACTTATAATGACAGCAATTTTTGTTCCTTTTAGGTAAATAAGTTATATCAAGAGCATAATATCAAATACAACCATTAATATTGCTATCAGGTAGAAGCAAACAAATAGATATAGGATTCCAATAAGTATCTATCAAATATACTTTAGAAAATGGTGAATAAATATAAGAAATCTTATCATGATAAATATTTTCATGCTTTATCAGCTTATCGGACTGGTACCCGTACTGTCACTTGGGAACTCCATACTCATTGGTGTACCGAATAAAAGCAGTTTTTCATATTGAAACCCAATCACCTTCACTCTGAGTTGACATCTATGATCAGGTATCTATATATGAGTAGTCTCATAAATTATTTAATGATTTGGAAAAATTTTATGAAAATATGTTGCATAATTCTCATCATTTGGAAGTCTATCAGAATATAATAGCATAATATTTTAACAAGAAACTATGCCTCCACTCATTTCTTCTAGGTGAATTGTTGTTAGTTCTTAAGAAATCGATAATACTAGGAAATAAGACTCTAAAGATTGATCCCATGTTGGAATGACCTTATTCCGTATATAATTTTTAAACTAATGGAGCTTTTTTACTTAATATAAATGGATAGAGAACTTGTTAACTCTAACCAAGGCATGATTTTTGAATTAGTACTTTGTGTAATCACACAAAATATTGTGATCTTTGCATGATTCTAAACTAAAATGCATAATTTCTTCACTACTTGACTCCAAACTGAACATCATAATGTCCTTGTTAAAAGAAATTAAACTGCATAACAGTCATATGCATCCATGCTACATGATGTTAAAATGCAAAGCATCTTTTTCCTTGTCGCACGATGTTAAACTACATGAAATTATTTTTCCTCACTGGTTGACTCTAAACTACCCAACATATTATACTCACTACATGAATCTAAACATAACAACATAATTTCCTAATTTTAAGACATTAAACTTCATAAAAACCATATGCATCCAGGATTCATGATATTAAAATTCATATAATCGTTGTCCTTGTTTCATGACATTAAACTGTATGAAATCATTTGTTCTATCTACACAACATTAAACTATATGGTTAACGTCTTCTTCATTGGACATTACTAAATTTTCTATGATACCAAAAATTGGAATTCCATGTGCTTCTTTTAAAAAAGAGGAGTGGCTTCTATATTCAATAACTACTCACATCATTTATACTACTTCGTGGCACATGGGTACCATTTCTCCCTATGTTTGAATTTGGTCATCATAGAGACCTTATTTCAAGATCTATGTGTGTCTTGATTCTCATCCATATGAGATGTGTAGGGACACCTAGATCTCTAATCTTATTCTCAACTACAACCATAAATAATTTTTTTCCCTTTTTCCCTTATGTATATGAACCAAATAAATGCAATGTAATCTTGTAGAAAACATGGTTTGATCATGATACCATATTGTTTCTTAAGTTTAACCATTATTCCACAATGTGTTAAAGCTCCTATATCTCACAACAAATTCAATTAGTGTGGGGAATGATTTTATCAAGAACTATGTATGGATTGATTCTTGTTCTAATGAGATATGTAGACATGCCTAGATATGCAATCTTGGGCCCATCAACAACCAAAAATCCCTCTTCCCCACATCAAACAATTATTGATATGGGGAACAACTTGAAGAACTATGTGTGGGTTGATTCATGCTTCAGCAAGATACATATTTAAACCAGAGTTCTATTCTCTGGTCCAGCTGCAATACTACTTTTCATGTCAAAATCACTTCATGTCCTCACTGCATGACTCTAAAATGCACAACATAATGTACTCACTACATGACTCTAAACTATACAATGTAATGTCCTAGTTTCAAGACATTAAACTGCATAAAAACTATATGCATCCTTGGTGCATGATATTAAACTACAATGTACCCAAAGAACTACATATGGTTTGATTCTCATCTCATTGAGATATATAGTGAAGACCATGCCTTATCTCCAAGTCACTCCCACAGAATAAGGGGAAATAATTTATTACCTCCCTTCTAAATACAATTTAGAATCTATGTGGGATTCTTCATTTTCAGTTAGCTCTATAGAGAGACCATAAAGGAAACATGAAATGTCCCCATTGTGCATATGGGTCATATCATTGTAATAGACTAAAAATTCATTTTCAATGTTGATTAAAATGTTTTTCATGTGTAATGAACTTCACACCTTTCACATTTTACACTCTTAATATTGAATACATTGAAATTATCGCAATCCTTTTTCTGTTACTGGTGGAAGAATTATTGATACATGATAAATATTTTTCTTGACTATGTAGTACGTTCCCCTAGTGGCCTTGCATTAAATTCTCCTACATTACAGGCATGTCAGTTAAATGATGTCATTGGTTGGCTATGCAGCACATTCCCTTATTGGCCCTATAAGATATATCCCCCATAAAGGGTTTGTTGAAAAGTGGTAACTTTGTTCTGGGTAAAAGAATCATCTGTCCCTTTCAAACATTGATGAAAATATTCAGGAATCCATATCATCCATTGTTTCCCTGATATTTTAGTCCTAGTCATATGAACAAAAACTACAGACACCATATTTGCTACATTTGGGTTAGACCTTTGTAGAAATCCTATTTATATGATTCTTTTGAAATTACGCTTGGAAATAATCTTTCTATATTCAGGTAACATTCTCCATAAACCAAACTCTAGGTTGTGGAAAATATGTATCTTCATAAAAAGATTTCGGTTTTCAGTAAAATAATGTTTGATACCTAAGAGCTCTTTTTCATGACTATTAAGTATGTGCCCCTAGTTGGACTTGCATAATTCTCCAACATAACATGCATGTCAGTCAAAAGATTCTACAATTTAGTAATTCAACTTATACCCACTTGGTCCTACATAATACATCCCCCATAAAGGGTTCATCAAATAATGATAATTTCTTTCTTGGAAAAGACTTCATATAATGACTTTATCCCTTTTACCATTCCATTCATCATATCTATACATTCCTAAATCACAGTTTAAAATTTGACCTTTCCATACCTAAACATGGTAGTATGTTTCTAGATAAATTATCAAGAAATTGGAGACTCATAAACTATTGTTCGAATATATTGACCATAAATTAAATCCCTCCAATGTCCTTTTTGCATGACTTCAAACTGCACAACACAATATCAGAAAGTACCCTCTGTGAACAATTTTAATCATTATTAATATATATAAAATTTTTATAGGAATGATATTTTCCATTCATAGTGTATATTGGCACGGATGGACCCTTTATTATCATGTATCCTTCCATGGATAATCCATACATTATGGACTTGAGAAATCAAAATACAAAATCCCTTTGTTTATCAGAAATAGAATGTCTGAATTCAAAAGATCTCTTTTACCTAAATTTACAGTACATGCCCACATTGGATTCTCATAAAAATCTCCTATATAACTGGCCTGTCATTCAAACGATTCCATTGTTTGGATATGATGCATTTTCCATAGTTGGCCCTACATAATACGGCGGCCATAACAGGCCGGTCAATAAATGGTAACTTTTTTATTGAAAGATACCTATTATATTTCTATACTTAAAATTTTAGATTTTGTGAACATAATAACATTATAACTATAGATTCCCTTTGTATGTATTCAAAAAATATCAGGACCTTCCCAACCATTAAATCATTTTTAGTGTTCTAATATGAAAATTTATTGTCAAAATTATCTGACCTTAAACACTAGCCTTATTTGTTAGGTCCATTAGGTCAAATACTCTAAGAGGAGGGTGAATCAGGGTATTAGAGATTAAAACTTGTTCCAATCCTAATCTTGTTCCGTTGTTAAACAAAAATCAATTCTCACTTCCTCTAATAGAAATAGATGAACAGATATAAAATCATGCACATGACACAACAATTTTTACTTGGTTCACCCTCCCTGGGCTATATCCATGGAGAAAACAACAGAGACATGACGATGAACCAAATTCACTAAGGCTCAATACCAATAATGAGTATAATTTTTGGGCTAGATCTTACATGGATAGGCTTAGTGTCTTTACAAAGTTTAGAGTCTCATCACTGGAATCTATGGATCCCTCCCTATGCATCTTTCTCTGGCTCACAGCCGATGGGAAGGGTCACTGTCTTCCTCTTTCTTCATTCACTGCTTTGGAAAGGAATCCACACATAGTTTATACACGTATAGGTCAAAACCAGTTTATAGACATGTAGGTCCCATTATTTTCATTAATTAATGCATCTTAAACTATAAGCAGATTCTCTGTTGAAGTTCCTTTTTCACCTATTGATGAAATGTACCTTCCTAAGTACTACTGAGTACCAGAAAATACTTTTAGCAAACTGATTTGAAACTTTTCCAAGTTGAATTTTGGAAATTGAAAACATCCTACTCCTCTACGTATTGTGTACCAGGTATGATACATGGGAAACCTGCTCTACATACTGCTACCTCTTCTATGAATATCATTTCTCTGTGAACTACCACTTCCTTCACTGTGGTGTACTGAAACCGTGTACCGACTCCACGAACATCTTTGGAGAACTACCCTCTATCCGTGAATTGTTCTCTATCCATGGAATACCTTCATGAACCACTATCATGTATCATGACTTCTTCTTCCGCGTACCACTTCCTTTGCAGGTTATAGTTCTCCACAAAAACTTTCAGGAGAATCTCTTCTTCGTGAACAACTTCAGCCTTCGTGAATCTCCCTTCATGAACATCCTTCGGTCTTTGCCGAAATCCCAGATCAAAAATATGTTTTCTAATGATATTTGATCTCCACAGTAATTTGTGCGATTGTAAATTCTTCTATAGGAAATGATATCTGCAAAATACGCAAACCCAAGATTTTCCAAATCATTGATCCACCATCTACCACATACTGATCCTCCTACCGCGGCAAACTGCAATCCTTCCCGCGAACCGCATTTCATATGCGCTCTGAAAAATTCTTTTGCTCCTATGCGGTCACTCTCCTCTAATGGAAATAATCCATCCATGTAACGAAATTCCTTCACTGCAAACCATCGTTGTGAACCATTTCTAGTTTCAAAAACCGCTCCGGCGTACCATTACCGCCGCTCCGCATACCGTTCACGGAACTTTGTATGCAATCCATGAATTATGATAGGTAGTTATCATCCATTGGAAAAAATTTCAATGTTCTTCAGAACGCTTACTCCTATGATGAAATTTTACCTCTGCCAATACAAAACTCCTAATGTTGAGGCCCAAAACATTGACAAACAGTGGGAAACTACGCCACCTTAAAATTGTATCTACAAAAAACACCAACCATACTCATTTGTGGTCATCAGTATTTTCCAACAAACAAAACCACACCCAAAAAATAATGAGACGTCTCATAGAGGTATTTTTTCCCAATAATCCCCCCCTTTCGGTTGCTTGACAACTCTTCTTGTAACAATTCTGTGCATTTTTAATCCACATTAAAAACTCCTTCCAACTACAACCACCATTCGCTTTATGTGATTAAGATAGAAATCAAGGATTTACTCAACACATAACTTGCCCACATTATCCATGCTTGACATGATAAATATGAGTATAATTCAAATTTAATCAATGAATCACATCATTTCATAACATTAATTGTTGATACCATACTGATACCAATAAATTGCTTTCATCACGAACCCTAGCTGTCATGATATGTAATCATTGATAGATCAATTCTAGCATCGCCATATTTAATACTACCCCTAAGTTACATCTCCTCCAATAGAATCACCTCATATTGAAATCCCCCTATCTCTCTACTCCACTGAACAGCTTCTCCCAATGTATTTTCTCCCACTAGAATAGTTACACTTTCTCCCCCTTTGTCAATGAACCCGAATGGCACATCAAGTTTTTCTGAAACAATTTAATGAACACATATCAGCACAATAAAGAATGAAACATCATAACTCAGGGAGATAAAGACCCACATCCACATTTTTTAATATGTGGGAAGTGGACTGGACTCCTAGAGATAGTGAATGCCTTTCAAATACTTCTTTGGGTAAGGTCTCTGTCAGAATGTTCGCAACCTGATGTTTTGTAGGCACATACTCAAACATCAAAATCCCTTGATCCACATTCTCTTTGATAAAATGATATTTTATTTCAATGTGATTTTCCCTTGAGTGATGGAATTTATTTTTTCTATGATTTATGGCACTTGAATTATCACAATGGATTCCGATCAGATATTTTACTTTAATTCGCATATCATCATGCTACGACTTCATCCACAATAGTTATGTGCATGTTTGAGTAGCCGAAATATCTTAATCTTATGAAAGGATCAATGAAATTCAATATTGTTTCATACTTAACCATGAAATACCCAACCATATATGATAAAAGAAACCTCCAAATGTTGATTTCCTATAATCTTCTAAAAAAAGTCCAATCTGCATCTGTATATCTCAAAAACTCTGGATGAGATTTTTCATTATACATTAGGACAAAATATACAATTCTGATGATATAGAGAAGTATTTTTTTACTAAAAACATGTGGACCTCCATGGGATTTCTTGGATACCTCGCTATTTGGTATGTGGAAAATACAATAAGTGGCCTTGTCATAGTCAGGTATAGTAGATTTCCAATGATTTTCTGGTGCACTGTGATATTAATTGCCTTGCATTAATCATCTTGTGACAGTTTCAATCGTGTAGCAACCAGAGTCTTCATCTCCTTAAAATTATCCATTCCAAACATTCACAATACCTCCTTGCCATATTTATATTGATAAATAAATGTGTCATTATTTCCTTGCATCACATGTAAGCCAATGATAAATGTCATCTCACCAATCATTGACATTTAAAACTCACTTTTCCTGAATTCAGAAAAATGTCGTCATTATGCTTCATCTGATCCACCAAAGATAATGTCATCGACAAAAACCAGCACTATCATCCTTTGATTGTTTCCATTGTTAAAATACAAATTTTAATTAACTCCACCATGTTGAAAACATATCTTTTTTATAAATTGATCAATCCTTGAATACCATGCTCTTGGGGCTTTCTTCAAACCATATAAATTCTTATTTATCCAGAAAAACTATGTTATCATATTAAATAATGATAAAACCATCTAGTTTCTCAATGTATTCTTCTTCTTCAAGAACTCCATTCAGAAATGTTGACTCGACATCAATATGGAAAACATTAATCATTCTTTGTACTGCTATGGACAAAAATGATCTGATTATCTCCAACCTTGCAACTAGTGAAAATGTCTTATCAACATCAATACCCTCTATCTGGGAGTACCATTTTCACACCAGTCATGATTTGATTCGAATGAAAACAACATCTTCCTTCATTTTGTTGCGAAATACCCATTTTTTCCTATGAAATTATAATCTGCTGGCCTCAAAAAAATTTCTCACATCTGATTCCTTTCAAATTGGTCAAGCTCTTCAATCATTTCCTTAAACCAATTTTTATCTCTAACTACTTCAGTAAAGCATTTAGGCTCAACTTGTGATATGTATAATGCTTTTTATAGAGACTTCATCTTCTTTGTCTACACTGGTGCTATCTGATCACCAATCATGTTCTACCTGTCAATTCCATATCTTCTTGCTAGTCTCTAGGAAGAAACTAATTTGTTCTTGTCATCTGAGTCTTCTTCGGAATCAACCTATGTAGTTGGTGAATCTCCTGATCATCTCATCTCTTCAACATTATCTCGTAAGTCTGATCTTGTATTTTTTAAATATTTTGTTCATTTTCAACTGTAGTCACATCATGACTATCAGCTATCTTTCCCAGTTGTGTATTGAAGCATTTAAAAGCTTTTATTTTCTTTGAGTATCCAATAAATATCCCTTCATACCCAATAGTTTCAAATATTCTATATTTCTCCCTATTGAGAATGAAAAATTTAACTCTAAATATTCAAAATTAATTTAATGATGGATTATTTCTATACCATAAATCTTATAGATTCTTCTCCTCTTTTGGTCAAAGTAAAGATCTATTTGAAGTATAAGATATTATCATCACTACTTATTTTCAAAATTTCTTTGTATGGTCTTTCCCAGTGAGTATTGTTCTGTCCATGTTGTTGATAATCAAATTTATTCTCTCAAATACTCCATTCTACTATGGAGTTATTACGAATGAAACTTGATTCATCATCCCATGTTTTTTAAATTAATCCTCCACCAGTCTATTTGTGAACTCTGTTCCATTAACTGTTCAAATTGCACACATTTTTTGATTAAGAATATTAACAAATTTCCGTTGATATCTTGTAATGCACCTGAACACTTAATTTTATTGGGTGATTATTGAAACCCATGCCATTACTCTATAGTCATCAATGAAGAGAACATAATATATCCTCCTATCAATAGCCTTCAGTGAAATTGGACCACACACATCCATATGCAGGAACTCAAACAATCTTGTTAACCTTTTCTCCTTTTTCTTATTTGTCTTTTGAATGATCTTACTCTATTAAAAGGCATCACACGTATGAGTACGATCATGTGATAATCTTGGGAGCTTTCGAGCAACATCATATTTCACCAGATCTTCCAAAGAATCGTGGATTATGTTTGCAATATGCTTATGCCATAATTTATTTTCTTCATCCTTGGACAAAAATCACATATCTTCTTCTCCACTCACAAGGTAGAGATTCCGTTTCATAATATTTCCTTGCAAGAAAACTTCACCATCGTTCACCTTGATGATACATAATTTTTGTAAAAACTAAGGGCTTTCCCTAAGTCACACAATTGAATAACACTAAGCCAGTTGTGACAAAGCCCCCACAACAACCAAGACATCTTCTTATCACATGTATTTTCCTCCAAACTTGTCTTTTCCTGAACCAATAATTTTTAATCCCTCATAATTACCAAATCTTGTGATACCTTCTTTATCATACTTATTCTGGTCAGTAGATCCTTATTTCAAGTCATATGTGAAGTCAATCCATAATCAATGATCCATATCCCAGATCGATATGATTCCTTGAATGCAATTTCTACAACCACTTCTTCCTCAACACTTTTCTTTTTGACCCCAGTCTCAACTTCATACCTATCAAGGAATGATAATCTTGATCTTCCCTAGCATATGATTGACCATCTTCAACTTCCTGAGCTTCAAATCAATTTTTAAATTACATTTCTCTTGATGAAACATTTGGCTACTTCTTATGAAAATATTTTGTCTACCTCAGCACATTCCTCTTCGTTATTTATGTGCCTTATCGTTCAGTATATCTAAATCATTTACACCTGAAACAATACCATAAGATCATGACCTGGAATTTTGAGCTCTATACAACCATATTTGTTGATCGTGTTCTCTTTAGTACCTCTTTTCTATGGAACAAACATTTTTAGAGTGTCTCATATTACCACAACAATATAATCTTAGGTGAGCAACATTCTTGTGTGGAAATGATGCACCAGTAGTTGTGCCTTGGGTTCTTTGAATCTTATGATTCTGATTTATAACCAAATTGATCTTCAATCTTTGAGTGGGTTCTTGTTGTTTGATATGAACCATGGATGCTTTCTATTTCATATTGTTCCCCATACCATCCTTGTCATTCTAAATTGAATGTCTCTTCTGTTTTGATGGACCACAATGCTCGAATCTCATATTCTCTATTTCCTACATAATCTTATTTCCTAGAGGTTTCTCATAATATTCAATTATTCATCACAGACTGACGAGTTCCTCTTCTATTGCTCTAATACGTTTGATTTGATCTTTTACAGTTTCAGTTAAAATTTAAATTTAAATTTTCTATTCTACAACTTTGAGTTTGTACTCAACCACCTTTTTCAGAGATTTCTGGAATTGAGGACCTCATCTTTTCAATTATGCATTCAGCTTAGAATTATCTCTTTCCTACTCCTGCATAAATAGTTTGGAATCACGAACAACATTGTTATATTTCAATCTTTTGACTCACAAAATATCTACCTATTCATGGGAATCTTCTAATTCAGACTGAAGATCAACTCGTCCATTAATTTCTCATTATTCATCGTCACTTTCTTCGGTTGTCAATTAATTTATGAAAAATGCCTCCAAAGAATCTATATTATAATCCTTGCATTCCTCCAACTCTTCTACCTAAAATTCTTCAGAACATTCATCCTCTTTTGGAAGAAAATTCTTCTTTTGGATGAACTTTCTCCTAGTACTTATGCTTCCATTCTCATTTGATGAATAATTCATTTGGGGAATTTGATCATTTTCTTCATTTCAATCATAAAACATATTAGGACACTTTGCTTCAAAATACTCAATAATTCCACATCTAAAGCACAAAAACGAAATTTTACCTTTGAATATCCCTTTCCCCTTTGCATATTGGAGAAGAAAAATGGCATGACATCATCTATATTGTTCTCCTTAGGAATATCTTCAACAGTGATATTCTTCATGGTCATGAATTTCAGATCATTAGACTTCCCCTTTTTCATGGTTTCATTATCATTGTTTATCATTTTTTAATGTTATAAGGGAACTATGTAGGTTATCTAGTGTCAGATATTTTGATTCATTTTCTTCCTATACTTAAACTTTCAGATTGATCCGCTGTGGATGTTTCCTCACGATACATTTCATAGAAATTATATATTAAATGACTTCTCCAAGACCTATCATGTATTTTAAAATAATATTTATCCTATATAAGAATTCATCAATAGTCTCATTGGGATTAATTCTGAGATCCTCATGCTTGTTCCATAGAACCTGCAGCTTTTCTTCTCAGACTTTAGAGTCTCCATCATAAATGTTACACAATTTTTCCCACATTTCATGTAATTAGTTATGGCACATAACCTTCATATAAATTGAATTTTATAGGTCTCCTCCAGAAGCATTTAATCCATTAGCATCAACATGAAATTCTATTCTTTCAACTTCTAATAAGAATCCACTAATAATGTCAGTATATATTCCTTGAATAGCTGCTGTGAAGACATCCATCCCGGCTGATCAGAAGTAATATTTCATCTGATTCTTCCATAGTTGAATATTATTTTCCTCAATTATTGTAATTCTTTTATAATTATCCACCTAGATTTATTCTTCTTGGGAGAGAAACACAGACTTTCAACCTTTCCCTCTGATGCCAATTGTTAGGTTAACTTGGTCAAATACTCTAAGAGGGCGGTGAATCAGGGTATGACAGATTACAACTTCTGCCACTCAAGATCATTTTCCATTATTAAACAAAACTAAATTATCTATTCCTCTCGTAGAAATATATGAACACATATAAAATCATGCACATGACACGATAGTTTTTACTTGGTTCACCCTCACTGGTATACATCCAAGGAGCATAAAATGGATACTTTACGATGTACCAAATTCATTAAGGCTCTCTGCCAATAATGAGAACAATGTTCAGGCTAGATCTTCTATTTCCAGGGTCACTTCCTTTTCAATGTTCAGAGTCTTCTCACTACATTCTAAGGGTCACTCCCTATTCCACTTTCTCCAGCTCGCTACCGTTGGGAAGGGTCACCGTCTTCCTCTTCTTTCGCTCATATCTAGAAATGAATCCACACATATTTTATAAACATGTAGTTCAAATACCATTTATTTACATGTTGGTCCCTTCATTTTCATTAATTCATGCATCCTAAGATATAGGTCGATGCTCTGTTTATGTTCCCTTTTTCACTTGAATATGAAGTCCACCTTCTCGAGTACTTCTTGGTACTGAAAATTACTTTTTGTAAACTGATTTTGAAGATTTTTCAAGATTCATTGGGAAAATTAAAAACCACATAATCCTCTGAGTACTGTGTTCTAGGTATGATACGTGGACCGCTTGCTCCATGTATTGATTCCTCTTCTGCAAACCTCCATTGTTCATGAAATGCCTTTGTCTTCACTGTTGCATACCACCTCCACATACTGACTCCAAAAACCTCCTCAGAGAAATACCCTCCATCCACAAATTGTTCACTATTCTTGGACTGTCCTCTTGAACATTTATCATGTATCATTCCTTCTTATTCCATGTACCACATCCTTTTCTGGTTACAGTTCTCTACAAAAACGTTCGGCAGAATCTCTTCTACATGAACCACTTCACCCTTTGCAAACCTCCTTTCCTGAACTTGTTTTGGTATTTGCCTAAATCTATGATAAAAATATGTTATATAATGATATTCAATATCCATAGTCATTGGTTGGAATAGAAATTTTTATATAGGAAAAGATATCCCCAAAATACTCTAACCCTTGATTTTCCAAATATTCACTCCAGCCTCTACCACATTCCGATCCTCCTACCGCTGCAAACCGTAATCCTTCCAGATAGCCGCTTTTAATATGTGCTCTCTGTACTACCTTTGCTATTATGTGGTTTCTCTCCTCTTCTGATGACAATAAATCCCCGTACCACACTTTCTTCCCTAGAAACCATCGATGTGAACCATTTCTGTTTTCAAAAACCACATTGGCGTACCATTCCTACCGCTCCATATACCGTTCCTGGATCATGGTATGTGGTCCATGAATTGTGATACGCAGTTCTCGTCCTTTTCCAATTTCTTCAATGTTCATCATATTACTCACGCCTATGAAGAAATCCTTCATTTTCCAAAATGAATCTCCCGATTTTGAGGCCAAAAAATCTGGCACACACAGGGAAACTATGCCACCTTAAAAACCGTTCTTCAACAAACACCATCCGTACTAATTTTCGGCCATATGACTTTTTCAACAAACACAAAAACAACAATAAAATACTGATATGTCACATAGAGTTATTTTTTCCCAACATTATTAGTCCAACATGCATGACTTTAAACATCCAATAAAAAGAGACATATTACTCACTGGGTTGAATACCCTCAAATGGAACCCCCGAAAAATGTTAAATATCAACTCTCTAGACTTACATGTTGTATGGTTTAGGTAATATTGAGCTATAAAAATTCAAATTATAAAAAACATTTGCGGTTTTCTATACAATCCTAGTAAAAAACCCCATAATTCTCACTTGTCCCATTGGTTTAGTTAAACATTTGAGCACCCCATTCATGTTATTGTAATTATGATAATTTTACATAAAGGTTTGATGTTATAAAAATAACATTTGATATTGTAATTACATAATTAATGCATCAATTATGACATATATGTTTAGAAAAAAGTTCATTTAATTCATATGGTGAAATAAGTGTAACTTCCACAGAATGGATAATCTTTGTATTATATTAAAAGAAACTATTAGCATGCCAGTTCATATGTTGTAAAACATCAAGAGATTTATGCGCCGTTTTTTGAAGCTATGACAACTGAGAAACTTCATCCTCCTAGGCATGATAATGTGCTTCTTTGGTAGTTGAAATGGAAGTTATCACTTCTATAATTCCCAACCCCAGTTACCCATATTAGGTGCATTATTTTAATACATTGGAATGATTATAAGGAATCAAGTCCCAAAGGATTGATCGGTTTAACAGTCTTGGAAAATAGATCACATACATGAATGATACATTAAACTTTATAACATACAACACAATATAAATATTCCTTTATAAATGCCATTATTCCCTTAGCTTAACACTATATATCAATCTCAATACACTTCTTCGAATCCTAGGAAAATTAAACATAAGAAAGGGGTGAGCTCAAATGATCATTAAGGGTAAGAAATACCATGGAAGATAACATATATATTAAGCATGGTGAATAATTTAAAACACATGCCTTTAAAAATAATTAAAAAGAAAAATTTTATGGAAGGAATATGAGATGAGTAAATAATTTTATAATAAAACAAAATAATGGTTATTCTACTAGTTGAATTACCACCTGAACCATTAATATTATTTTCATAATGAGGGAGTGTATAATACCAGAATTTAATTTTTGTTTCAAGGCCTCAGGCCTGGACCTAGGGGAAAACTATAACCGTACCCCAACCCGGAGAGCCTCTATAACCGAACTACAACCCGGAGAACCTGTGTAACCAGAATCTAACCCAGAGAGCCTCTGTAACCATACTCCATCCAAGAGATCCTCTATAACTGGACTCCAACCCGGAGAGCCTCCTTAACCGAAATCCAACCCAGAGGGTCTTCTGTAACCGAACCCCAACCTACAGGGCTTACTTTTACCGGTCCCCAACTCGGAACATATACTTTTCCAACACATTCATCTTAAGAAGACGATGAAATATAACATAAACATTCGTATTAAAACTATCATATGATATGTCAATACTTTAACCATAAAAAATGAAAGGAATAAAAATAACTAATCCGCAGCCAGACATATCACAAAACCTGAAATACAATATGGAAGATTTGTATCATAATAAATCAACTCCATAAAAGTGTAAAATTTATCAATGGACTTTGATAGAGATTTAATCAAAACTATTTGAGAGAAATATAACTTTCTATTTTGAAATCATTTAGTAGTAACATAATTATAATGAAAACATTTATTTTGAAGATATTTTTATAATCTTGTAAGGGAAGCATCGACAATGTTATAATGGAGGAAAGTATCCTCGCCTGCAATATAAATTAAAAAAAATTCTTACATTAATTTTGTCGAAAAAGGTTATAAGGTACCTTGTTTGGAAAACGACAAAAACATCCCTTTCAAACCAATTTATAAAAAGTCAAACAAGGGTATAAATGACTTTCACCCATAGTCTAGTAAATAGAAAAAATGTTTTGGTATACATTTCTAAGAAACATTTATATGGATGATAAATAGGTCCCAATTGATACTTTTGTAAAAACAACCTCGAATAATAAAGATATTTTGAAATTAACCCTTACCACGTTGTAATCAATCGAGTCGTATGACTAAGAGTTATTAACCAACAAATCATTCACTGAATACCATGAATATAAAGAGAATAATCATAATATATATCTAATGGTAGTAAAAAATACACCACATTCAATAAGTGGTGATCAATGGAAATCTCACGGAATTAAAAGTGAGATAAGAACCCCCTTACCTTGTAATTTCCTTTAGTCGAGGGTACGTTTAACCACCTCTTCTTCGGGTTATTCCTTTTCATTTGAAAAAAAGGACTCCTTAAGATGGATTTATGAACAAAGTAATGCCTCTAGGATGAAGGTAGTATAGTTTAAAGGATATTTGAATAGGGTTTGTTCGAGCCAAATGGCTTTGGAGGTGTGAATTTGAGAGTAGGGGAAGTTTCCTTTTATAAGAGGGGTGAGGGGAACCTTAGGAAAAGATTGAAATATTTTTTTATAATAAAATAATTTTTGGTTTCTAATGGCTCCAAAATTAATTATTTAAAGGATAAGGTGGGTATGGGTCGAAATCACTCAACCAAAAGTTTTTAGAAAGGTTTGGGTCACTATATTAACCTTATCTTTTAGATTTAACTCTTAGTTAAATAGTTTGACATTTACCATGCCTCTTTGAATTTTTATATTATATGGTTAATAAAATTACTATAAACTTTTAAGCAAACCCCAAGTGGTTCATTAATGATACACCTATCATTATATAATCCTTTTGGCTGAACCATAGATATTTAAAATTAGTATATCAACCAATAATATTGTATTGGTTTTAAAAACTCATTTATGTCAATTTTGACATTATCTAATAATTGATTTTTGTTAAAGTCCTAAAACATCATTACTTAAAAATAAATACCTTTAAGAAACCCAAAAATTTAATATTAACCTATAAAATTAGTGGAATTTATAAAACATCTCAAATTACATTTATCTGGGAATTTATAATATAATTTATTTGATTGTTCCATTAACAAGAAAAACACTGCATCAGTATTGTGTCATATATAAATATATTTATTTTATGTCTAAAAATTATAAATAAAATATTATGAGGTATTAAATAATTTTATCTTTCTAATTACTATTTATAGTCAAATTGATCAATTATATAACCTCATATATATTTTTTTTACAAAAAAACTATTTGATTTTGTTATTTTTGTCTTTACTTTTGATTTTTTAATATAAAATATCATTATCACTCACAAGTGGCTCTATGGTGTCCCAAAATAGACTCAATGATACCCATGGTTGGACATGTATCAGAAAATAGGTTTAGGATACGTGTTATGGTAATTTAATATTATTATAATATTATTTTTAACACTATTTACACGATTTACCCCGTTAACCACGGTAAATAAAGTATTTACTGAAGTAAATATTACTAATGTCTAAAAAAATGTTACCTATTTACACAATTTGGAATTCCTGATTACAAATATGGAATCCAGTTTTCCAAATTCAAAACATATAAGAGGCATAAATTAATTTAAAATTAATTCCCATTGTCAAAACAAAAAGCATGTTTTTATGAAATAATAACTATTAAAAGATTGGCACGTGTTTATGTCAAATTTAAATGTGAAATTATGTATAATGAAATAAATTTTATTAAATGATAAAAATATAATCAAATTATACATCCAAAATTTTCAAATTCCTAATTTACTACTACTAATTATTTCGATTAAAAAAGTTGTATTTAATTAAAATTTAGTAATTTTCACTATTCATCAAATTATGAAAGTAATCAGAAAAATACAAAACATTTATCCAAACTGAATTAATATGTCCCGATTCTAAATAAAATGTTTATTTTGTCAAATTTAATACGTAAAAAAGTGTCAAATTTCAGAATTAAAAAGGGTTCTCTATTAAAAGGCTGTAAAATTTCATTTTTTTCAATATACTTCTTTTATCTGAAAAAATGAATTTATTCTTACATTATTTCTATGAATATAATAATATAGATTCTAACATTATAAGGATTATATAATGTTCAAAATTCAGTTAATACTATTCATAACCGCTTTTGAATCGCTAGTTTGGTATGTTGTGGTGCGCTTGAACTCAATGTTGCGTGTAGTACATGTTATTGAATTACATTAAATAAATATCATATCATGAAGTCCTGGGGTGTTACATTCTCCCCTATTTCAATTAATTTCATCCTCACAATTTGAAATAGTTCTTCAAAAATAAAAGGTTAAAAATAGAAGATACCTTTTTGGAAAAACCCACATCGGAAATTGGGTTAATAAAATTTAGTCTTAATAAGAGGAAAAGGAAAACGAAAGGGTCACCACCAAATTATGATCTCGATTAGAAAAACATTGGTGGAAATTATAGACACATAATTGGAGGAAAATTTTAAATATTTATAGGGAGTGATTGAGGTCATCAATCACAAACAAGTGTAAAATTGAGGACCTCAAATCCATCAATCTATGATGATTTATAACACCATCGGTTCAACAAAACCTAATGTATTAGGATAACACATTTTTTGTTTTAAGATCTCTTCCCAAGAGTTTAAGAAATAATTTACCCATGGAATAAGAGGTAAAAAATTATATATATATATATCTATATACTTGATAAGTAGAGTTTCATCCTTCAACTAATTCCTACCACAAAATAATCTTTCACTCCAAAAGATTTGAAAAAAATATTCTATTAATCCTAATCGTATAAGGTTCAAAAAAATGAATTTATAATTCACCTATCAAACCCATTGAAAAAACTATATTATACAATCAAGGTACTTCACATATTCCAATTGTAGGTGATAAATCCCAATCGCACTATGGTTGTGGGTTCCATTCCCACAGCTTTGTCCGACACAACGGATTGTCTCACGGTCTGTGTGTTGTCCTTTTTATAAAAATCCAAAAATAACTTTAACAATAGTATCCAATTTCAATCATAATCCATTCTAACCTTTAGACTTATCCATAATATTTATATCTAAACACAGAGTCCAAAATTTATATGGAATTTAAACACAATGAAGATCCCTTTTTTCACATAAAAGCATGTGAACTCCTTCATCGTGTATTATTTTAAAAAATGGTAACACCCTGAATTATCATATAACATTATTGATTACATTCATACGCCCTTATTCCTTATATAATACAAGATATACTCCTTATATCCAAAAATTTTGTAAACTCCAACAATGATGGAATATACAAATTATTAATTAGTTTCAAGGTAGTCAAGAATATCGAATATAATTTATCCAAATCAATTATATCTTATTCCAAAATCACTAACTCAGTATCAGAATCATATTAATGTTTATCATTATCTCAACCATATATTTTCCAAAAAATTGACCTTCCATTGAGTCACTTTTCTTGGTTCCACACAATCTCAAATCCTTAATGAAATAGTACTGAAGTACAATCCTTATATACTCTATAATTTTAAAAACATCTACATCATTAATACTGTACTCAAATGGCACAATATATTAATAACAACATAAAAAATCTTAATCATTCCTCTTTTTCTTCGGTAGTATCATAACTTGATTACTATCCAATAGCATAATTTGGGGTATATTCTAATGATTTTGGACATTGATTCAAGTAGTGTCCCAACTCCTTGCAGATGAAGCATTATACATTTGAAACCTTTTTCTTACCCTTGCAATCACGTAGTTGGTGTCCTTTTTCTCCACACTTATAACAAACTCCCATTCCCTTCAAACATTTACGAAGGTGACTCTTTCCATAGTAACCACATATGAGAAAATCATTTTTCCCCTCTTCTATTTAACCATATTTTTTTCTTCCATCCTTTTCTTCTCTTGCTTCCCTTAAAATCAATAGGACGTAGAGAATTCTTTACTTATCATATTAACAGATGATACTATTTCTTCATTTGATGAGAATTTATTGGAGAATATTTCACTATTAAATACTGGCTTAATAATATGATAAATATTATCCTTCTTAATCTTTCG
Source organism: Viscum album (assembly GCA_963277665.1). Classification (NCBI taxonomy): domain Eukaryota; kingdom Viridiplantae; phylum Streptophyta; class Magnoliopsida; order Santalales; family Viscaceae; genus Viscum; species Viscum album. Next base: position 265,259 of record CAUJRU010000094.1, read on the forward strand.
ATCATTCGTATTACTAGAATTCTCATTCCTTCTACTAGGTGCCATTTCTAAATAATGGAATACACTAGGTCAGTTTATGAATCGCAATTCATAATTCCAAACTAGTAAAATACCTAACATAATTAAATAGTTTATGGATATAATTGATAATCAAAAAAATGTTTTCTTTAAGGAATTATTTACTCCTAAATCTTTAATATTGGCTTGTAATGAAAATTGGAAATATCCTAAACATGTCCCCCAGGAGTGTGGTAACCAAGAGTGAAGCAAGGCCCATTTTCATGCACCAGTTCCCCTTCGAGTCTAGTTAGAAGTGGTTTTTTTTGGGTTTTACCCCTAGGTACATTTGTGATAGAGCCACCTCTACTTGCTCATATCCTGACAAGGATGTATTTCTTGGAAAACTCAAAAAATCTCTACAGTTCCAAAATTATAGGATGTTCTTCTATACTAATTCATAATGTCTATATTAGGATAATGTTATCTAATCAGAGTTTATCTAAATATATTTCCAAGTTTATTTCTAAAATTCCTCTGATACCGACTGTAACACCCCGACCCCAGTTACCTAGAGTCGGTGCAGTATTTTAATACATTGGCATGATTGCAAAGAATCAAGTCCCGAATGACCGATCGGTTTAGCAACCTTGGAGAATAGATTACATACGTGAATGTTAAATTACAATTTATAACATAAAACATAATATAAATAATCCTTTATGAATTCCATTATTCCCTTAGCTTAACCCTGCATATCAATCACAATACACATCTTGGAATCATAGGAAAATGAAACATAAGAATGGGCTGAGATCAAATGCTCAGTAAGGGTAAGAAATACCACAGAAGATAACATAAATATTAATCATGGTGAATAATTTAAAACAGATGTCTCTAAAAATAATAAACATGAACACTTTAATGGCTGGAATATGAGCTGGGAAAATAATTCCATAATAAAACATAATCATGGGTATTCTACTAGTCGAATGACAACATGAACCATCAATATTATTTTCATAACGAGGGAGTGTATAATACCGGACTTTAATTTTTGTGTCAAGGCCTCGTGCCAGGACCTAGGTGCCAACTATAACAAGACCCCTACACGGAGATCCTATGTAACCGAACTCCATCACAGAGAGCCTCTGCAGCCGGACTCCATCCCGGAGAGCCTCTATAACCGGAATCCAACCTGGAGAGCCTCTGTAACCGAACTCCAACCCAGAGGGTCTGCTGTAACCGAACCCCAACCCGGATGGCTTACTTTTACCAGTTCACAACCAAGAACATACTAGTCCAACCCATTCATCTTAATAAGAGGTTGAAATATAACATAACACTTCGTAATAAAACTAGCATATGAAATGTCAATACTTTAACCATAAACCATGAAAGGAGTAAAAATAACTCATCCACAGTCAATCATATCAAAAAACTATAAATACATATTGGAAGATTTGTATCATAATAAATCAACTTCAAACTATTGAAAATTTTATCAAAGTATGTTGACAGAGATGAAATAAAAACTATTTGAGAGAAATATCTCTTTCTATTTTGAAATCATTTGAGAGTCACATAATTATAAAGAAAACATTTATTTTGAAAATATTCTTATATGCTTGTAAGGGAATATTTGATGATGTAATAACGGCTACAAATAGATTCACCCTCCTTATAAGTTTAAAAAAACATTATTACCTTAATTTTGTCAAAAAGGTCTAAGGTACCTTGTTTTGAAAATTGACTGAAAGATTCCTTTCAAACTATTTTATAAAAATTCAAAAACTATATAAATGATGTTAACCAATTGTCTAATAAATAGAAAAAAAATTTGAATACATATTTAGGAAACATGGATGTGGATGATAAAGATGTCCTAGAAGATACTTACCTAAAAACAACCTCAAATAATATAGAGATTGTGAAATTAACCATTACCACATTGTAGTCAATCGAGTCGTATGACCAAGAGTTATTAACCACCAAATATTCATATAATACCACGAATATAAAGAGAATCATGATAATATATATCAAATGGAAGAACACAATACACCACATGAAATAAGTGGCGAACAATGGCAATAACATGGAATTAAAAGTGAGATAAAAAACCCCTTACCTTGCATTTTCCTTTAGTCAAGGGTACGTTTATCCTCTTTTTCTTCTAGTTCATCCATTTGATTTGATCACAAGGGCTCCATAAGATGGATTTCTGACAAAAGTAAGGCCTCTAGGATGAAGGTAGTATAGTTTAGAGGAAATTTGTTAAGGGGTTGGCAGAGCCAAATGGCTTTGGAGGTGTGAATTTGAGAGAATGGGAAGTTCCCTTTTATAAGAGGGGTGAGGGGTACTTTAGGAAAAGAATGAAATATTATTTTATAATAAAATCATTTTCGGTTTCTAATAGATTAAAAATGAATTACATAAAGGCTAAAGTGGGTATGTGTTGAAAACCACTCAACCAGTAGGTTTTAGACGGGTTTGGATAACTATATTAACCTTATCTTTTAGATTTAACTCTTAGTTAAATAGTTTTACATTTACCATGCCTCTTTTTATTTTTATATTATACGGGTAATAAACATAAAATAAACTTACAATAGAACCCCAAGTGGTTAATTAATGAAACAACTATCATTATATAAGTCTTATGTATAAACATTAGATTTTTAGTATTATTATATCAGCCAATAATATTGTACTTGTTCAAAAAACTCATTTATGTCAATTTTGAAATTATTTAATAATTTATTTTTTTAAAGTCCTTAAAACCTTATTACTTCGAAATAAATACATTTAATCAACCCTAACATGTAATATTAACATATAAAATTAGTGTAATTCATAAAAAGTCTAAAATTACATTTATTTGGGTATTTATAATATCATTTATTTGATTGTTTCATTAATAAGGAATATTCTGCATCATTATTGTGTCATATAAAAAAATATTTATTTTATGTCTAAAAATTATAAATAAAATATCACGGGGTAGTAAATATTTTTATATTTTTAATTAATATTTATAGTCTAATAGATCAATTATATGACCTCATATAAATTTTTTTACTAACAGATATTTGATTTTGTTATTTTTGTCTTTACTTTTGATTATTTAATATAAAATGTCATTTTCACTCCCATGTGGCTCCATGGGGTCCCCAAATCGACCCGCAGATGCCCATTTTTGGACATGTATCATTAGATAGGGTTAGGACATGTGTTAGGGTAATTTATTATTATTATAATATTAGTTTTAACCTTATTTTTTGGATTTATCCCTTTAATAATGTTAAATAAAATATTTACTAATTTAAATATTCCAATGTCTAAAAATAAATGTTACCTTTTTAAACAATTTTTCCATCCTAATTCTAAATATGGAATCTATTTTTCCAAATTCAAAACACATAAGTGGATGAAATTAATTTAAAATTTATTCTCGTGGTCAAAACAAAAAACATTTTTTTATGAAATAATAACTATCAAAAGATTGACACATGTTTATGTCAAGTTTAAATGTGAAATTACATATAATGGAATAAATTTTATTGAATGATAAAAATATAACCTAATTACATTTCCAAAACATTAAAATTCATATTTTACCACTATTAATTATTTCGATTAAAAAAGTGGTTTTTAATTAAAATTTAGTAATTTTCACTATGCATCAAAATATGAATGTTATCAGAAAAGTACCAAACATTAATCAAAACTAAAATTTTATGTCATGGTTATAAAGAAGAAGTTTATTTTGTCAAATTCAATATATAAAAGTGTCAAATATTTGATTTAAAAATGGTTTTCTATTAAAAGGGTGTAAAATTGCATTTTTTTTAAAAATACTTATTTTATCTAAAAAAATAAATTTATTCTTACATTATGTCTAAGAATATCATAATATGCAATCTAAAATTATAAAGATTATATAATGTTAAAAATTCAGGTAATACTATTTATAACCACTTTTTAACGGCTAGTTTGGTAAGTCGTGTTGTGTGTAGTGCAAGTTATTTAATTACTTTTAAGAAATAACATACTATGAAATCATTGGGTGTATAGCTTCCAACTAGGTTTCTCCCCATGTTTGGTTCAATTGTTCATGATTTTTTTGATCAATGTCCATTTGCTGCTGAATATGTAACATCTCATTCATTGCATCCTTAATTTGTGGGCCTCTCCTCAGCTACTACTACTTGGAAACTCCAAAAATTAAAAAGTTCTTTGGCCTTTTCAAGAACTTTTCACAACTTATGTTCTTGATCTCGTTGTAAAATGGCCTCTTTCATTTCTTTCTACAATGGGTGATAATTAAATCCAAAAAATAGCAATACATAAAATAGTGCTGGGAGTTTTCCAAAATGGGAGGGAAAGTCTACTAATGGCCTATCATAAAATATCATCCAAATTTATTTCCATGTATTTTTTATACTCCATTCCAAGAGAAACTTGAATCTATAAATATGAATCTGAGTCACTAAAATGGAGAAAATGTACTCTATAGTCAATCCAATTAGAGTGGTGCCATTTTATTCTTCTTTTATAATAACGGACACTTCACTTTTCACTGATGTTTGAGCCAACACAGAGGTTTCACCTTCATATCTAGTTGTTGGAGCCAATAGCTCTAAATACTTTTAGACACTTTGTTCCATCACATCAATGAAGTAGTGAAAATGGGAAATACCTCAAGAAAGATCAGAAAATACATGGATAATTTCATGATTTCCATAGGGTAAAGTTTCAAATCACCCCAATTGATCCAAGTAAATGTTAGTGTGCATCCACTTGCATGACACAATGTCGGGGTGCAACCCACTTGCGTGACCAATATTTATCACTGAGGGTCACCTATTTCCATATATATACACCCTTGGGGTCTTTATGTGTGATAGAAATATTTCCCTAAAGCCTAATAGGTTCTATGTTTTCTCTAGAGATTCACTCAAGTATTCTGAAACCATCAAGGTTGTTCTTTAACATCTAGGGTGTTGAAATTAAAGAACGTTCATAGGAATAAAGTCCCTTTAGTGTTTGAAATACATAACACTTGCGCACCTAAATCACATGACCTCTATAACTCAGAAAAACATGTACACCACCCATTCCTCTCAAAAAAACATGAGCACCGCAATTCTGGGAATACCTGTGTATACTCTTGAGGGATTGAGCCAAGTATCGCCCAAGTTTTAACATCCATGTTTTTCTTCACTTATGTAAACATCCGGTCATCGATGCCAACTAGTGTTCCCATACGTGCGTTCTAGGTACCTACTTGGGAACACCTCTTTGATTCACCATATCCATTCAACCTATGAAATCCTTTCATCAATCCTTCCTCAATGTAATTCATCAAAATGGTTATTCTTCATTATTTCCCTTTTTTGAAAGGGATTATGTTGAAACCCCCACTAAAACCTACTAACATATCAAACCCTTGGGAAAGGAACATAAGTGTGTCTCCCATTGGGGTTTGAATATCCATAGTCAGAGTTCTCCCACATTACGTTTATAATGGCGTCAAGGTTCATGGCGTGTCTTTGAGTTTCTATATCCATTGTCACATGGACCTTTGTCCTAGGAATAGTGTTGTGGAATTCCCAGTTTTGAGGATTATGTTTTGGGCCATGCCCATCCCTCATCATCTCTAAAACTCAGAGCCTTAGGTCCCTATTAGGAATGGTATGGTTCATACATACTTTTCCTATTGAACAACGGAAAAGTATCCCTCCCCTACCAGAACCAATTTTAGGGTAGCAATCATAGCATAATCCTCTGTCCTTTTAGGTCGGATTCAATAACCTTCAATCTCATATTACATAGAATGGTTCATTACTCTATACCCTCATCCACCGTCACCATCGTTTCCATGACCTCTTCCACCAATGTTTGAGGAAAAGTGTGTGTGCATTTATTTAATCTTTCAATCCTATTATTTCTCAAACCAAGAATGACCCATGTGGGAATTGATATTTTTTATGATCCAAAAATTTTCACAAACACCTCATTGAATGAACTATGAGAACTCTGATACCCTTCAAATCTGGGATACGTAGGAATCCTTCTTAAGGCTCGAGATCTATATCATCTCATCCATATATGGTCATTATCCATATAAGTAAGACCCAAAGTAAACCCTAAATCACTAATGCATCGTTTTTAGGAAGTAATTCAAAACTAATTTCTCTTAAAGGAATAAAATATTCTATGAGACCTCCTAAACTACATGGGATTTTATTCTCATCCAAATGAGGTACATAAGAAGCCTCCATGAGGTTCAAACCCAAAATCTAAATCAAAACTATCATTTCTGGGCCACATTCCCATTAGGGTATAATTCAAAATTGAAATTTATATACCTTTTAGGTTCTCTGGGATCCTTCAGTTTATGTCCCACCCCAAAATTTGATTAGGAATCTTCCACCTATGTGTCTTTACAACATGAAATTAAACATTATGGACTGGTCTTTAGCAAATGAACTTAAAAGTTATGATGTGTCTTTTTTACATGGAATTGAACTATGTGGGTTCTAATTCCTTTCACATGGATACATAGGTATCCCATCTATGGTATGATCCCAACATTAAAAAAACTCTTGTTTCCTAGGATAACGATAAATTTCAGGTTTCCACCCTGAGCGGCATTAAAACTAGCATAGTCATAAGAATGGGAAAAGAATCTATAATTAGTATTGGAAAGTATACCAATGGTGTAGAACCTCATATAAATACATATGCCTCCATCAATGAAGAACCTTGGATATATATAGATGATTCTCAAATTCTGTTCATGTTAACCATTGACTGAAAAATCAGAAGTGATAATCATTGCATACTTGGTGAATTAATAAGGATTCAATTACATATCTTAAATATATAAGAGAGTCCCAGAGTAAGAAATAATTCCCCCCCCAAATGGCTTGATGAGCCCAACATCCAATCCTTTTGACTAATGTGTATTCTCAAGAATCATCAGCCAAATTACCTGACAAATGCCTGCCTTTAGAAAGAAGTTCCCTATGGATAAAGAACCATTGGGGGGTTTTGGATCCATAAATTAATACAACGGTAACCATTTGGGAATAATGACTCCTATCAAAGTTCCATTTCCAATGGAAAAAATGTCGAACTTGACATGAATCCTTAACCAAGTTGATAGTGTTACCCATCTATCAAGCCCCTATCAATTGATAATGGAAGTACAAATAAAGGAATCAATCATTCATGTGTCCATCTAAAACACACTTCTTTAATGAAATTCATTTGTTTGTTTTTGTAATATTTTTCCAGAACACCCTTCACTACAAATGGATTTCTTCATGCCTACACCAGCGAATTCTATAGTTGCAGCTCATGTTGGATCCTTATCCAATGAAATGACTTCATCACCAACTCCGCATATTCAATGCTGGGTATTAAGTTTATAGGTTTGGGAATACTATAAACATAGTACTATCCCAACCCTAGAGGTTTCTCGACATGCTCTCCATGTTAACAACAACCCTCGATTGTCTGGTCAGCGATGACCGGTGGTCAAGAAGCTAACGGTGCCAATATCTTCCATTAACCGTTTCAGGTTATTATCTTTGGAAGGAAATCACAAGTCCCTTCTATACTATAGGGAGGTGGACTGGGAGGTCCCTCATGGACTCAACTCAAATACACAGGGGACCTTCCTGAGGGCTCCCACAAACAATCACTACCAATAGAATCGTGTGACAGTGAATCCCCAACATGAAGGGGGTGTTTCCTTCGGTTTTTCAGCCCAGGTCCCTCATAAATTGGCATGAAAGAAGAACTACTTGGAAAATATTCAGCCAATAGGGCTCATATTTTTCCTTTAAACCCTATAGAAAATTCAATTAACCTAACTTAGTGGAAAAAATGAATATATACATACACCCGTCCTCGATAATTTCACCAGTCGGAAGATTATTTTAGTGTTTTCTAAACATTACCTCCATTTAAATCTATTGGAGTACCATGAGAAGGCACATACACCAACTTTCAAACAATCATCCTGTCATCAGACTCATCTGGCTACATTAAAGGATTCCCGATAATAAAATATGGTGGAAACTTGTAAGTATGAACATACACCTGCCTGCAGTCACCAATCCTATCAGCTGTATCATCCATCATAATTAGAAAAGTTCATTGACCATGTAAGGAAAAAATAGCTAGCAGACACATGAACCTTCTATCATCCATGAAGCTTTCTAACAGTCTCATTTGGTAGCACCCTAAAAAGTCAGTCGGAAAGCTCCAATGACAAACTTGGGTTAGACTCAACTCTCTTCCCCCATACATCAGTACAATTAGGTTACATTGATAGGAAAGGGAGGATAGAAGTGGGTAAATACACCTACTCCAGATACGGAATAGAGATATATTCTCATTCTGACTGCTGAAGTCAGCAAACATAATTTAGCAATGGTGAAAGGGAAGACACAAATTCCTACCAATATTCTGGAAGCCTTCCAAAATATATTAATGGAATGTTCACCAATACCAGAGGGATGGAAAAATAATTCTATCCCCACACCTAGGATGACTCGTCATCATGCCATCTCTTAGTAGATACACACCTCTATTTCAGTCTAGGTGGGTTATGGGGCATACTCCCCCATATTATACAGAAAACTGGATCGGGAACATACACCCTTTCAAATTAATGATAATTGTCCAATTCTAATGGCCACTCTAAGGTAGGCACATACACCTACCAATTATAATAGCATCTCCCAGCAAGTGGCCCCAAATACGTGTAAAATATGATCTATGAAAAGTCTCACCAAACACAGTTGGAAATCCAAGGGTCAATATATGATCAGAATCCTCTTCATTCTAGAGTCCTTTAATCCCTTATACATTTATCTATTTCAACTAAAGATACTACCCTCCCATTAGTATATTCTACGAGTAGTAGTAGTACTTCTGAAGTTCCTCATCAGATACTTCATTATGAAGGCTTTCTCCATGATAATTCAGTTAATTTAGAAAACATATCTCTGGATGAGATCCACTAAAACCATCAGTGTGGCCAGAAGACCATGGAAAATAGAATTTATCCCTTGATTTAATCCACTATGGTGGTCCTCCCCATTATGGAATTCTCTACAAAAGTTCTATCCATAGTAGTGTTTCTCATTTTCAAGCTAATTCACCAATTAACAATGTAGTGATGAGAAATACCTCTTATCTCGAGGCACTTTCCAATATATTTCTTGTCATGTTTGGTGCCTTATTACTAATAAGTGAAATTATTTCTCAACCAGAATACAACCCGATATGATGGTCATTCTGTAATCCTCCCTTGGATCATTTTAATTCTAATACAATAGAGGAAAAAAATTGATCCTATTTGTTATGATAAAACGATTAACAAGCATCCACTCTGGTCGGACCATGTTGAAAAACCTATAAAAAATGATGAGGCAGATATATTGAATACAAGAAAACAAATTGCTAAGGGTGAAATACCAATCATTTTTTGGCCTTTGGAAACCTCTCAATACCACATCCATGATTTGATATTTGAAGATTGCATTCATGATATTATACTCAACATATGGAAAACTATTCATCATCTGAAATCCAAATTATTACCTTATGATAAATATAAAATTATAGTAAAGGTTATATAAGGGTTGAAATTCCAAATTGTCTTGGTATCTCTCTCATTTTCCTGACTTCTAAATGTTGATAAGAAGCAAAGATCCCTTCAGCACACATGCCTTGATCCAATAAATAGGCTACACTAGTTAATTACTCATACCCCATCTGGTGTTCGTATCAGAGGATGGGATTCACACAGAGCATTGCTTTTCACTATGCTTCAGGTTCATCAAAGCATGCCAAATGTGGTTCCATTAAATGTTATTCCCCATGGGTGGCAACAATAAATATATTTTCTATGTAATCAATGATATGCTTTAGAACATTCCTTGACTGACATTCATCAATGTTTGGGCCAAAGAGAGAAAGCTGTCGAGATAATTTTGAATCTTGAATCTAAGAACATTAATCAAGCCTCCCTCTTAGAAGATGAAAGCCATCAGATTGTGTAAATATCTAAACTCGAACAATGGTCTTTCAAAACAGGAAATTTAATTGGTTGTTAGATAATGCACCTAGCCAATGATTGGACCAGAATTTGTAAAATCAGAAGAGAGGCTATGCTAAAATCAGCCATAACAGTTAAGGAACCACCCCATCCAATAGGCATGGAGGATTTCTTAAACCAACATTCTAATTCCACAGACAGAGTTATATGATTTGAAGAAGAAAAATATGAATAATGTCTGCTTGTAGGGTTGTGGGATTTTTTACATCCACAATCCCCTCCTCAGTGGAAGTAAGTTTTCTCCTGATTAGGAAAGAATCTAACAAGTGAAGGCACAACTGAACTATCCAAGGATTACCATTAGGTTATGGTATGCCTAAAAGTTCCCAATAAATCATATAAGAGAAAAAAGTCTAATGGAGGGCACATAATGAAACGATCTTACAGATATACTAACAGAATGTCGTCAATTAATTATGCATCAGTGAATTACATTAATACCATTATAAAAGATCCTCCAAAAATGATTCCAATTAGGGGGAGTCAGAGGATGAATTTCATATTCATAATATAGTACACACTGAAGAAAATGAAAGTGGTTTGTGTAATAAAAATTAGTTGCTTATCCAGAATCTAGGTGTTCCATCAAGTAAAATACTCCCACAACTTCAAAAGGCATATAATAAAGGAAATGTAAAGGTAATATCATGTCTCAATTTTCCACTGGAAGTGGTCAATATGTTTGTCTAGAAGAAATAATTTCCCATTAGGAGTAGGATATGAAAGAAATGAATGGCTCAATGAAGAGTTAATCAAAACAATATACCTACTGGACATGCTCCATAGGCAGATCCTAAGCTTGCACTTCCTATAAGAATTCCTCCACAAAGAGGGTTTGTTGCAACTACAGATGTGGATAATGAATTCCATACATTTGGTACACATAAAGGATAGGATCAAACACATCCTTATAGGCCTATCCCAATGGGTTATCCAAGAAAATACCAACAGCACCACCACCAGGGGTATTTCCAGTCATTGCGCTTGTTCAAGCTCCAACTGCTATACCATTATATTCCCCAGATCATCCAGATTTTTAGCTACTACTTATTAATACAATTGAGGAATTAACAACTCAATTGGATGCTATGGAAGAATGGTATACAACAGTACAACTAGAATAGAAATCTTACCCCTAATGGGTAGATCTGATCCCTTCCGCAATAAAATTTGTGAATACCACATTTTCAATAACTAATGGTTCGAAATATCTAGAGCATAAAATAACACATTTTGTATCTTATTGTGATCCAATGATGGGGACCCCTCAATAATAAGAAGTAGTAAAGAGAAGATGATTTGTGAAATCATTACAAGGGCTATCCTTTGTCTTGTATAAATGTTTGCAGTCTCAATTAATTAATGGATTGGAAGACCTTTGTTAGAAATTTCTTTTCCAAATCATCTCAACATTTATGAGGAAAAAGGTTTTTGATCTTACAAATTGAAAACAAAGGAAAATGAAAGATTTTCATATTTCATTTCTTGATGGAAAGGATTAACATATTCCTTAAAATTACCACTCCCTCAAAAAGAGTCGCTTCTAATTTGATTGGAAAATATACCTGATGATTTACACAAACCACTAATCCCTGTGAAATACACAAGATCATTTCAAGACCTTGAATCAATATCCCAACAGTTGGAGGATTAAATTATGGAAACTAAATCTAAATCTCATATAATCCCATCATCTCTTGGAATGAGACTATGGAAATCATTGGTTGCAACATTCACACTCAAATAAGAACTTATACTTGTTTCTACTTGAAAACATTCATCATAAATAAGTGCCCCACCTCCCAAACATAAGCACCAACAACCTCCTCATTAATATGATCCATAATTTCAAAGATAGAGACAATTTGAGGAATTAATGAATATAATTTATTATTTTTAGAATGAATCGGTTCCCGGTTACTTCATTTTAGCTGTGGAAACAAATTTAGTTCAATTTCCAATGACCATGAAACAAAACAAAGAAGGAGATGATGATCTCTGAAATTATTTCACCTTTGATAAAATTTTTGGGAAATACCATTCACGAGTGTTTTGTTTTTAAATACCTACTGAAAAAATGGTAGACTCTGAACTAGTGAAACTAAAAAGTTCTTCAGCCTAAATAGCATGTGTTACTGCAACCAATCCAGAGGAAGAATCCAGATGGTTAGAAGTCAAAAGAAAAAATATTCAGAAATATAATGATTATATAGTTAAGAAAATAGTCAACCAAACTCATGTCATTCTTTGAAAACAATTGAAAAAACTGACCAATTATACCAAACAGAGTTTTATCAGTCCGGTAAATAGCTTTTAACAACTCTAGAAATGTGTTGTTAATCATATAGAAGATAAGGGGTGGTCCCCTTTATCAGTGTAAAAAAGTGTTGAAAAAAATCTCTTTTATCTGCACTGATAAAATATAAAAAAGATAAAAAATGTTAAAATTAATATATAATCAGAGGAGCTTTTAACAGCTCTTTACCCCCAATTTTATCTGCCCTTTCTGCCCTTTTATCAGCACTAAGTGGAGCCTCCCCCCGCCCCTCACCGCATGATGCAATTGTCCCCGCAATACCCTCCCATTAAATGAACAATCCCCCGATGCACTTGCCCACGTGCGACCCTGCTTCCACTAGAACTCGAACCCCAGACCTCCCCCTTGCACACCATCACCTTTACGACAAATCCATTTAGTTTTTTAATCAATTTATTGATATGTCTATTTATATATATACATATAGTTATATTTATTCTTATATTCATATAAAAAAATATTAATATAAATATATTTAGTTATATTAATATATATATATTCATATATTAATATATATTTCTTTTATTCGTATATTAAAAATATATATATATAGTAATAATTTATTAGGCATATATTTATTAGAATATTAATGTATATTTATAAGACTAGTTTTAAATACAATTGTAAAATATGTTTTCTTATGTGTGTTTATAAATAAATAAATACATACATTCATAAATACATATATACAACACACACACACGTATATATATTTATATTTACAAATAAATACAAATATATGTGTATATGAAAATCCATAGAATGTTAAAACGACCATAACTTCTAATCCAGAATTCCATTTCAACTCCAAAACTAGTCAAATCGAAGAACATGAAATGATCTTCGATATGATATGTGGTATATGCCTAATGGACATCTAGATCAGAAGTTATAACTGTTTGAATGTTAAACAATCTGGGAAACCCAAATAAAAACTCGGTTTTGGAGGTCTTCAGGGTCTTTTTTGCCTAAAAATGTGACAAAAGGTTTCATTGGGTCACTAGCGCATAGAACTCATCGCAGTATTCGATTTTATATGTTGTAGAGCTGAAACGGACATCTGGATCAAAAGATATGGACGTTTGTTGTTTGAGTTGCATCTTCGACTTATTTTTGATCTTTTATTAATTTTGTTTATATTCAAACTGTTATTAAATGACTATTACTCGATAAAAATTAAAAAACTATTAACTAAAATTTATTTAAATATTTTTATAAGCATCTTTTACAAAATATATTATACATTAATTTTACATTTTCATTTGTCCTTATCTAAGAAATATTTAAAAATATATATATATTATTTATATCAATATAAAATTTATTTATATATTTATATATTAATATATGATTTTTAATGTCTGTTTATGAAATTTACCCTTTATTAGTGCATTTATGAAAGTGCTCAAAAATGGGGGTCTTTATCAGCCCTTTTATAAAAGTGATGCTAAAGGGGAACTTTTATCGGTGGTTTTTTTTTGCACTGTTAAAAGTACACCTTTAACAACACTTTTCTTATCGCTGATAAAGGTACCCCTTTATCAGTGCTTTTTTACTTGTGCAGTAAAAGGGGTAGCGCTTCCCTTGACCCATTTTGTGCTAGGGGACTATGGGTCCATCCACATCCACTCTAGCCCATCCATCTTCATGATAAGATCAGTCCTCCAAAGGTCAATCCTTAGAGAAGTGAGAGGGCCATAAAGGTAAAGAGCAGGCATAAGATGATGTGCTCGTGTCAAAGACAATGATTTTCTTGAATTTGGAAGATTTTGTGCCAAATATCTCAAAATCATGGGCACCGCCCCACAAAACGGCTCAAAAATAACCGTCATGTCAAGAAGAACCATCTTTAGATGGGGATTGGACCTTCGGTTCCGTTAAATTTATCCGCTTAAAATATCGTTATGAAAATGATGATTCTAGTTATGTGCTTGAATTCCCTGCAGGTGATTTGGGAACTAGGGGAAGATGTAAAGGTTGAGTATACAATGTAAGATGTTGACATTATAGAATCCACTATTTTAACAATACCCATGATCGAACCATTTATGCAGTAAAAACTCATGGGAGAGACCTTTAGTCAGCTCTTCAAGAACAAGGGAACTCTGCCACATGTGACTGGATCGGCCCTGACATAGTCATCTTGGAATACTGATTAGAGGTTACACCATCACTCTCTCGGCAGGTAGATAATACTAGTCAGTCTAGTCTACCAAGAGGAGAAATATTTCATACATCTTCCCTAAAATATGATAAATCTACATTAAGAGCATCAACTTCCAATACACATTCAAAACTGCATTCCCATGCTAAAAAACGCCAGCCTTTGGACCAAATGTGTAACGAACAGATGTTTTTTAATGGAAATTAACTTTTTATAAATACGTCATAAAATCACATGAATACACAAAATAATGAACTACTATGTGCTAAGTGACATTCAAACATAAGTTTTTCACTTCTATGTTTGGAATTTCGAAAATATGACATAGAGGGTTGCAATCAGTAAGTTATTTGAAGTCCGATAACAAAAATATAATTTCTAGTGAATAGTTACCCACCCTCATGAATAGTAACATACCCTTTTGAATAGTTATATACCCTTATGAATAGTAACCTTACCTATGATAGTATAAAAATAATATTCAAGTGAAATTATGATGTATATATATTTTAGAATAAGTAAATGAAGGTTTTAAAACTAGTTTTTTAATAATAATTTATGAGTTTAACTAAATTTTAAATCTATCATATGAATAATTTTTTTTAAAATGGACTTCATTTTTTGATTCTACATGTTGAAAAATGGTTAGGGTGAATTTTTGAGATTTTTCTGAAATACGTGAATTTTTAGTGAATAGTAAAAGACATTTATTGCACGTATAAATACACTATAGTGAAAATCCACTATTCATGACATCCAAAGTGATGTAAGAACCCAAATATTGAACTAACATTAATTTATTACTATTATCGGTCATTAAATACATAATATTATTTTTCTTGTGTAGAAATAATAAATTAATGATTATAATATTATGAAAACCCTCCTCCCCTACACAATAAATACCACCCATTCTTACCTCCTCTCTTCACTCCTCTCAAGCCTTGTTCCTTGCCAATATTCTACCAAAATATATCATCATCCTCATCCTCTACATCCGAAGGCCATAGTCTCTCCAATATACCAAATCCACTCCTATTAAGAGGTTCTCAAGGAAGAAAGTCTTAAGAGGTAAATTCCTCTTTCCAATTCCTTCATTTATTTTAAGTTCATTTCTTTTGGGTTATTTCCTCACCTCCTTTCACCCAAATGGTATGATAACTCCAGCAACATAAATTTACTGGAATTATATTATTCTAATGGGATACTTCATTATCTTCTCCCCTTTCCCCATATTTTATTTGAATGAAATGAAAGCACTGTTTGAGATGTGCTAGTTCAGCACATTCAAGGACAACAGTATAACAATTTTTATTATCATCATTAATTCTGTTCATTAAACCATTTGTGTTATGGTTTAACTAGATTATTATATATTTAAAATATCCTAGTTAAGATTATGTAATCCTTTTGTATTAATGGTATTAAGTTATAAAGAAAAACATGTTCATTGTAATCAAACCCACCGATTAACCAAAACAATTATCACTATGGTTTCATATATAATATTTCAACATCACTATATGTAACCAAATTAAAATTTAATTATTTTATGTTCAATAATGACATAAAACTTTAATTCTGGACAATCACATTCATCATACTTGTTTATCTGGACATGAACCGATCATTAATGCCAAGTAAGAAAACGTAGCCGAACAATGAAATTGAACCTCATAACGAATCAAAATGATTATAAATGAACATAAAATGATTATACAAAACCAATTACATATATAAGTGGTTATGGAATTATTAGTTAATGAACCTAATTTTTTCATTCAGGCCTATAATAACAAGTGGATAATACCAACATATACAAGGTAAGGGATCTTCTCCATTTCTCTCTTAATGAAGATTATCCTCTATGATATGCCTTAATATGTGTAAACCATATTGATGGGGTTTGTTTCTTAACCCCCATACTTTTCTCATGATTTATAAGTGATTATAATCCCCTTTTCTCTCTCATCATTCCCTCTTAGGTACACTTGACACCATGCCGATAAACATTAACGAATTCTACTTGTACCTTATATGTTCTTTCAGGTTGCACTATCATTATTTATAAAAAAAGAGTAATATTATATTTTTATATACATATTATAAATGTTGTTTAGTTTTAAAAATTTCTTTTATGAATACAATTTCATCAATATCTTTCGGGGATATAAAATGTTTTAAAATATTTCCTCCTTAGAACTTTCTGATAAGCAAACCTATTTTAAAAGAACATCCTGAATTTTTACCCAATTTTCAAGTGAACTCTATCCTCTGTTTTAAGAAAACATTATCTTTATAATTTCAGTCATTTATTATGAAAACATACATGGTTCGATTATGATTTTATATAAAATATTATCATTGTTTCTCTTTTAAAATCCCAATAGTATTTTCCTTAAAACCGCAAAAAAATATTTTTAATGATAATGTTTCTAAAATACATTATTTATATTTTGTAACTTATGTTTGACACCACTTACCATGTTATATGCCAATTTTACCTTATGAACGTCCATGTAAGTTCTAAATCCTTTTGTTCATGTATACTTTCATGATACGCCCATTGGTTATGATTTATGTCATGATTGTGGTACCCAATTATTTCCTTAGTTACCCTTATGTTTATGTATGTTTGATTATGTATTATTATTTATGTTGAATGAATATTCATGAAAATTTAGAGATGGGTGTTCCCAAATAGAGCTCCAATGCATTGGGTAAAGTTAAGTCTCATGATATGCGAAGTGAAATGGGATTGGTGGTTAGCCTTGACCAGTACTAAAGACATGTTATATGATTCTGCCACATTTATATGATTCCATTTATATATAATTCAATTCTTATATGATTCAATTTTTATATGTTACATGCTTTGGATATCATTATATCATGCCTCCATATTCATGTGCTAAAGACATATCCTTATGTTCATTCCCTTACTAGGATTTTCATCTCATCCCTTTGTTCATGTATTCCCTAGGGTAACCTTTGTAGATTTAAGGGCTCAAAGGAAGTAACAAGATCATTAAGGAGATTAAATAAAGAATTGTTTTTATCCCCATGTTGTATTTTTTATGTACCTAGTCTTCCAAGACACTAGAATTAATGATCCTTGTCTTGTACTCTATTGTATAATTATGCCTAAAATCATGTAATGTTTTATATAAAAGGATTGGGTTGTTATAATTGGTATCAGCGGATGGTCTAGTTATATTTGGAGATTATGAATAGAGCAACATAGTGAGATCCTTAAGTATGAGACTAATTATTAGAAAACATTCCTAAATTTTGGTGAGTATTGAGTATGTGGTTTATCAAAAAAATACATCCCTGTCTGGATATTAGCAGGTTGAGAAGGCTCTAGGGAAGATGTATCTAGGGGTAAAACCCAAAAACACCGCTTTGAAATAGACTCGAATGGGAACTGGTGCATGACATCAGGCCTTGTTGCACTCTTAGTTATGACACTCTCTGGTTATATGCTTTGGAAGATTAATGACCATAGTACAAACCATTATTAAGAGACAAAAAATCACATAAGAATATATGTTATGAAATAGATAGAGGATAACCTAGATTTAAACCTAATGAATCACAAGTTAGGACATACTTCTTCATTACGAGTTTATCCTTTTTATGTTCAAAGTTTCATTTTTTTGCTCAATAGATAAGTATTAAAGACCTCTAATTATAAGTTCTTTTTATAAGTTAATGAAGGGAAATATAAAAACACGTTCCATTAACCAATGTGATAGGAAATGTGAAGATTTCCCTAAAGATATGCCTGATATGACGGGAGCGGGTGCTCAAAACTTATTGATAGTACTTTCCATACTGTCTCAAGTTATGAATAATAACTTGAATCATGCATAAGTCTCTCTTCCTCCTAGGAAAGAGCAAGTTTCAGTATAATGATTCGTGCAGAAAAGACCTCCCACGTTTAGAGGATCTTTTGATCCCCTCCTCACAGAATAATGGATTAACTCCATTTAGAAGATATTATCCATCCTCTAGTGCTTAGAAGAAAAGAAGGTTTCACTACCAGTCTATCATTTTGATGGGGAAGCTGATCAGTGGTGAACACTAACAATGAATAAAAAGTCCCGATAAGTAATTGATGCCATGGATTGGGAGGAATTAAAGAGGATATTTTTTAACAAATATTTTCCTCGAGCCCTACATCTAAAGATGGAAAGAGAGTTCCCCAAACTCTAGTAGAAGGAAGGTAAGTCTATCAGGGTGAATGAAGAAAATTTTACAAAGGTTGCAAAGTACACTTTTGGGTTTTTTATGAACACTAAAAGTAAGTTGCATCGCTTCTTTATAAGACTAAAGTTGAGTCTACAAAAAGAGTATGAAATTCAAGCCTTTAACAATTATGAGGATATTGTCTGTTGTGCCCTTAATGATAAAATGAATATTGGAGACACTCAATGGTCCCATCGCCCTAGTGAGAAGAATTGTAAAATAGAGAAAAAAATGGGTAGTTCATCAAACAAATCCCATTATTGAAAAATCATTACCTTTCCCCTTTTCAAAGTTTTGGGAAGAATCATCCTGGTAACTATCTAAAGAGAACTATGAATTTCAAAAAATGTGAAAAGTTTAGTCATCTGGCCATGAAATGTTAAAGGGATATGAAAAATACTGCTAATTTTGAAGAAGAAAGGATGGTTTAGATCAACACTCAGCCTATAGTGTAGTGTTACAACTACAAGGAGAATGGGAACTATGAAAGCAATTTCCCTAAGATGAGGGTTGTTGGAGGAAATCAACAACAACATCCAAGGTAACAAGGGATTATGTTGTCACTACTGCTGAGGTAGATCCACACACTGATGTGGTGTCAGGTACACTAGTTATTCATTAATGAATAGTGAACGTACTATTTGTTCTTGGTTCAATGCATTATTTCATATCTTGCAAGTTTAGTAGATCTATTTAAACACCACCTCAAAATTTGGAGGAAATGTATTCTCTGAGAACAAAAAATAGAGAAATTATGGAATCCATGGTTTATAACTCCTCCCCGATTAAAGTTTGGGGACTGAACCTCCCAAAAAATCTCTTCATACATCCTTTTGTAGAGTATGACACTATCTTGGGAATGGATTTGATATCATTATACAAATCCAACATCAACTATCAAGAAAGGGAGATCATGTTGCACATCCCAAAGCGTCATCCGATTCATTACAAGTGTTATGAGTAAAATGAATCTTCTTTAGAATCTTCATCTCAACTGTGGATATTTCTTCCTTGTGAGTGGGAATATCTAGCTCAAATGATTAAGGAAAAGGAGGGAATCATGCATTAATACATTCCCATCGTGAGGGATTACACTAATGTATTCCCTGAAGATTTTCATAGTCTTCCTCTTGAACGAGAGGTTGATTTCTTTATTGAACGTATCCCTTAATATCTACCTATCTTAAATACAACTTACAGAAAGGCCACCATAGAGATGGTAGAGCTGAAGAAGCTGTTACATGAGAATATAGAGATGGGGTTTATACGCCCGAGTGCTTTACTGTGGGGTGAACCAGTCCAATTCATAAAAAAGAAGGATGTATCAATTTTGCTATGCATTTATTATCATGAGATCAATAAAATCACAATAAAGAACAATTATCTCCTTCCATAGATAGATTACTTGTTCGATCAGCTTCGTGGGGATACTTATTTCTCTAAGGTGGACCTTTGGATGGAATATCACTAATTAAAGGCGAGGAAGGAAGATATTACAAAGACTACCACCTGAACGAGGTATGGAATCTATGAGTACATAGTAATGCCCTTTGGACTCACTAAAGATCCATCAGTTTTCATCGATTTAATGAATAGAGTCTTAAACTATTACGTCCAAAAAATTTTGGTAGTCTTTATTGATGATATTATGATATAATACAAGAGCAAGGAGGAACATGAGGAGAATTTGAATAATTTGTTGAATAATTTAAAAAGAGTGAAGTTGTATAGAAATTAAAATAAATGTGACTTATATACAGAGGAGGTATCATTCTTGTGGCATGTTATCACCAGCAAAGGGATAACTATGGACCCTCCCAAGAAAAAGGCAATTGAAGAGTGGCCTAGGCCAACTTCTGTAACGTAGATCCGCAAATTTTTGGGTCTTGTTGGGTATTATCAATGATTTGTGAATAATGTTTCACGATTGTCAACCACAATGAACAAACTAACACTGAGGGGAGTAATATTTGTCTAGACTCAGGAATAATGTGAACACTGTTTCCCGGAGTAAAAAAATGTGGCTTATCAATGCGCCAGTACTCACACTCTCTATAAGTGGAGAACTATTTGTGGTTTATAGTGATTTTTTAAGAATTTATTAGGGGTTGTGATAATTCAAAATGATAAAGTGATAGCCTACATCTCAAGGCATCTAAAAATACACGAGAAAAAATATCATATGCATGATCTGGAGTTGGCAGTGATGATATTTTCGTTGAAAATATGGTGGAATTATCACTATGGGGAGAAGTGTGAGATATATACTGACCAAAAGAGTGTCAAATATATATTCACACAAAAAGAGCTCAATATATTGCAGTTAATATGGATAGAGCTCATCAAGGATTATGACTGCTCAATCCACTACCATCCTAGTAATGGAAACAAAGTGGCAGATGCTCTAAGTAGATAGGATCATACATCTTTATCAATGATGAGAATTGAAAAGGATCTGGTGCTATTTTATTTTCAAAGTATGAACAAGGAAATAATTAAGGAAGGAACATCATCAATCCCTTCTGAAATAATTGCTCAACCATCCCTCATGGAGAAAATGAATGATGCTCAAAGAAAATATATGGAAATTCAGAAAAGGGTGGAAGCTATCAGGAATGTGAAATCCATTGATTTAAAAATTGATGAGGAAGGAGTTGCAATATTTGGGACATGATTATGTGTACCATAAAAACCAGAGACACGGAATGATATATTTAATGATTCACTTATCTCAACCTTCTCTATCCGCCCAGGGATCACAAAGATGTATCGAAATCTCTGAGAAAACTTTTGGTTGGAGAATATAAAATGGGATATTTCTAAATATACATCAAAGTGCATGGTATGTCAGCAGGTGAAGTATTAGAGGAAAAAGTCTAAGGGGATGATGCAAACACTACACATACCAGCATGGAAGTGGTAGAGCATTACTGTGGACTTTGTCACTGGACTTCTAAGGACATCCAAAGGAAACAATTCTATATGGGTCATTGTGGATATTCTTACAAAGGATGTCACTTTATCGAGATTTGATAATACTTCTCATTTGATAAAATTTCATGTATTTACATCAAATAAGTGGTAAGGATGCATGGAGTACTGGTATATATTGTATCTTATTGTGATACGAGATTCACCTCAATGCTCTGGAAAAGTCTCCAACATGCTCTAAGAACTGTACTGAACTTCATCACGGCCTATCATCCTCAAACTGATGGCCAATATAAGAAAACTATTTAGACACTGGATGAGATGTTGAGCGTGTGTTCTATGGAATTCAATGGAGGATGGGACCAAAATCTTCCCCTAGTTGAATTCTCCTACAAAAATAGTTTCCACTCGAACATCTGAATGGAACCATATGAATCCCTTTATGGGAAAAGGTACATAACACTGGCATGTTTGGATGACTTTGGTGAGAATAAGCTACGAAGACCTGAAATGGTCGATGAAATGGTGGAGAAGGTGAAAACCATTCAACAACATATCAGGTAAGCTCAAAGTTGATAAAACGTTATGAAGACAATTGTCAAAAATACCTTGAGTTTAAAGTTGGAGGCATGGTATTTCTATGCATATCTCCATGGAATAAGGGCATGAGGTTTGGAAGGAAAGGGAAGTTAAGTCATGGGTACATCATCCCCTTTAAGATCCTTGATTGAGTCAGAGTTGTGGAATATCAACTGGAACTTCCACCTACCATGTCGAAAGTACATGATGTATTTTTGGTATCCCTCTTAAGGAAGTACATACTAGAACCTTCACATGTACTCTCTTCCGAGGTAGTATAGTTGGAGGACGATATTTCTTATGAGAAGCATCCAGTGAATTGAATAGATCATAGAGACAATGTTGTATGCAAAAAGACTACTCATCAGTACAAGGTACTATGGTGAAAGTATAAGTATAAAAAGGAAACACGGGAATTGGCTGATGCAATGAAGGGAAAGTAACCCCAACAGTTTTTTTCCTAGAATGTAAAATGAAATTTTGAGGGTTAAATTTCTTAAGGGGGAATAATATAAAAACCCAATGTTTTTCAATGAAAATTCCATTCTTAAAAATATGTCATGAAATCACATGAAAACACAAAATAATGAACTACTAAGTGCTAAGATACCTTTAAATATAATTTTTTCACTTATGTGTTTGGAATTTCAAAAATATGACGTACACAGTTGCAATTAGTAAGTTATTTGGAGTCCGATAAGAAAAACGTAATTTTTGGTGAATAGTAACATACCCTTATGAATAGTAAAATACCCTTAAGAATTGTGATATACCCTATGGAATAGTAACCTTACTAAGGATAGTATAAAAATAATATTCAAGTGAAAGTATGATGTACCTATATTTTAAAATAAGTAAATGAATGTTTTGAAACTGATTTTTTAATAAAAAATTATGAGTTTAATTAAATATTAAAATAAAAAATCTTTATAATTTTTTTTGAAAAATGGACTCCCTTTTTTGATTCTACACATCGAAAAATGTTAGGGGTGAATTTTTGTGATTTTTATGAAATACATGAATTTTTAGTGAATAGTATAATACATTAATTTACCGTATAATACACAATAGCAAAAATCCACTATTCATGACATCACAAGTGTTGTAAGCACCCAAATCTAGAAATCACATGCATTTATTACTATTCTTGGTCATGGAATACTTATTATTCCTTGTCTTGTGAAGATTAATAAATTAATGATTATAATATTATGAAAACCCTCCTCCCCTCCACTATAAATACCACACATTATTACCTTTTCTCTTCACTCCTCTCAAGCATTATTTCTCACCAATATTCTTAACAAATATCTCCCAAAGCTCCTCCAACACGTCCAAAGGCCCCTAGTCTCTTCAATATACCAAAACCTCTCCCCTTAAGAGGTTCTCAAAGGAGAAAGTCTCAAGAGGTAAATTTCTCTTTCCAATTCCTTCATTTCTTTTAAGTACTTTTATTTTTTTTCTTTCCCCACCACCCTTCACCCAAATGGTATGATAACTCTAGTAACAAACATGTACTGTAATTCTATTATTCTAATGGGATAATTCATTATCTTCACTACTTTTCCCATCTTTTATTTGAAAGAAATGAAAGCACCGTTTGAGATGTGCCAATATTGCACATTCAAGGACAATAGTTTGTCAATTTCTATTATCATCATTAATTATGGTCATGAAACCATTTTTGATATTGTTTAACCAGATTATTATATATTTAATATATCCTAGTTATGAATTTGTAATCCTTTGTACTAATGGTATTATGTTATAAAGTAAACATGTTCATTGTAATCAAACCCACCGAGTAATCAAAAAAGTTATTACATGGATATATATATATTTAATATTTATAATTCAATATAAGAAACAAAAATTAAAATTTTATCTCCTTTATGTTCACCAACTTCAATTCTGAACAATCACTTTCATCATACGTGTTTATCCGAACAAGAACTAATCATTAAAGCCAAGTAAGCAAATAGACCCGAAAAATGAAATTGAACCTCATAACCAAATAAAATGGTTATAAATGAACATAAAATGATTATACTAAACCAATTACATATAGAAGAGGTTCTGTAATTATTAATTAATAAACATATTTGTTTTAATCAGGTCTTTAATCAGAAGTGGAGATCACCAATAGATTTAAGGTAAGAGATCCTCTCCATTTCTCTCCTATTCAAGATTGTCCTCTATGATATGAATTTCACGTGCAAACCCATATTAAGGGATATGTTTTATCACCTACCCATACTTAACTCATGATTTATAAGTGACCAGAAACCCTTTTTCTTTCTCATGAAAAATTCTTATGTAAACCTGACACCATGCCGATAAACCGTAACGAATTCTACCAGAACAATCTTTGTTCTTTATGGTTGCCTTATCTTTCATTATATCAAAAAAGAGTTATCTTAAATGTTTATTTTAATCTTATAAATTATTTTTATTTGTAAAAATTTAATTTATGAAGACCCCTTCATCACTCCCTTTTGGGGATATACATGTTTTTAAAAGATTAATTTTTTAGAACATTCTGATAAGCAAACCTGTTTTTAGTGAACTTCCTGAATTTTTACCCTATCTTAAAGTGAACTCTATCCTCTGTTTTAATCCAAAATTATCATTATAAGTCATAATTTTATTATTAAAACATACTTGGTTCAATTCTGGTTTTATATAACATGTTGTCCTCATTTATATTTTAAAAGCTTTATTGTATTTTCTTTAAAACCACACTAAAATGTTTTTAATGCTAATGTTTCTCAAATAAATTTCTTATATTTTGTCACCTCTGTTTGACACCACTTACCATGTTATATGGAAATTTTACCTTATAAATGTCCATGTATGTTCTAATGCCTTTAATTCATGGAAACTTTCATGATACGCCCATTAGTTATGCTTTATGTCATGATAGTGGTACCCAATTCTTTCCATAGGTACCCTTATATTTACGTATGATTGATTATGTATGATTATTTATGGGGAATGAATATTAATGGAAATGATGAGATGGGTGAGCTCTGATAGTGTTGCAATGCATCGAGTAATGTTAAGTCTCATGTGATATGATGTGAAACACGATCGGCGTTTATCCTTCACCCATACTAAAGTCATGGTTTATGATTCATCCACATTTATTTGATTCCAAGTTTATATGATTCAATGCTTATTTGATATGATTTTATATGTTACATGTTATGGATATCGTTATTTCAATCCTCCTTGTTGAGTCAATAAGGGTTTCCTTATGACATTTTCATTTCTTCTTGTTTGAAAAACACAAACAGATTATACTTAAGCAAATATATATTTTACCTCCATACGGAAAATTTTCTTCTTTAAGGAAATTTACCCTAACCTAGATTTTCTTATAAATAGCAATATTTTTCTTAAGTACAAAAACCGGATTCATACCCAAAATCCCGGAGTCATATAATGTCATGATTTGGAGCATTCTGTTTTTAGGATCCGAATTCTGGATGAGAACTGTAATGAAGTTCCAATCCGAATTCTGGAATCTGAATATTCATGAGTTCGACTACGAACTCTTATGAAGTTCGACTCCAAACTTTCTTGAGTTCAACTCTGAACTCTTATGAAGTTTGACTCCGAACTTCCATGAGTTCGACTCCGAACTCTAATGAAGTTTGACTCTGAACTTTCATGAGTTCGACTCAGAACTCTTATGAAGTTTGACTCTGA
Organism: Viscum album; assembly: GCA_963277665.1. Taxonomy (NCBI): domain Eukaryota; kingdom Viridiplantae; phylum Streptophyta; class Magnoliopsida; order Santalales; family Viscaceae; genus Viscum; species Viscum album. The sequence goes on from CAUJRU010000094.1 coordinate 291,350, forward strand.
ACATTCATGAGTTTGACTACAAAGTCTTATGAAGTTTGACTCCGATCATTCATGAGTTCGACTCCAAACTCTTCTGATGTTTGAATCCGAAATATCATGAGTTCGACTCCAAACTTATATGAAGTTCGACTCCGAACTTTCATGAGTTTGACTCCGAACACTTATGAAGTTCGACTCCGAACATTCATGAGTTTGACTCCGAACTCTTATGAAGTTTGACTCCGAACTTTCATGAGTTCGACTCCGAACACTTATGAAGTTCGACTCATAACATTCATGAGTTCGACTCCGAACTCTTATGAAGTTCGACTCCAAACTTTTACTATTTCGACTTCGAACTCTGTAAGTTCAGATTATGAACTCTGGTGAAACCAGACCCTAAATTCCTATAAAACAGAATCCGAAAATTTCTTAACATAGACTCCGAATTTCATTTTGGTTAGACTCTGAACTTATAATTTTCTTTCAATCTGAATTTTTGTATGGATTTTGCTTACAAATTCTCCATTACAAAACAATGTTGTGCATTCAGTTATACATGGTTTGTTATTAAACGATGTCATCCATTCTATTTCAAATTAACCATTGGTTGAGTTACACGTGTACATGTCCGTCAGAATTTTAAGGAAAATATGACCGTTGGAGAGGGAGCCGACCAAGCAGATAAATAGGATCTCATTTGAAATATCTCGATAACAACAAGTTGATCGATCTATAGACCACACACTGTTAAGGTGATTTCTAGAGAGAGAAGCATTTCATGCTTTGCGCGTACTGAACCACTCGTTCAGATTGCTTCGTGCGACTCCGAATGTTGGTGATTACATTCGAGGACTTCAGGGGATATGAAGACAGAGGTGACGACTACCTTGAAGTTCGAGGGATTCCTTGTTAAGGAAGACAGAGGTTCCAACTACCTTGAAGTTGAGGGATTACAGGGATAGCAAGACAGAGACAACGATCTTCGTATCAAGGGCTTACCCTGGTGTGGGTAAGACAGACTTGACTGAAAGTATAAATCAAGGGACATTTATCCAAGGTTGTTGGATACCCTTATCTTTGGGTTAAAAGATTTATTGTTTGTTACTTGTAGTTGTACTACTTGTATTTTTGCTGCATACTGTATTGTAAGGAATGTATAACCTTGTTATATTTCCTTACACTTGTACTCTGATTAGTTTAGATTATATACGCTTTAAGGTAGAATCTCATATTGTAAAATTTTGTTCAATTTCTCCAATTTGTGATTAGAGGTGTTGTGAATTTTATTAGTTTAACTTTGTTAAACATATATTGTTTCCTTTTCTAAGGAAATTTTTTAATGTGTAAAATTCACCCCCCCTTGTATATTCAGCATCTACGTCATTATTTCGAACCTAAAATTGGTATCAGATGTTGGAAACAACATAATCTATACAAATCTCACATTTGGTATCAGATCTGGTCTCTGAAATACTTATACTCACATATGAGTTTTTCTTGCTCACTTTTTCATTTTTCTTCATCCTTTCTTAGAATTCTTTTTTTCATTATGAACTTTGTCATTCCGAATTATCATTTCGAATTGTTCATACCAAACATTGTGGTTCCGAACTTTTCCAACTAACAAGTTTGTGTGAAAAAGGTTATTTTAAGAATGGTAGGTTTAAATGTTGGTCCCATAGACCACTTAAATCCTACAAGACCACCAATTTTTGATGTTAATGATTATGAGTACTGGAGAGATCAAATAAAGTCTTTTGTTATCAATACTGGAGTGGATAATTTCGTTATGCTTACTGGTGATTATAAAATTCCTGATAACGAAGTTAGAACATTCACTAACCAGGAAATGCAAGAGTATCAACTCAATTATATGGTACACAATACTTTACTATGTTCAATGACTAGAAATATATATATCCAAATTTCTTCTTGTGAAGAAACTAATTGTATCTGGAAGATGTTAGAGGTTGCACACTTTGGCACTTCTAATGTTATTGAAACTAAGAGAGCCATGCTTAGAGCTGAATACCATGGATTCAATTTTCCTTATGGAGAACCCATTTGTAACGTTCAACAAAGATTTTTGACAATAGTCAACAACTTACAATATATGAGATGAAAAGGGTTAGATGATGAAGCCCTTGTTGATAATATTATAGACATTCTGTCTAATGAGTGGGAATCAAAGAGAACAGCAATTAATGAGAACATGAATGTCACTCAAATTTCGTTAGATGATCTATTGGGAACTCTTCTCCAACATGAAACAAGATTGAAGAGATATGCTGACAACATCAAAGAAAAGAATGGAAACGGTACTGTTTCTTTTACCACAACTTCAAATCATATGAAATCCAAGACTCCTGAGAGAGTAACCAGATCCAAGTCTAAGAAAATTGTTATTCAAATAGAATCTAGTGATAGTGAAGTCTCAGAGAATGAGTTAGAAAATATTTCTCGAAGGTTGAACAAGATAGCTGGCCAGAGAAATTTCCAATCCAAGTATAAGAAAAAGGTAAATAAGGATAGGAAAGATGGAGAAGTTACTTGTTATTAATGCAAAGAGCTGGACATATTACACCATATTGTCCTTTTCTCAAAAAGAAAGAAATGAAATAAAGGCATTCTGAAAGGAATAGAAAGAAGTATTACAAGTCCAAAGCTAAGAATGTTCTAAAAGAAAATGACACCTGGAGTGCAAGTGGTGGGAACTCTTCAGATGAATCTTCTGATTATGAATCTTCAGGAACGAAGAATCTTGGTCTTATTGCCAGATTACCTATTAAAAATCATTTATTTATGGCTAAGGTACACAATGTTGAATCATTGACCAATTTATCTTTAAATTCTAATGGTAGTAAGTATTATAACTCTTTAGATGAAGAATCCTCTTCTTATGAAGAAAATACTCCACCTACCTTTGAAGAAGTTTCTAGGTTTGCTGAACTTCTTGAGATTGAGAATTCCAAGCTAAATAAAAAACCTGACAAGGAAAACTCTAGGAATACAATTCTTACAAAAGAAATATCAGATCATTCTAATGATCTTGATAGGAAAAATGCTGATTTTATAAGTATTTCAAAAAATCATGAAGAAGTAAGTTCTGAAAAGAACAAACACTCTAAAGAGTTAGAAAAAGTAATTTCTAAGAAAAGTGTTTTCGAGTCTAGATCTAGTTGTAAATCTAATAATTTTGAAGATAAAAATTTGGTTATAAAACTCAAGTATGAAATTTTTTCTTTAAAGAAGTTTTTATCAAACTTTACCCATGCTAAAGAAAATTTTGATAAAATGTATTCTCAAATACGACCTTTATGAAACAAATCCGGATTTGGTTATACCCATGCAAAACCAACATTTAGTAACAACTACTTTGTTCCAAAAAGTGACCAATTTTTTACCAAGTGTCAATGTGGTGGTCACTGGGCAACGAATTTTTCTTTAAATAAAACCCAATCTCTAGGTTTTCATAAAGCCTATTTTTCTATGAAGGTGTGGGTACCTAAAATTTTGTTATCTGGAAATCTCGGATCCAAACAAGTTTGGATTCCGAAAGTCGAATTCTTTTCTTGTTTTCAGGAAGATAAAGGAAGTACCAAAAACAATACATAGTTCATGGATAATGGATGTTCCCGGCACATGATTGGTAACAAAATCTATTTTGAAAAGATCATCAAGACTAAAGGAGATATCATTCTTTAGTTTATCGGAACGCAAGATCAACCTGCTGATATTTTCACAAAATCATTACCCTCCGATAGATTTGAATACATTAAAAAAAAGTTAGGAATGATAACCGTTAGGTAATCATTCTTCATTAACTTCTTGTTGAACAATTCCCCTAAGAGTAATAAACTCTTTTTCATAGGGGGAGTACATTTGATTGTTAGTGTAACTAAAATTTTCGTAATATGTTTTTTATTTTTTTTTCAAACTAAAATTTTCGTAATCTGTTTTTCAAACATAGTGTAACTAAAATTTTCGTAATCTTTTTTTCAAACATAATGTAAATAACATTTCCTTAATCTTTTTGTCCATTTTTTTTTGTAACTAAAATTTTCCTAATCTGTTTTTCAAACTTTTGGTAAATAAAATTTTCAGTCATTTTTTCAAACTTTTCGGAACTGAAATTTCCAGAAATGAAATTTCTGGAATGGAAATTTCTGGAACATAAATTTTCGGGATTGAAATTCTCAGAATGAAAACTTTCGGAATGGAGATATTCGTACTGAATGTCATAATGAAAATTTCCGGAACTGATATTGTCGTACTGGATCTTTCGTAATTATATTTTTGTACTGGAACTTTCGTAATGAGATTTTCGTAATGGAACTTTCGTAATGATATTTTCATACTGGAACTTTCGTAATGAGTTTGATTTTAAATTAATTTCTTCAATAAGAATATTACCAATTATGAACAATCGTTCTAGTCAATCCGAAAGGTATGATTTTCTTACCTAAAGTTTTTTAATCATATTTTTCTTGCTGGTATTTTCGTGAGTTTTAAAATAAATTGGATTCTAGTTTTCCTTAAATCAGAATGTTTTCCTTAAAACCTGAAATGATCAGAGTCAGGTTTTCCTTATGGGAGTGTTCTCAAATGTCAGATCAGATCAAAAAGTTTTTCAACCGTTAGATGGATTTTGGAATACCAAAGGTCACATCCATCGCCTATATAAAGGGGTCCCCAAGACTCGTCCAACATCGGGTTTTCAAAGCATTTGTGTCTCAAATCTCTGCTGCTCTTCTTAAGACCGGTTTCGATCATTGCAAAGCCATTACGAACCCTTCAGATCCCTCTGTTCCGAATGTCTGTTGAAGAAACATCTCAAGAAATGTCAACTTCAAAGCCAATTTCAAAGTGGTTAGTCTTCAGGGAAAGGTTGGTGCATCTAGATTTTTACAAGCATGATTCTATTATAAGCTAGAATATTAAATTTAATAGTTGGAAAGATATATTCTTGTTCAAGTCAGAGAAACAGGATCCGGTTTATACTGATTTGTTGATCGAGTTCTAGGAGTCTTTTTCTTTCCAGATGGAAGATGGAAGAGAGTGGTTTTCATTTAATTCTTATGGGAAGACTTACAAGATATCCTACACCAAGGCCCCAATCATGGATGGTTTGTCCTATGATGGGGAAGCTGAGTTTTCCTCACATAAGCTTCCTGATGAGCAAGGAAGTTTCAACAAGGTGAAGGATTTAAAATGTATTGGACTTAAGGATTCTGCTAAAATTTCTCATCTCACTCCGAACAATAAAATTCTACAGCTCTGTGTACATGGTTTTCTCGTAACAAAAAGAGGTGACAAGGATAATTTGAAGAAAAGTGATATCTATGTCTTATATTTCTTGGTAAATATAAGAAAGATAAATTTGATGAGGTATGTCTTGATTACGATCAAGAACATCAAATAATGGAATTTGATATCTCAAATAATTATGTACCCTTCCTTACTATCAAAGCTGATAGTTCGGTGCTTATAATCCTTTAGGGTTTCATGCAAATCAAAAGTCTGGAATTGTAAGCTTATGCTGGTATGTGATGATACTTTGAAGAGGATGAAGATGGGTTATTCTAGGGATTTCAGATAATTCTACCCTCTTTCTGTGGAAGAGGTTGAGGCACTTCAGAAAGGTACACAGACTCTAGAACCATCTAAAAAGGCAAGGAAGAAGAGAAAGCTGAAGGAAGTGGATGCTGATGAAGAAAATCCTAAATTTTAGGAATCTCAGTCTTCTCCTCCCAAGACGAAGAATCAAAAAACTTATCCTGATGAAGTTGCTGCGAAGTGGAGGGAAGAAAAGAAGAAGAGGAAAGAAAGGGATGCACAATTCGGATTGGACCCTTCAGAGGATAAGGCCTTAAATGAAAGAGCAACAGAAGAGTTAGAGAAGCAGGAGAAAGAGAATAAAATGAAATAGAAAGTTCCTAAATCTGAAGTGGTGCAATCTTTGCTGAAAGCTACAGAGTTAGCTTCTGAGCTGATTCCGATTCCGGAAACTCTCCATACAGAACCTTCTTTACCAGAAACTCGAGCTAAGAACTATGTCACTCAAGAAAAATACGAGGGTAAATAATTAGTTGAAGAATCTGAAAAAGAAGCTGCTGAAGAAGTAAAGGAAGAGGTTGTAGAAGAATAAGAATAAGAAGAGGGAAGTGATGATTTCGATGCCTTGATCAAGAAAGTAGAGGTTTATAAAGACAAGGTAGAATCCGAAATGTTAGTAAATCTAGGAAAGGGAGGTGAGGAAGGTAGTAAGAATGATGATAAGAAAAAGCAAGAAGAAGATAATGTTTTGTATGATGAGGAAGAATCCTATGAGAGGAATTTTCTTGAGGAAGGACAAGAAAAGCAGAAACCAGATGAAGACCAGATTATCCAAGTTTCTGAATCTAAGGAAGTATCTCCTGATGAGGAACCAATTCCGAAATCTAATAAGGGGAAGCAAGCTCTCATGGATACTCCAATAAAATAAGTCTTCAAGAAGAAGGATGTTGGTGGTTCTTCTAAGAGGAAACTGGTTCAAATTGAAGAAGAACAATCTCCAAGAGATTTATCTGATTTGGAGTCATCAGCTCATGGGCATGATTTTGTGGTTGAATCTCTAAAGAAGTTGGTGGACACCATTCTGATTTTTCCAACTATAGATTCCAGATGCCAGATGCTACAACAAAGTATGAATCATAAATCAGATTCATTATCCGTGGTCATGGATAAGTGTATAAATATTGAGGCCGACCATAAAAGTTTTCTTATAAATTATGTTGTTCATAGAAATTCTTGCAGAAAAATAACTCTGTGGTCTTAGAGAGTTGAAGAAGACTTGGCTGTGTATGATTATTTTCAGAATGAAGTGAATGATGCTTTTGAAACCGAGGATAAAAAGATTAAGAAGCTTCCTGATGATCTGATTGATGAGCAGAGTTCTCAGAGTCAACAAGTGAAGCAACTAAATGACAAGGCAAATTCTCTGGCTCAAAATTTTTTAAGTGATAGAAATTTCCGGATCGAGCTTGAGAAAAGACTCGAAAATCAAGATGAATTGTTAAACATGCAGAAAGAAGCTATCAAGGCTCAGGCAGAGGCTTTGAAATCCCAAGAAGAAAAGACAAAAGGATTTGAGAGGCTAGTCGAGGAAGACCAAAGAGACCTAAAGAAGCTCAAAACTTTGTTAAAGAAGCCGATTCCAAAGGAAAAGGAAGACAAATAAACCCACTCTGATCTTTTGTTGTATTTTTCTTTCTTTGCAAAATTTTCCCAACTCCAATGAAATGTTATTTGGTTGGTTTTATCTTGTTATATACTAATGTTTCAGGTACCATATTTTCTTTTCCATTCCCTTCAATTCTTTTTGAAAATCACAAAGGGGGAGATGTAAAAATAACTACTCCTAAGGGGGAGAAAGAAAATTTTAAAATGAAGCAGAAAATTTTCTAAGGGAAATATCCTTAAATTAAGGGAAAGTTTCTCAGTACAAAGTTTTTCATTCCCATTATAATGAAAACTCCACTCCGGAAATTCAGAATACAATCCTAAGAGTTTCAATTCCTAAGGGGGAGTTAGTTGTATTCACTTTTATCCATGGACAATGGGAGATAAGTATTAATTTCAAAGTATAATTATATTTTTCAAAGTCCTTATATTCTTTTTCTTAATGATGTTTGTGCTTTCCAAAAGGGGGGAGATTGTGGATTCAATAAGGTTTTCCTTATTACATTTCCATTCCGTCTTTTTTGAAAAACACAAACACCTTATACTTAAGGAAATATATATTTTACCTCCATAAGGAAAATTTTCTCCTTTAAGGAAATTTACACTCACCTAGGTTTTATTATACATAGCAATATTTTTCTTAAGTACAAAAACTGAATTCATAACCAAAATCCTGGAGTCATATAATGTCAAGATTTGGAGCATTCTATTTTTAGGATCTGAATTCTGGATGAGAACTGTAGTGAAGTTCCAATCGGAATTCTAGACTCCGAACATTCATGATTTCGACTACGAACTCTTATGAAGTTCGACTCTGAACTTTCATGCGTTCGACTCCAAAGTCTTATGAAGTTCGACTCCGAACGTTCATGAGTTCGACTCCGAACTCTTATGAAGTTTGACTTTGAACTTTTATGAGTTCGACTCTGAACTCTAATGAAGTTCGACTCTGAACTTTCATGATTTAGACTCTGAACTCTTATGATGTTTGACTCTGAACTTTCATGATTTTGACTCCGAACTCTTATGATGTTCAACTCCGAACTTTCATGAGTTCAACTCTGAACTCTTATGAAGTTCGACTCAGAAAATTCATGAGATCGACTTCGAACTCTTATAATGTTTGACTCCGAACATTCATGAGTTCTACTTTGAACTCTTATGAAGTTCGACTCCGAACTTTCAGGAGTTCGACTTCGAACTATTATGATGTTCGACTTCGAACTTTTACTAGTTCGACTTCGAACTCTATAAGTTCAGATTATATACTCTGGTGAAACTTGAATCCAAATTCTTATCAAACAGAATCCGAACATTTCTTAACATAGACTCCAAATTTCATTTTGGTTAGACTTCGAACATATAATTTGCTTACACTCCGAATTTTTTTATGGATTTTGATTATATATGCTCCATTACAAAACGATGTCATGCATTCAGTTATACATGGTCAGTTATTAAATGATGTCTTCCATTCTGTTTCAAACAAACCATTGGTTGAGTTACACGTGTATAGGTCCCTCCGAATTTTAAGGAAAATATGACCAATGGAGAGGGATCCGACCTAGCCTATATATAAGAGAACATTTGAAAGAGCTCGATAATAACAAGTTGATCGATCTAGAGACCACACGCTGTTAAGGTGATTTCTAAGGAGATAAGATTTTCATGCTTTTTGCGTACTGAACTGCTCGTTCAGATTGCTTCGTGCAACTCCGAATGTTGGTGATTATATTCGAGGATTTCCGGGGATAGGAAGACAGAGGTGCCGACTAACTTGAAGTTCGAGGGCTTCCTTGTTGAGGAATACAGAGGTTCCAACTACTTTGAAGTTGAGGGCTTGCGGGGATAGTAAGACAGAGACACCGATCTTCGTATCGAGGGCTTACCCTGGTATGGGTAAGACAGACTTGCTTGAAATTAAAAATCAAGGGACCTTTATCCAAGGTTGTTGGATACCCTTCTCTTTGGGTTAAAAGAGATATTGTATGTTACTTGTAGTTGTACTACTTGTTTTGTTTCCGCTTCATATTGTATTGTAAGGAAAGTATAACCTTCTTATATTTCCTTACACTTGTACTCTGATTAGTTTAGATTCTATATGCTTTAACGGAGAATCTCATATTGTAAACTTGTGTTCCAACTCTCCAATTGGTGATTAGAGGTGTTGTGAATTTTCTTAGTTTAACTATGTTAAACATAGATTTTTTCGTTGTCTAATGAAATTTTTTAAAGTGTACAATTCACCCCCCTCTTGTATATTGAGCATCTACATCATTATTTCGATCCTACACTCCTAACTAATGTTCTTAATACGTATCCTTATGTTCGTTCCCTTACTTGGCTTTTCAGCTCATCCCTTTGTTCATGTGTTCCATAGGGTTCCCTATGTAGATGTAAGGGCTCAAAGAAAGATAGGAGCTCATTATGGAGATTAAATAAGAAGTTTATTTTAACCCCATGTTTTATGTTTTATTTACCTATTCTTCCATGACACTGTACTTAACGATCCTTGGCTTGTACTCTGGTGTATAAGTATGCCTAAAATCATGTAATATTTTATATAAAAGGCATGAGTTTCTGTAGTTGGTATCGGAGGATGGTCTAGTTATTTTGGAGATTCGGAATAGAGGACCTAAGGGAGAACCATAAGGATGAGACTATGTATAAGAAAACATTCCTAATTTTTGGTGATTATTTATTAAGTGGTTTATCAATAAAATACATCCTTGTCTGTATATGAGTTAGTAGAGGTGGATCTACCATAGATGTATCTAGGGGTAAAACCAGAAAACATCTCTTTGAGCTAGACTCGAACGAGAAATGGTGCATGGCAGTAGGCCCTGTTGCACTCTTGGTTATGACACTCTCGGGGGTTATGCTTTTGTAGATTCATGAGGATAGTACAAACCATTATTAAGGGACAAAAAATCCAATAAGAATATATGTTAAGAAATATACTGAAGATAACCTAGATTTAATCCTAATGAATCACAAGTTTGGATATACTTCTTCTTTATAGTTTTATCCCTTTATGTTCAAAGTTTCCTTTTTATACTCAATAGCTATGTATTCAAGACCAATAATTATACATTATTTTTCTTAGTTAATAGAGAGAAATAGAAGAAGCCGTTCCAAAAACCAATGTGATAGGAAATTTGAAGATTTCTCTAATGATATGCCTGATATGACGGGAGCGGGTGCTCAAAACATCATGATGGTACTTGCTCACCTGTCTTGAGTTATGAATAATAACATGAATCATGTGGAATTTCCTCCTCCTCCACAGAAAGAGCATGTTTCTGTAGAATCATTAATGCAACAAAGGCCTCCAATATTTACCGGATTAATGGATCCCCTCTTCACGGAACAATGCATTAACTACATTGAGAAGATATTCTTCGTCCTCCACTGCTCGGAAGAATAGAAGGTTGTACTGGTGGTCTATCATTTTTATGGGGAAGCTGATCAGTGGTGGACACTGATCGATAATACAATTCCCCAAGATAAAATTGTTTCCATGAATTGGGAGGAATTCAAGAGGATGTTTTTCAAAAAAAAAATTTCCTTGTGCCCTCCATATCAAGATAGAAAGAGAGTTCCGTGGACTGAAGATGAAGGATGATAAGTCTATCAAGGCATATGAAGAAAACATTAAAAGGATTTCATGGTATGCCTCTGGCTTTTCAATAACACCAATATCAAGATGGATCGCTTCTTTAGCAGACTAAAGCCGAGTCTATGAAAAGCATTGGTGATTTGAGACTTCAACAATTATGAGGATATTGTCTGTTTTTTCCTCAAGGTTGAAATATAGATTGTAGACTCTCAGTGGTATCGTGGGCCCAATGGAAAGAATCAGAAAATGGATAACAACATGGGTGGTTCATAAAACAAATCCCATGATGGAAATAATCATGACTTTTCACCTTGTAATAGTAGTGGGAAGAAGCATCCTGGTAACTGTCTGAAGGGAACCAAGAATTTATTCAAATGTTGAAAGTTTGTTCATTTTTCCATGAACTGTAGAAGGGATATAAAAAACCCCACTAATTTTGAAAAATAAAGGAAGGTTCATATCAACACTCATCCTAAAGTGCAGTGTTACAACTTCAAGGAGCATGGGCATTATGAAAGAAATTTCCCGAAGATGATGATTATTGGAGTGAATCAAAAATAACCTCCAAGGAAACAAGGATGGTATTATGCTATCACTACAACTGAAGTAGATCCAAACAATGATGTGGTGAAAGGTACTCTATTTATTCATTCAATAATAGTGAATTTACTATTTAATTCTAGTTCTACGCATTATATCATATCTGGAATGTTTTGTAGAAATATTCAAACACCACTTCAAAATTGTGAGGAAAAGTTATCTGTGAGAATATAAAATAGGGAAATTATTGTGTCCTTGGTTTATAACTCCTCCCTAGTTAATTTTTGGGGACTGAAACTCCCATTAAATCTTGTCATACTTCCTTTTGTAGAGCTTGATGTTATCATGGTCCTAGATCGGAAATCATTATATAAAGCCAACATCTACTATGGGGAAAGGGAGATCAATCATCCCATCCCAAAGCATCCTATGATTCTATACACGTGTAAGGATGAAGATGAATCTTATTTAAAATCCTCATCTCATGTGTGGATATTCATGCATGAAATGGTTGGGACAAAAGAGAGAATCATGCATGAATAAATTTTCATCATGAGGGATTACACTGATGTATTCCCTGAAGAGTTTCCTGGTCTTCCTCTTTAATGAGAGGTTGTGTTCTCAATTGATCTTATCCCTGGATCTCTGCCTATCACAAATACACCTTACAGAATTACCACCATAGAGTTGGAAGATCGGAGTAAGAAGTTACAGGAGAATATGGAGATGGGTTTTATACGCCCGAGTGCATCACCGTGGGGGTGCACCAGTCCTCTTCGTTATAATGAAGGAAAAATAAATGTGCCTCTAAATTTATTATTGTGAGCTCAATAAAATCATGATAAAGTACAAGTATCCCCTCCCATAGATAGATTAATTGTTCGATCGGCTTTACGGTGGCAGTTATTTCTCTAAGGTGGAACTTCAGTCGGATATCAAAAATTAGAGGTGGGGAAGGAGGATATTCCCAATAATGCCTTCAGAATTAGGTATTGACACTATGAGTTCTTAGTGATACGCTTCGTACAAACTAATTCTCCATAAAGTTTCATGGATTTAATTAATAGAGTCTTAAAAGATTAAATCGACAAATTTTTGGTAGTCTTTATTGATGATATTCTGATATATCGCAAGAGAAAGGAGGAACATGTGGAGCATTTCAATACAGTGTTAAAGACTTTGTGAAAGGAGAAGTTGTATGGAAAGTACAGTAAATGTGAGTTTTGGATGGAGAAAGTATCATTCCTGTGGAATGTTATCAGTAGAAAAGGGATATATGTGGACCCTTCCCAGACAAAGGCAATTGAAGAGTGGCCCATGCCATCTTCTGTAATGGATATCCATAGCTTTTTTGATCTAGATATGTATTATCGAAGACTTGTGAAAAACTATTCATGATTTTCAAACCCAATGAACAAGCTGAAACAGAGTGGAGTAAAGTTTGTCTAGACATAGGAATGTGTAGACTGTTTCTCAGAGTTGAAAAAGTGTCTTATCACTATGCCAGTACTCACACTCCCTGCAAGTGGAGACCTCAATGTGGTGTATAGGGATTCTTCTAAGAAGATATTAGCACATGTGCTAATTCAAAACGATAAAGTGATAGCCTACGCCTCAAGGAATCTGAAAATACATGAGATAAACTTTCCCACACATTATCTAGAGTTGGCGACAGTGATCTTTTCGTTGAAAATATGGAGGTATTATCTCTATGGGGAGAAGTGTGAAATATAGACTGACCACAAGAGTCTCAAATATATATTCAAAAAAATAGCTTAATATGACCAGTGAATATGGATAAAGCTCATCATGGTTTATGACTGCTCAATACACTACCTTCCTAGTAAGGCAAACAAGGTGGAAATTGCTCTTAGTAAAAAGGATCAAGCATCTTTAACAATTAGGATAATTGAAAAGGATCTAGTCCACTTATATTTTCTAAGGATGGAGATGAGAATACTTAAGGTAGGAACAACATTAATCCCTTCTCAAATGATTTCTCAACAATCCCTCTTGGAGAAAATAAATGATGTGTTAAGAAAATATGTTGAAATTCAGAAAAAAGGTTGAAGTTATCCGAAATGGGAAATCAACCGATTTCAAAATTGATGAGGTAGGAGTTGTAAGATTTGGGACACAATTATGTGTACCATATGATCAGGAGATAAAGAATGAGTTGTTGAATGATACACATAGCTTGACCTTCTCTATCCACCTAGGGAGCACAAATATGTTTCAAGATCTCTAAGAAAACTTTTTCTGGGACAATATGAAAAAGGAGATTGTTGAATATATATCAAAGTACCTTGTATGGCAGGAAGTGAAGGATCAGAGATAAAATTCTTAGGTGATGATGAAACTACTCCCCATACCGGCATGGAAGTGGGAGAACATTACCATGAACATTGTCACTGGACTTCCAAGGAAATCCAGAGAAAACAATGTTGTGTGGGTCATTGTGGATCTTCTTGTAAATATAGATCACTTTATCATGATTTGAGAAGACTTATCATTGTATCAAATTGCACAGATATACATTAAATAAGTGGTATGGCTGCATGGAGTACCAATATCTATTTTATATGATCGTGATCCCAGATTCACCTGGATATTCTGAAAAAGTCTCCTACATCCTCTAAGAACTAAACTGAACTTCAGCACAGCCTATCATCCTCAAACTGATTTCCAATCTGAGTGAAGTTTTCAGACACTGGGAAACAACTTGAGAGCATGTTTTATGGAATTAAAAGGAGGATGGGACCAACATCTCCCATTGGTTGAATTCTCCTACAAAAACAGTTTCCACTCGAGCATCTTAGTGGCACCATATGAAGCCCTTTATGGGAAAAGGTGTAGAACACTGACATTTTGGGATGAAGTTGGTGAGCATAAGATAATAGGACTTGAAATGGTTGATGAAATGGTGGAGAAGGTGAAAACCATTCAGCAACATATCAAGGAAAACCGAAGTCGACAGAAAATTTATACAGAAAATTGTCGGCATGACCTTGAGTTTAAAGTTGGAGACATGGTATTTCTATGAATATCTTCATGGAAGAAGGTCATGAGGTTTGGAAGGAAAGGAATGTTTAGTCCCAAGTACATCGACCCTTTCGATATCCTTGATCGAGTCAGAGCTATGGTATATCGTCTCACACATCCAACTACCATGTTGAAAGTACATGATGTCTGTCCTGTATCCCTCTTAAGGAAGTAAATACTAGACCTTTCACATGTACTCTCTTCAGAGGTGGTACATTTGGAGGATGATATTTCTTATGAGGAGCATCCAGTGAAGACATTGGATCACATAGAAAAAGTTCTACGCAACAAGACTACTCATCTGGTCAATGTACTAAGGCAAAACCATAAGTACTAAGAGGAAAAATGGGAACTGGAGGAAGTAATGAAGTAAAATTACCCTCACTTATTTTTGTCCTAGAATGTAAAATGATATTTTGAGGGAAACATTTCTTAAGGGGGGAAGAATGTAACGACCCAATGTGTTTCAATGGAAATTACATTCTTTTAAATATGTCATAAAATCACATGAAAACACAACATAATGAACTATTATGTGCTAAGTGACCATTAAGAACAATTTTTTCACTTCTGGGTTTGGAATTTTGAAAAGCTGACATACATGTTTGCAATCGGTAAGTTATTTGGGGTCCGATAAGGAAATTTTTTTTTTTTTTTGTGAATAGTAACCTACCATTTGGAATAGTAACATACCCTTATTAATAGTGATATACCCTAATGAATAGTAACCTTGCCTACGATAGTATAAAAATAATATTCAAGTAAAAGTATTATCTACTTGTATTTTAGAATAAGTTTATGAATGTTTTAAAACTGGGGTTTCAATAATAAATTACGTGTTTACTTAAATGATAATTTAATCATATTTACAAAATCATTTTTGAAAAATGGAAATCATTTTTGGATTATTCACATCAAAAAATGGCTTCGACGAATTTTTGACATTTTTCTAAAATATTAAATTCTTATTGAATAGTAATATACATTAATTTACATTATAAATACACTAGAGTGAAAATCCACTAGTCCTGACATAACTAGTGATGTAAGAACCCAAATATCAAAATCACATGAATTTATTACTATTATTGGTCATGTAAAATTTACTATTCCTTATCTTTTGAAGAAATAATAAATTAATTATTATAATATTATGAAAACCCTCCTCCCCTCCACAATAAAAACCACACATTCTTACGTCTTCTCTTTACTCCTATCAAGCCTTTTTTTCTTGCCAATATTATGCCCAAATATCTCCCCAATATCCCCCTTCACGTCCAAAATCCCCTAGTCTCTTCAATATACCAAAACCTCTCCCCTTAAGAGGATCTCAATGGAGGAATTCTCAATAGGCAGGTTCCTCTTTCCAATTCCATCATTTCTTTTAATTTATTTTCTTTTTATTTCATTCCTCACAACCATTCACCCAAATGTTATGATAAATCCAGTAACATACATGTACTGGAATTCTATTATTCTAATGGAAAACATCATTATATTCCCTTCTTTCCTTGTCCTTTATTTGGAGGAAATGAAAGCACTGCTACATATGTGCTAATTTAGCACATTCAAGGACAACCGTTTATCATTTTTGATTGTCATCATTATTTATTGTCATGAAACAATTTGTGTTATCATTGATCCAGATTATTATATATTTAATATACCCTTGTTAATATTATGTAATCCTTTTGTACTAATGGTACTAAGTAATAGAGTAAAACATGTTCGTTTTAATCAAACCCACCGATTATCCAAAACCGTTATCACTAGGGGTTGATGTATAATTTTTTGTATTCACTCAATGTAACCAAATTAAAATTTAATCAACGGTATGTTCACTAATAACATACAACTTTAATTATGGACACTCACTTTCATAATACGTTTTTATCCAAAAATGAACCGATCACTAAATCCAAGTAACCAAACAGACCCGAACTATGAAATTGAACCTCATAACCAATCAAAACATTAATAAATGAACATAAAATTATTATAATAAAGAAATTTCATATATAATAGGTTCTTGAATTATTAATTAATAAACCTAATTTTTTTTATTCATTTCATTAATAACAAGTTAATAACACCAACATATTTAAGGTAATGGATTTTCTCTATTTCTCTCTTAATTGTGATTATCCTCTATGCTATACCTTTTTATGTGTGAATCCAAATGATTGGGTTTGTTTTCTCACCACCAAAATACTTCCCTCATGATTTATAAGTGATTATAAACCCCTTTTATCACTCATCAATCCCTCTTTGGTACACCCGACACCATGCCGATAAACCGTAACGAATTCTACCCAAACTTTCTTTGTTCTTTTCAGATGCCTTATCATTATTTATATCAAAATAAATTTATATTATATGTTTATGTACATATTATAAAAAAAATTTAGTTTTAAAAAATTATTTTATTATGACCCTTTCATCACACTATTTTGGGGATATACATTTTTTTAAAATATTTCCACCTTAGAACTTTCCGATAAGCAAACCTGTTTTAAGGTAACATCCTGAACTTTTACCCAATTTTCAATTCCAATATATACTCTATTTTAAGCCAAAATTATTTTTATAAAATAAATATTTTATTATGAAAACCTACTTGGTTCAATTCTGGTTTTATATAAAATATTGTTCTTGTTTCTATTTTAAAATCTCTATAGTATTTTCCTTAAAAATGCAAAAAAAACTTAATGATAATGTTTCTCAAATAAATTTCTTATATGTTGTCACTTCTATTTGACAACAATTACCATTTTATATTCCTATTTTATGTTATGAAAATCCATGTATGTTCAAAATACTTTCATTCATGGACACTTTCATGATACACCCATTGTTTATGCTTGCTTTCATTATTGTGGTACGCAATTCTTTCCTTGGGTACCCTTATGTTTACGTATAGTTGATTATGAATGATTGTTGATGTGGAAAGAATATTCATGAAAATGTTGAGATGGTTGCGCCTAGATAGAACTCCATTTCATTGGGTAAATTTAAGTCTCATGAGATGTGATGTGAAACAGGATTTGCAGTTAGCCTTGACCCGTACTAAAAACATGATTTATGATTCTGCCACATTAATATGATTCCATGATTATATGATACAATGCTATATGTTACATGCTTTGGATATCATTAAGTCATGTCTCCTAACTCACGTGTTTAAGATGTATTGTTAAGTTTGTTTCCTTACTGGGCTTTTCAGCTCATCCCTTTGATCATGTGTCCCACAGGGCACCCTATGTAGATGTAAGGTCCCAAAAAAAGTTAGGATCTCTGTATAGAGATTAAATTAATATGTTTTTAGCCATGTTTTTATGTTTTATGTACCTAGTTGTCCAAGACACTAGACATAACGATCCTTGGCTTGTACCCAGGTGTATAATTATGACTAAACTCGTATAATGTTTTATTTAAAAGGCTTTGGTTGTAATAAAATGTATGATGCATAGAAACAACTAGCCCAAGTACCAGTTAATTTTTCAATCCTAGATGCTTTGAATCTGTCAAAATATTTTCGAGAAGCACTTATTGAGGCTTTTTTAAGTCCTCAAGAGTTTGAAACCGATGTTTTTGTCATTGAGGTTTACCGTATAGAGAATGATCATAAAAAATGTTATGCAGTGATATTTTTTATGGATAATGATAAGGATGATGTTGTATAAGAACACATCAGGTCATTGTATCTATCTGGCAGGGTTAATGATACATACATCTAACAATCCTTCACTGATAATGTATTAGGATCCATCATTCCCAGCAGCACACTTCATCAATTGGGTCTCACTAAATCTAACTTATCCTCTTCCACTTTGATGATGCAAGGATATGAAAAGAATGAAAAATAACCTCTAGGTGAGATTATGCTAGGAACTCAGTTTTGGGATCTTGTATCTAATTCAGATTTCATGGTCTTCCAACAGGACACAACTTTTATCATTCTACTTAGAAGGCCTTGGAAACATCAACATGGTTCCATTCCTTCTTCATATCACCAATGTCTCATTTATTTCTTCAATGGTCAAATTGGGACATTGAATGGTGAAAAGTACTCATTTATAACATATGAATCTCAGTATATTTAGGAAACATTCTATCACACAAATGGAACTAGGTCCATGGAAAAATATGTACAAGAATAAATGCTCTCAATGGTATGGAAAAGATTCTGGCTTACCCATTAAAATAATTGAGTATATATTACGTGTTTCATATCAATCATATTGAAATTATAGACCCAAATCCAAGAACACGTCTAGTGATTTCCATAATGTAATTTTTCACTATCGATCCTGAAAGTATGGGAGAAATTGTTGATAGTGAAATCTAAAATGAAAATTTCTTCAACTCATACAAGAAACCTCAGCAAGTATTTGAGTTATCAGTTAGTCTAGAATAAGTTTTCACATTAATAAAGGAAGACAATGATTTTTATTTCCAACCCATCATTCACTCTTCTATACTCCAGGAAGACCTTTCATCATCAATAGGGGAAAAAATTGTCGCATCTTCTTTAGGATTTCCAAATATTATCTCCTCCCCTAGAAATGGATGTTTTTCTTCATCACATACCCTTTAAGAAGAAAATAAGAAGTTACATGTGAGGAAGAATAAGAAGAAGATATTAAGGATTCTCCTCCAGTATTTGAGGAATGCATCTCCACTACTGTGGATGAGCTCAGAACAATAAATTTGGCTACATAAGAAGATCCACACCATACAATAAATAGTGAGGCTATGTCTTATCAAGAGAAAGAGATGTATACATTAGTTCTAAAGCAGCATCAAGATTTATTTTCTTCAAACTATAAAAAATTATAGAACATAATACCAATGGGTCCCCTCATCATTTGGTTTTTCCATAAGATCATCGAGAGTTTATGTATGTAGAATTACGAACACACCAAACTCACACCTCAAAAATTGAAGATGTTGTCGACAAGAATATCAAATATAAATTTTTTAGGGAGGTGAAAAATCCAAAATATCTGGCCAATATTGTCCCAGTGAAAAATAAGAATGGGATAATTATAGTTTTGATTGATTTTAGAGATCTTAACCGGACTTTTCTGTAACAACCTGATATTTTATAAGATATATTCGTTTTAATTTCATTCATATCTTCTGTTGTATGCTACACCAAGATTATCTTGTGTTATACGCAACACCGTATTAGCTTGCAGTATACACAACACAATTCTTGGATCGTGTTATACACAATTTCAAGTTCATTTGATAGAAGTTATTCTACGCAACAATGAGTATATATATATATATATATATATATTCAATGTATAAATGAAAAATGGTTTGATTCTGTTATAATGAAACAACAAAGGAGTCTTTCACTATACGCAACCCTGACTTGGCTTGCATTACACGCAATCACGACCTTCCTTGATAGCGTGTGTTGTACGCAATACTGGGTTTTACTAAACAACGATTTATTTTTATAATATTATTATAAACTAGCCATTATGAATAGTATTAACTAAATTTTAAATTTTATAACATTATTATTCATCTTACAAATTTTCTAAAACATGGTATAAGAACAAAATAAATTTTTCGGGTAAAATAAGTATTTTTAAAAAAATGTAGTTTTGCCGCCTTTTGATTGCCACCCACTTTAAATCTAGTTTTTGACATGTTTATAATTTCAATTTTACAAAATAAAATTATTATTTTGAATCAGGATATAAAATTTTACCTTGGATAAATTTTTCATATTAGTCTGATAACTTTCATATTTTAATGAATAGTAAAAACACGCTATATTTTAATTAAAAAAAACTTTTTTCATCGTAATAACTTATGTGGTTAAATAATAATATTGAATGGTTTTAAAGTATAAATAGAATATATTTTTACCATTTAATATAATGTATGTCATTATCCTGGATTTTACATTAAATTCGTAGGTTAAATAAACTCAATCTTTTGCATTGTTTTAAACAAAAACCCGTTTTCTTTCGACAACGAGATTAATTTTAATTTAATTTATGCAATTTTTTTGTATTGAATTTGGAAAAATGGATTCCATATTTGGAATCTGTGGGTCCAAATTATGTTAATAAGCTACTTTTTTTTGGATATTATGAATAGTATCTACAGTAAATTTTATTTACCATAGTTAAAGATAAATCGGGTAATTAAGGGTAAATATAAGATTATAAAATTACCCTAACACCTTAAAAAATTCTTTTGGGTGGCTAAAAGGAGACCCATATCACCTAAGGGTCAGATTAGATTCATTTTATGAACTTTTTACAATAAAAATAGTTTAATTATTATTAAAACCAAAGAAAGTGACAACATGTCACTCTCTTTAATCACATAAGTATATTAATTTTAATTTAATGATAAATTTCATGAAACTTCGAACATGAATAGTCTCCAGAAATATAATTAATTTATATACATCATAAGAATTTATTTATAATTTTTATGGATTAAATAATTATCATTTATTATGACACAATAGTGATACAGAAATTGTTTATCTAGTGAAAAATCAAGATTATAGTTTTTATTAAACTAATATTGATCATAAAAGGCACAAAACCCTGACCAAAACTTATTGGGAATGTAAATGTAAAACATAACTATCCAATAGTAGAATATTTGACCATTTGGAGCCTTCAAAAAGAGATTATGACACTTATATTGTTTTAATTTAAATGATGCCAAAGTTGTCACCTTCATAATTTAATAAATATAAAAATTTAAATATTGTTATTTAAAGATGATAAATACGAGTAAAAGTATTATTTTGAAAGGTAATAGATTTATATTCATTATAGGATTTTATTTTTAATTTTTATGCAACAACTACATATATTAAATAATTATACAAAAATGTTGTAGTAATTATTTTATTAAGAGATAAACCAAATAAATGGTTTTAAAAATAATAAAATAAATATTATATGAACTATTTAATTTGCTCCACTAATTTTATAGATATATATGACCTTTTATGAATCTATTTAAGCTTTTAGTTCGAACATTTCTTCTGTATATATTTTATTTAAATTCAATTAAATGAATAGTGTCAAACTTTACACTATTGTTAGTTTATAAAAATAGCATATTATAAAATTGTTTAAAAATCACAAAAATATTTACAAATTATAAATTTAACTTTATATGGTATAAAATGTTATAAAGTAACCAATTATGGACAATTCACAACAAATTAGTATTTATTTGTTATAATTTAAAATTTAGAATGTTATTACCACAAATAAAATTAAATTGATTAAATAAGGATAAATCATGTTGATAATGTTTAAAATAATTTCCTAAAATGTATAAATTATTTTGGTTGATGAGATTACAACCCTATCTCATCTAATATTTTAATTGAGTCCTTTTTAGAGGTTTTTTTGTGGGGTTTGAATATATATTAAACTAATATGTTTGAGGATTCCAAAGGTGCCCCTCTCCTCCCTTATAAAAGGGCACCTCCTCCCTCTCTTCCTCACACCACATTGAGCCTTCATGCTTGGCAAACCCCTGCCCAATTATCTTCTCCACTTCCCTAGAAACATACTATAGGTTCTGGTCTTCTTCAAAGACCAATCTTAGTTCCCTAAGAAGAGGTTTCAAAAAGGCGTGTCGAAAGAAGAGGTAATATCCGTTACCGATTCTTTCAACTTTTTTTCTTCTTCCACTTCTTCTTCCTTAGTTGTTTAGTTATGAAGTAACAAAATCATTATCACTCATATACTTATATGTTATTATAAGTTTGAAACAACCCTATGTCACCATTTATCCATCCTACGGAAAATGAAATCACTGCGCGTGCGTACGTACGGAATACCGTCTCCACGCCGTGGTGTAATATGTTTTTCCAACAACACCTTAGTTGGATGGGTATAATGGTGTAAATAATAACTATAAATAGTCATTATAACATCATACTAATTCTAATATATTATACCATCCACTCCAATTCAATTCAATAATTATGGAAATGACATCATCGCTGGTGCGTACGTACGGACTACCGTCTCCACGACGCGATGAGATTCATTCTCCATGTTAACCATTCATGAATGATTATAAAGTATATATAATAATTAATCATGAAATATATGACATAATAATTATACTGGATTTATGTATATATATATGTATGTCATCTACCTAATTTCATTCAATTCAATAAGGAAACGAAAACAGCATTCGTGCGTACGTACGGCCTACCGTCTCCATTAACGGTGTATTTCTTTCCATTTATCGATCTATTATATATATGTATATTCATAATATATATTATATATAAATCATGTTTTATATTCTGAAATTAAGTAATCATGATCTATGTTATCATATGAATAATTACAAGTCAAAACATGGACGACAAATGAAACGCTTTTACCCAAAACGCTCTTTAACATTGAATTTACAAAAGAACGGGTAATATAAAGTCATAAGTGAACCATATATGATATCATAACAATAAATATGATTCTTTAATAAGTCAATAACATTATTTAAATCATTATACAGGGGTTTTGGATACGTATGAAGCATATCAGACCTAAGGTAAGGGATAATTTTTCAAATCTCATTTTTTTTTGAGATTTCTTATACGTAAGTATTTACTCGGGTTATTGTTATCATCTATGTCCATGTTTTATAAAAGTGTTTTTAGGTATTTTTAATGTCCTTTTTACCCATTTTTGAATTTTACTACATGGTATGTATGGAATCTTTCTATTACGAGGTACTTTTTTTTACTTTTCTGAAAAAAGTACGAGGAGAATGTTATTTTTAACTTATAAGGCATGGAAAGATTTTTATGGTTTTATAAAGCCTTATTTTCATGAAGCTTCCTCAAAAATATTTCATTACTATTTTAAAAAAAACATTTTCTTCTAAAATTTCATGACATTTTGTGAAAAGAAAATGATTTTGACGAAAAAAGGATATTTTCTTCAAGAATTCATTTAAAGTGTATTATCAAAACCATTTTCATCTAAGATGACATTATTATACATGTGTATGTTTCAAGTATCATGTCTATATGATTTACATGGTTTCACTTTTCTTATGTTGATATATCCATTTGTTTTATATGGATTATGTGATGATGGGATGATGTTTATGAAACCCATTTTATTCTTTGGGTTATGGTGAATGTTTTAAGTTTATTTTGTGGCACAAGTAAGAATGATTTCATTATGAGATGGGTGGGACCTATATCTCCCCCCCCCCAATGCATTGGGTAAAGAATTATATCTCATGAGATAGACATGGCTGGAATGGAATGTTAAACTGGTTTAGTAATACAGGACTGGAACGAGGAGTGAACTCGATTCAGAAAGGGACTTTGTCCACTAATATGGTCTTGGAAGCATTGCCTTGGCTACTATGGTAATCATATCAGGTTCTTAATGGTTTCCAGAATTACATGTTTTATTCCAGTGCTATTTTATCATTCTTAGTGTATCTTTATGATCTATGCCATATGTACTTCCATGTTTTATGTCATTGCTCAAGCTTTTGATGTTTAAACATTATGTTCATGTTTTTATGTTCAAATGTATATGGTATGTTTTATTTTATCCATGCTTACCCTTACTGAGCATTTCAGATCACCCTTTTTAGGTTTTATTTTCCCCAAGATATAAAGAAAGGTTTTAGGTAAGAAAAAAGAGGGTAAGATCTTTATGGGAGATGTTGAAGATCTTTCACCACGATTAGAAGATTACGTTCCATGTTTCCAAAGACAATAACTATTACGGTCCTTGTGTGTCTATTTTTGTTATGTATTAATTATTCTGCAAAATTAATGTAATGTTCATGTACATCAAGCTTCGGGCCTCTACAATTTGGTATCATAGGAAAGGTTTATTCAACCTTTGGAAACTAGGATGCGAAAACGTTAGTGAGATCCCTAGAGATATTTCTATGGTATGTCTAGGGATGTCCCTAAGGATACGTATACGTATAGCATATAGTCTTAGAACTACGGTAACGATCTTAGAATTTAACCTAAGATGTTAGATATTGTGGGTACTCCCCCTTTACTATGTTGTTTTCCCTAGCATTATTTTTGCCTGTTACAACATTCTTTTTTTGTTTTAGTCAATGGAGGGAACCAGAAGGAATTCAATTAACATTGAATCCAATGGACAAATTGGTGACTATGAGAAACAAAATTGCGTAATGCCTAGAGAGAAAGATATTGTGATTATGCCAAATCAGTCATCGCGATATATGATTAACAAGGTGAAATTTAGTGGTATTACTAAGTCATAAAATTAGAGGAAGATGGAATTTTATGCATATTTGCATAGTGAGGGGCATATAGATTGGAAGATTGAGATTTCTAAAGAAGGGAAAAAGAACCTTGAGGAATACCTCAAATGGAGGGATAGATATTATCTGTGTGGAGAAAAGGGTCATAGAGTGACAAACTGTAATGGATTTCATTGTCTTATTTTTGGAGAACATTGGCATTACCCAACTCAATGCCCTAACCTAAAAAGTTACTTTTAAATCAAGGAAGGACTTATTCCAGGACAATCATTGAAGAGGATGGATTGAAGTGTTTATGAATAATGTTGTTGAGGTACTTTTATGGTGTATTAGAAGATTTTTGTATTAGTCTATTGTGTTTTTCAATAGTTTTATGGTACCGGTAAACATGAAAAGTGATTCAAATATTTTGGAAAGAAGATGATATGCGCATAATGAAGGGATAAGAAGATAATGAGATGTTTGATTATATTCATGATCTCATGATTGATATAAGGACTAAGTGATATCATGGTTTGAGTATATAGAATTTTGAGGATTTTGGTAGGTAGAAAGTGTTAACTTTTAACTACATTCATGTTTTCACTAAGGTTCAATGGGTATTCATTCTTCAAAAGAATACATGATTAAAGTATTCACATGTTTGTAATTTTACCAACAAGGTATATCTTATGATAATTGTGGGATAAATGATGGCATTCACATGATTGTTATGTGGCATTTCAAATAATCATTTTCTTTATACTACGAGCTTGGACCGAAGTATTTTAGATAAGCCTAAAGACTGGAATGGATTATGTTGGACATAAGTTAGTATTGTTTAAGGATAGAACTTTTTTCGATATTATTGATGGGATGTTATAGTAATGTAATTTTCGAAAAAGGAAAACCTGCAGGACGGGTGACAGCCCATCACGTCGGACAAGTCTGTGGGAATCGAACCCACAACCGAAGTGCGACTAGCCTTCATCGCATACCAATGGCCTACAGGAAGTCCCTGGTTAGTAGAAACTAGTTTTATTTTATTAAGCGGTATTATATATGAAGTATAAGTTCATTTTTGGAACCACATACGATTAATCTAACCATATGATGTACTTATAACTTTTGCTAATCTTTTGTTTGAAACATATGGAATGACCCATGATTCTATCACATGATCTGCTAACACATCACGAATAAAAAATTCAACTTCATTTCATTAAGGGATGAAGTGGAAATTGTTCAATTCACGAACAATAGTGAGATTGTACCAAAATCATATAAGTATTTATTTTAATTCATCAAATTTAGGGAAATGATCTTGAAAACCAAAAATGTTGTCTTACTATCCTTATATCTGATGAATCATATGGTACCTTATATAATCACAAATCTATGGATTTTTGATTGTTGGCTTTTTCATAGCCATGTTCTCTACCAATCTCTATCAGAACATGATGGTTAGATTTCTCTTCCATATCCATATTTTCACATATGATTTCCTATGTGGAAACCCATTGATTAGTTTATTTGGGTAACTGTTACATTTCATACTTTAGTTTATAAAGATAAGTTTTGGTATTCCTTTTTACGATGTGGGTTTCAATTAAAGAAACTTTCAAGTAGAAAACCATTTATAACCCCGACGAATTTCGAGCGCTAAATTCATTTTAAGGGGGGTAGAATGTAACAACCCTTGATTTTATAAGATATATTTATTTTAATTTCATTCATATCTTCTGTTGTACGCTACACCAAGATTATCTTGTGTTATACGCAACACCGTATTAGCATGCAGTATACGGAACACAATTCTTAATTTCAAGTTCATTTGATAGAAGTTATTCTACTGAACATTGAGTGTGTATATATATATATTCAATATATAAATGAAAAATGTTTGGATTCTGTTATAACGAAACAGCAAAGGATTCTTGCACTATACGCAACCCTGACTTGGCTTGCATTACACGCAATCGCGACTTTCCTCAATAGCGTGTGTTGTACGCAATACCAGGTTTTACTAAACAATGATATATTTTTATAATATTATTATGAACTAGACATTATGAATTTTATTAACTAAAATTTTAAATTTATAACATTATTATTCATCTTACACATTTTCTAGAACATGTTATAAGAACAAAATAAATTTTTCGGGTAAAATAAGTATTTTTCAAAAAATGCAGTTTTGCCGCATTTTGATGGCGCACCCACTTTAAATCTAGTTTTTGACATGTTTATAAGTTAAAAATTACAAAATAAAATTATTATTTTGAATCAGGATATAAAATTTTACCTTGGATAAATTTTTCATATTATTCTGATAACTTTCATATTTTAATGAATAGTAAAAACACGATATATTTTAATTGAAAACAAATTTTTTCATCGTAATAACTTATGTGGTTAAATAATAATATTGAATGGTTTTAAAGTATAAATAGAATATATTTTTAACATTTAATATAATGTATGTCATTAGCCTGGATTTTACATTAAATTTGTAGGTTAAATAAACTCAATCTTTTGCAATGTTTTAAACAAAAACCCGTTTTCTTTCGACAACGGGATAAATTTTAATGTAATTTATGCAACTTTTGGGTATTGAATTTGAAAAAATGGATTCCATATTTGGAATCAGTGGGTCTCAATTATGTTAATAAGCTACTTTTTATTTTTGGGCATTATGAATAGTAACTACGGTAAATTTTATTTACCATAGTTAAAGGTAAATCGGGTAATTAAGGGTAAATATAAGATTATAAAATTACCCTAACACCTGCCAAAATTCTATTGGATGGCTAAAAGGAGACCCATATCACCTAAGGGTTGTATTGGATTCATTTTATGGACTTCTTACAAAAGAATAGTTTAATTATTATTAAAACCAAAGAAAGTGACAACATGTCACTCTCTTAAATCTTATAAGTATATTAATTTTAATTTAATGATAAATTTCATGAAACATAGAACATGAATAGTATCCATAAATATAATGCAATTATATACATCATATGAATTTATTTATAATTTTTAGGGATTAAATAATTATAATTAATTATGACACAATAGTGATGCAGAAATTGTTTATATAGTGAAAAATCAAGAATATAGTTTTTATTAAACTGATAGTGATCATAAAAGGCACAAAACCCTGACCAAAACTTATTGGTCATGTAACTATAAACCATAAACATCCAAGTGACGAATATTTGACCATTTGGATCCTTATAAAAGCGATTATGACACTTATATTATTTTATTTTAAATGATGCCAAAGTTGTCACCTTCATAATTTAATAAATATATCAATTTAAATATTGTTATTTTAAGTTGATAAATTCGAGTAAAAGTATTATTGTGAAAGGTAATATATTTATCTTCATCATAGGATTTTATTTTTAATTTTTATGCAACAAATAATTATATTAAATAATTCCACAAAAATGTTGTAGTAATTATTTTATTAAGAGATAAACCAAATAAATGGTTTTAAAATAATAAAATAAATATTATATGAACTATTTAATGTTCTCCACTAATTTTATAGATATATATGACCTTTTATGAATCTATTAAATCTTTTATTTCGAACATATCTTCTGTATATATTTTATTTAAATTCAAATAAATGAATAGTGTCAATATTGACACTATTGTTAGTTTATAAAAATAACATATTATAAAATTGTTTAAAATCACAAAAATAATTATAAATTATAAATTTACATTTATATGGTATATAATGTTATAAAGTAACCAATTATGGAAAATTCACAACAAATAAGTAATTATTTGTTATAATTTAAAATTTAGAATGTTATTACCACAAATAAAATTAAATTGATAAAATAAGGATAAATCAACTTGATAATGTTTAACATAATTTCCTAACATGTATATATTTTATTGGTTGATGAGATTACAACCCTATCTCATCTAATATTCTAATTGAGTCATTTTTGGAGGTTTTTATGTGGGGTTTGAATTTATATTAAACTAATATGTTGGAGGATTCCAAAGGTGCCCCTCTCCTCCCTTATAAAAGGGAACCTCCTCCCTCTCTTCCTCACACCACATTGAGCCTTAAAGCTTGGAAAAAACCTAACAAATTATATTATCCACTTCCATAGAAACATCCTAGAGGTTCTGGTCTTCTTCAAAGACCAATCTTAGTTCCCTAAGAGGAGGTTTCAAAAAGGCATGTCGAAGGAAGAGGTAATATCCGTTACCGATTATTTCAACTTTATTTCTTCTTCCACTTCTTCTTCTTTAGTTGTTTCATTATGAAGTAATAACATCAGTATCACTAATATACTGATATGTTATTATATGTTTGAAACAACCATATTTCACCATTTATCCATCCTACGGAAAACGAAATCACCGCGCGTGCGTACGTACGGAATACCGTCTCCACGCCGTGGTGTAAACTTTTTTTCCAACACCACCTTACTTGGATGTGTATAATGGTGTAAATAATAACTATATATAGTTATTATAACATAATACTGATTCTGATATATTGTATCATCCACTCCAATTCAATTCAATAATTATGGTAACGACATAATCGCTCGTGCGTACGTACGGACTACCGTCTCCACGACGCGATGAGATTCATTCTCCATGTTAACAATTCATGAATGATTATAAAGTATATATAATAAGTAATCATTAAATATATGACATAATAATGATACTGGATTTATGTATATATATATGTATGTCATCTACTTAATTCCATTCAATTTAATAAGGAAACGAAAACTGCGTTCATGCGTACGTACGGCCTACCGTCTCCATGAACAGTGTATTTCTTTCCATTTATCGATCTATTATATATATGTATATTCTTAATATATATTATATATAAATGATGTTTTATATTTTGGAATTATTTAATCATGACTTAAGTAATCATATGAATAATTACAAGTCAAAACACGGATGACAAATGAAACGATTTTACCCAAAACGCTCTTTAACATGGAATTTACAAAAGAACGGGTAATATAAAGTCATAAGTGAACCATATATGATATCGTAACAATGAATATGATTATTTAATAAGTCAATAAAATTATTTAAATCATTATACATGGGTTTCAGATACGTACGAAGCATATCGGACCAAAGGTAAGGGATAATTTTGCAAATCTCATTTTTTTATCCGAGATTGTTTATACGTAAGTATTTACTATGGTTATTGTTATCATCCATGTCCATGTTTTCAAAAAGTGTTTTTATGTATTTTTAATGACTTTTTTACCCATTTTTGACTTTTACTACATGGTATGTATGGAATCATTCTATTACGCGGTACTTTTTTTACTTTTCCGACAAAAGTACAAGGAGAATGTTATTTTTAACTTATACGGCATGAACAGATTTTTATGGTTTTATAAAGCCTTATTTTCAGGAAGCTTCCTCCAAAATATTTCTTGACTATTTTCAACAAAAACCTTTTCTTCTAAAATTTCATGACATTTTGTGAAAATAAAATGATTTTGACGAAAAAAGGATATTTTCCTCAAGAATTCATTTCAATAGTATTATCAAAACCATTTTCATCTAAGATGACATTATTATACATGTGTATGTTTCAAGTATCATGTCTCTATGATTTAAATGGTTTCACATTTCTTATGTTGATATATCCATTTGTTTTATATGGATTATGCGATGATGGGATGATGTTTATGAAACCCATTTTATTCTTTGGGTTATGATGAATGTTTTATGTTTATTTTGTGGCACAAGTAAGAATGATTTCATTATGAGATGGGTGAGACCTATATCTCCCTCCAATGCATTGGGTAAATAATTATATCTCATGAGATAGACATGGATGGAACAGAAAGTTAAACCGGTTCAGTAATACAGGACTGAAACGAGGAGTGAACTCGATTCCGAAAGGGACTTTGTCCACTAAGATGGTTTTGGCAGCAATGCCTTGGCTACTATGGAAATCATTTCATGTACTTAATGGTTTCCACAATTACATGTTTTATTCCCATGCTATTTTATCATTCTTAATGTTTCTTTATGATCTATGCCATACGTACTTCCATGTTTTATGTCATTGCTCAATCTTTTGATGTTTAAACATAATGTTCATGTTTTTAAGTTAAAATGTATATGGTATGTTTTATTTTATCCATGCTTACCCTTACTGAGCATTTGATCTCACCCTTTTTATGTTTTATTTTCCCCAGGATATAAAGAAAATTTTAGGTAAGAAAAAAAGGGGAAGATCTTTATGGGAGATGTTGACGATCTTTCACCACGATTAGAAGATTAAGTTCCAAGTTTCCAAAGTCACTAAACTATTATGGTCCTTGTGTGTCTGTTTTTGTTATGTATTAAGTATTCCACAAAAGTAATGTAATGTTCATGTACGTCAAGCTTCAGGCCTCTACATTTTCCCAGAGACAACTCCCAGTTCAAATCACTGATCTCTTAATTGATGTAACAGCAGGCTATGATTCTCTTTCCTTTATGGATATATACTATAAGTATAATAAAATATGTATGGTCCAAAATAGGAGGATTATTCATCCTTCATATCCCCTAATGGTGTGTATTTCTATCATGTAATTCCATATTCCTTAAAAACTACTAATGCTACATACCTAAGTCCCATGCACCAAATCATCAAACCCGTCCTGTGAAAATTTATCAAATGTTATGTGGATGATTTAGTGGTGAAATATCAACAACATTCGAATCACTTGGCTGATCTAGAGATTATATTTAGTAAACTTCAGAAACATAATCTAAAGATGAACCCCTTGAAATGTGATTTTGGGTTTACCTAAGCTGAATTATTTGGATTCATTGTACGCCATCATGTCATCGAAGTTGATCTTGAGAAGATAAAATATATCATTAGAATGTCACCGCCTAGAAATTTGAAGGAGTTAAGAGGACTTCCATTACACTTGGCCTATATTTTGTATGTAATCACCAATTTGGTAGGTAAATGTTTACCCATCAGTAGATTAATGAAGAAGGTAGTTACTTATCAATGTATTAAAGAATTCAAAGAGGCATTTGATAACCTCAATAAATATATCTTATGTCCATCATTATCAATTACATTTGTTGAATTAATGCCACTTTTTCTCTATGTTATAGCTTTAGAGTGATCATTGGGCACCTTCTTTACACAAAAGAATGATGATGGGAATGAAAATAAAATTTACAATCTCATTCGAACCATGCTTGACATATAGACTCAATATTAAATTATTGAGAAGTGTTTCCTATAATTAATCTTTACAATTTAGATTTTGGGGCACTACCTGAAGCATCACGATGTCCACTTGGTATCTCACAATAATATTCTCAAATTTATCCTCTTTCATCCTTTTCTTATAGGATGCTTGGAACGGGGGTCAGTTATTTTGAAACAGTTTGATATCCAATTTGTTCCTCAAAAAGTGGTAAAAGGCCAAGACATAGGAGAATTCCTTGCTATACACCATTCTAAAGAAGACAAATCTTTGAATACTAGACATCTTGGTGGATAGATATTCTCTATTAAAGATAGTCCCCAAATATGGCATATGTACATTGATGGTGCATCCAGAAGTCCAATATGGACGAGAATTGAAGATCCTAAAATCAAACAATTTGGGTTAGGAATTGTAACTATCTCTCCAGAAAAAGCAGTGTTACAATATTTCTTCCTGTTATTAGAAGGTGGTACCAACAATGATGTAGAATATCAAGCTCTCATTAAAAACCTATAATTTGAGATTCTTGTACAAGTGACCAACCTAAAAGTGAAAGCCGAGTCATAATTGGTAATCAGATATATCAATGGGGATTATCTTATTAAAAAGAAGAGTTAATCTCATTTTTTGATTGTGTCAGAGGGTTGATGTCTAAATTTTCCCTAGATTCAACATTATCATATGTTCCATGATTACAAAATTCCCAAGATGGTGCATTTTCTAATGCAGCCACAACCTTAGAAAATTTAAATTGGGATAACACAATCCTCAGTATTTCCCATCATAGTGTGGGTTCACCTTTTGTTCAATCTAGAATCGAGGAAATTAATGAAATGATCCCTATTTATGATCTATATGGTCATACTATAGTATGGATGAAAAATATCATGGAATACCTTAAAAATGGAATACTTCCACCTAATATAGCTGGGAAAGAGAAAATCTAGTGATGAGTGGTCAATTCCACTCTTTATGACAGCCTAGATCACTAGAAGACCCTCTGAAAATGAGGCTTTGATGGAGTCCTCTTCAGGTGAAATGATGGAGAAGAAATTATAGTTTTCATGAAAGAATTATGTGAGGATCTTGTGCTTCACAGAAGTCTTGTCATAGGTTTTCTGATAAAATTAGAAGGCTTGGGTACTTTTAGCCTTCAATAACGTAGGATTACACATATTTCACCAAGAAATTCCATGCATTCCATGTGAATTCCATGCTTAATAGCAGAGTATAAAATCCAACCATTTATCTTTCTATCATGAAACGACCAATGGATAGATATAGGATTTTAACAAGACCCCATAAAAAACACTCTAGAAATTGGTGGATAAAGATAAGAAATCTTTTCCTAAATAACTTTTTCATGCTTTATGGGATTATCAGACTACTGCCCATCCTGCCACTCAGAAAACTCCTTATTAATTGGTGTACATAACAAAATCATCTATTCCTATTGAAATTAAATTTCCTTCACTCCAAGATGCAATCTATGATCAGTTATCTACAGACAAAAATTCTCAGATACTATTTGATGAGATTGAACGATTAGAAAAAAAAATATTGCATACTTTTCATCATTTGGAAGTCTATCAGAATAGAATAACATGAGATTTTAACAATAAAGTTCACCTCTTCTCATTTATTCAAGGAGAATTGGAATTAGTTTTCAAGAATAAATTAATACAAGGAAAGAAGACACCAAATCTTGAGACAATGTGGGAGTGACCGTACTCTATACATAAGGTCTACTCTAATGGGGATTATTCCTTAATCTCAATGGATGGAGAACTTATTACAACTCCAACCAATGAAATATTCATGAAGAAGTTCTTTGGGTAAACACACAGAGTAATGTCCTTGTAGCATGATTTTAAACTACACACCATAATTTCTTCCCTGCATGAATTGAAACTACACAGCATAATTTCATAGTTTCAAGACATTAAACTGCATAACAAGTATATGCATCCATGCTACATGCCGTTAAAATGCATAGAATACTTTTCCTTGTCGCATGGCATCAAACTTCATGACATTAAATGTCCTCGCTACATGACATGAAACTGTATAGCATAATTTCCTAGTTGGAAGACATTAAGCGGCATAACAACCAAATGCATCCATGATACAAGACGTTAAAATGCATATCATCTTTATCTAATCCACATGATGTTAAACTGCATGACATAATTTTTCCTCGCTACATGAAATTAAAATGTACGGCTAACATCTTATTCATTTTACATCAAGAAACCCCATAAGATACAGTAAATTGGTATTCCTTGTTTTTATTTAAAAAAAATTATGAATATATTCCATGCACAAGCATTAGTCACATCATTGCTACTCTTTAGTGGCACATGACTTCCATTTTTTACAATGTTTGAATTAGATATTCATAGAGACTGCATTTTAAGAATTACATGTGTCGTGATTCTCATTCCAATGGGATATGTAGAGATGCATGGATTTCCCATCATAGGCCCATCCATAACAATAAAGAAAGTTATTTTTATTTTCCATTCTATATGTGAACCCAATCTATATAAAGTACTCATCTTAATTATATTGTTTGATCTTCATACATTATTTTGTCTTATGATTAACCATTATTCAGAATGTGTTAGAAGCCCATGTCTCTCACATCAAACTTAATTTGTGTGGTGAACTATTTTCTCATGAACTATATTTTTCTTGATTATCATTTCAATGAGATACATAAAGAATCTTATATATCCAATATTTCTCCTAGCCACAACAAAAAATCCATCTTCCCCATGTAAAAATGTAATTGATATGGGGAACAACCTCAAGAACTACATGTGGCTTGATTCTTAATCTAGAATGATATGGAGTGAAACTTTAGTTTTATCCCCTTGTCAAGATGTAATATTCCTTTTCATGTCGGAATCACTTAACATCCTCACTACATGACAATAAACAGCATTGACAAACAAGAACTACGTGTAGCTTGGTTATCATCAATATGTGAGACGTAGTGATGTAAAAATTTCAAATCCAAGACCCAACTATAGCATAACATGAAAAAAATTTATTTTATCCTATATACGAGTCAGATCTAAATAAAGAGATTCAATTTATTTTTATATCAAATCGGCTAATGTCTTCACTACATGAATTTAAACTGCACAATAATCAAAGAACTGTGTATGGCTTGATTCTCATCCCATTGCGATATGTAGTGAAGACTAGGCCTTAACACATAGTCCCATCCAAAAGATAAAAGAAAATTATCCCTCTCCCCCATAAAATTTAAAATATATATAGGTGATCTTATTTTCATTCCTCTACTTAGAGATCCCATCAATGAGACAAGAAATGTACCCATTTTACATATGAATCAGATCTATATAAGTAACACCAAATTTATGGAAAATATTTTTTGAAATATTTCCCTTATGCATTAGACATTACCCCTTTCACATTTCATACTCCTAATATTATGTACATTCAGGCCTTCATAATCTTACTCTAGTTTCTGGTGATAGAATTTCTAATACCTGAGAGCTCTTTTGTCAAACTATGTAGTATGTGGCCTTAGGTGGACTTGCATTAAATTTTTCAACATAACTGACATTTTAGCCAAAGGATTCCACTGTTTTACTATAAAGCATATACCCCTAGTCGGCCCTACATAATATAGCCCCCATACTAGTTTTTTCAAATAGTGGTAACTTCATTCTTAGGAGAAGCATCTTCTATCTATTTAAACATTAATGGTTTTATGTAGAAACTCGTAGTTTAAAGTGGTCATCCTTTGTATAATTGTCCCATATCCTTTCTCCCAACCTAATTTTTTCCAAGAATATGGTTTACATATTTTCCCTATCTATATGTTTATAGCATCTTGAAATAACCTTGGATCATTTTACAACATGTCATCCATTCTTTCTATAAAATTCTGGTCCTAGTTGCATGATCTTAAAATACAGACACCATAAATCCTACATTTGTGTCAGACATTATTAGAAATAATATTTCAATGATTATTTGGAAATAATTATTGGGATTAATCTTTTTGAATTCATTTATTTTTCTCCATTAACTGAACTCTATTCTTGGGAAAATATGAATCTTCATAAACATTCATTGAATTTGAGCAATAAAATGTCAAATTATCGAGAGATAGATTTCTGAAATCCTTTGTAATATTCCCAGAAGATAAGAAACTATAAATAAAAAAATGTGCACCACCCTTCGTGCCATGACTTTGCAAGCCCGTACCACTCGCGGTATCAGTTTTCTGGCCACATCAAAATCGTTGAACAATTTCATTACTTAACCTCAATGTAAGACCCTATCTTCATTTCAGATCCAATTCTAAGGGGGGATTTTGTTGAAATCAGTTCCATCTCATCGATGAAGAAGTGAAAATGGGTAATTTCAATAAAAAAGGAGAAAACACATTGATAATTTCAATATTTAAAATGGTTCAAGTTTTAAATCACCCCAGTTGAGCCATGTCATTGTCGTCGCGCAACCACTTACACGCTACAATGTTGGCGTGAAACACACTTCCACGACCAAACTTCTTTGCTTAGGGTCACCTCTTTTCCTATTAATAGACCCTTGGGGTCTTCATTTATGATAGAATAATTTCCATGAATCCCAATTGCAAATCTTTTCTACCTATTGTTTCACCAAAGTCTTCTGAAACCTTCAAGGATATTATTTAACACCTACGGTGGAGTAATTAAATGGGGATCACAGGACTTAAGTCCCCTCTATGTTTCAAATCCAAAACACTTGTGCACCAACCATTCATCTCAAAGGAATTTGAGTGTCCCACTTCTAGGAATTCATCTGAATACTCTTGAAGGCTTGTGGGAAGTCTCACCCAGGTTTTAACATCATAGTTGTTCATCACTTAAGTAAACATAAGGTCACCCAATCCAACCTGTGCGCCCATACATGTGCACCAGATACCTACTTGGGTTCCCCTCTTTTATTCATCTTATCCCTTCAGCCTATAAAATCCTTTCATCAAGACTTCTTTAAATTCATTCATGTAAACTCTTCTACTTCATTGGATCCCATTTCAGAAAGGGAATATGTTAAAACCTTCTCCAAAACCTCTTAAATTACCAACCCCTCGGAAAAACAAAATCAGCATGTCTTGAATTTGGGTTTGTATATCCGCAGTCATAGGTCTCCCACATCAGATTTATAATGGTTTTAGGATTCAGGGAGTGTCTATGGGATACTATATCCATAGTCACATGTAACATTATCCTAGGAGTTGTGTTGAGGAGTTCCTAGTTTGGAGGATAGGGGTTTGGTCCATACCCATCCCTTATCGTCTCTAAAACCATAAGCCTTAGGTCCTGGTAGAAATGGTATGTTTCACACCTACGTTTCCTTTTGAACAAAGGAAAAAATTTGTGTCCCCTATTAGGACCAATTCTATGGAAGAAATCATTGGATAATCCCTTAGATGTTTGGGCCGAAACCAATAGCCTTCAATCTCATTTCACATTGAATAGTTCATTGTTGCGCACACCCATCCACCATCACTATCATTTCTACGAACTCTTCCACCAACGGATGAGGAAAAGTGTGTGTGACTTTGTTAAATCATTCACATCCTCTTGATTCTCACACCGATCATGACCCATGTGGTATTTGATAATTGTGATAATCACACCATTTGTAGAGACACCTCATTGAATGAAATATGAGAACTCCGATTCCCATCAAAACTGGGATATGTAGGAAGAAAAATTAAGGCTCATCCTCCATCTCATATCATCCATAAATGGGTATCCACCTTAGGATTAATCCCAAAATCAATCCCCCGAATTACCAAGGAATCTTTTTCATGATGTGATTCCAAACTCATTTCTCTGAAAGGACTACACTCCCCAATAAGACTTCCCAAACTATGTGGGATTTGATTCTCATCCAAATGAGATACGTAGGAATCCTCCTTGAGGTTAAAAACCGAAAATCTAAATCAAGCCTATCCTCTCTTGGCCGCATTCCTAGAAGGGTATAATTCAACTTGTAAAGTCATGTCCCTTCCAGGTTCATTGGGCTGCTTTGGTATAATTACCACACATAACTGTGATTAGGAATCTTCTTCCCATGCATCCTTACCACATAACATTAAAAAATATGAATTGGTCAATATCACTTGACCTTAAAAGGTATTATGTGTCATGTTATGCCACACCGAACTATGTTAGTTCTTATTCCTTTCACAAGAGTATATATGTATCCCATTTATGGGCATGATCCCAATAATAAAACAACTCTCATATCGCTGGATAATGATAAATTCCAGAGTGCCTCACTTAGCGGCTTTAAAACCAGCATAGTCATAATAACGAAAAAATAGTATATAAGTAGTATACCAAAGGATACCATTAGTGAGGAACCTCTGATACACAAAGATGTCTCCATCGATTAAGATCCATGGATACATACAGATGATTCTCAAATTATATATATGTTAATCATTGGTTGTCATGTCATAAGGGAAACTCATACAATACATGGTGAATTAATACGGATTCATGTAGATATCTTAAATCTATAAGAGAGTCTTATAGTAGGAAATAATTCCCCCAAAAGGGTGTGATTATCCCAACCTCCCATCATCTCTACCAATATGTATTCTCACGAATCATTGGCCAAATGACATAACGAACACCTACCCTTGGAATGTAGGTCCCTATAGATATTAAACGATTGAGTATTTTCGGTTCTATAAATAAATCCAATGGAAAACGTTTCATGATAAGAAATCCTATCAAAGTCCCATTTCTTGGCGAATAATGATGAATCAAAATCATTGATAGTTTCAAAAGAATGGAAAACATATTGCATGATCTAGACAGTCAATAAAAATTTACCCAATAATAAGTTGGCTGCTTGATTAGATTCATCGGAAACTTTCTCAGCATTAGCAGTTTCAACAAGTGTGTCTTGGGGAGGAGAATTCTCATGAGTTCATCCAGTTACCCTAATCAAATTCTCTAGAGTGTCTCCCAACATTGGGTTCTCAGTTGGTATTTCGTCAGCCTTAGTAGAAGAAGAATATAGTGGAATGCCATGTTCTTAAATGGACTTTGGAACATTTTCTACAGACAATGTTGTATAAATTGAACATTGTTATTATGTACCGTGTAAAAAAAGAACATTTATGTACGGAAAATGATATAATGGTAACTCAAATCCTTGAAATTACTCATGGAAGTCCCCAAATTCCATGATAGAACCTAGAATTTCAATGTATGGATTAAGGGAGCCTATCATTTTAGTGTATGTGACTTTTAATTTTATAGTATCCTCACCATTTAACGTATCCAAAAAATGTTGGTAGATGCCAAAATTTTCTCCTCTGACATTTTTTTCATTAATTCTTCTACTCGTGTAACATCATTAGGTCTTTCCAATTCAGGATCTATACCAATATATGCTTTAGATTTCCTGGGATCATCATTCCTTCCTTCTTGAGAAATAGGAATATCATCATTGATTATCCCAGGATCCATTAGCATGGGAAACTGATATGAGATATCATAAAAAAAGAATATTAGAAACAACATGTGATACTTATAAGAAATTTATCTGATATTACCATGATCTCTCTCTCTATCTATAGAAATAGGGGCAGATGCAGCTACACCTTCTGAAATCTCATCTGTCAAAATAATATATTCATCAACATGAATATGTGATTCTCTTAGGATTTATTTCTCTGTTCATAAAGAACATGTTTTTAATCCATTAAGGGAAGAAAGATATGCAGATCCTATGAGAATATGAATGTGGTCACCAAGGTGTATCATGCAAGCCATAATACAAATGTGCAGCAAAAATACATACATTTTGATGTACACTTTGGACAAATAACCATTCTCTCTTGTGTTTATTTTCATATTCTTGTGGAGAGATTGAAATACTTATTTTGGCAATAGAAACCTGAGGTAGTGTCTAAGGATTTTTTGTCTCCATTACCCCAATAAGGATTTTCACTCCTAGAGAAAGTTCTGGAGACTTGGGGAAATCATCTAATGTGTCGATGGGAGAACATGTTGGTCCATACCTTGGTGACTCGATAACTTGTCCTGAGGCTCATTCCATAATTTCTAGCTACAAAATGAAATATCATCAAGATTAGTGATGGTGAATGATGAAGCATAATTGAAACAAATGAAAAGGTAAATACATTCTCAGTATTAACATCAATGTCTCATTCTTCATTATGATGAACAATTACCCCTTCATGTATCCCTCATTCCATCATATTAGATACTCATTTTATGGTAGGGACTTGGTCATCAATTTCATATAAAAAGGTCTCCAACACCGAAATATGATTCTATGATTCAGCCATATTACTATCCGGATTGAAATTAGAATGTTCTTTAATATCACCCATATCTAGTTTTTGAAGTCTAGTTTGGAGGAATGACCATGCATCCCTAAGTTCACGAGTTAATATTTCACAGTATTGAATATATGAAGGCCGCACATAATTCAATTTTATGTGGTTGGATGCGGATAAAACAAAATGGCTTTTGATTGGAAGCCACTTCACGAATCCCTTCTTTATAAGAATAATCAGAAGATGGGATAGTAATCTATTTTTAATAATGATGAATTGACCACCTCGGTGATAGAGGTATTTCTTTCATAGACTTAGTCTTGTTGGTGGATCTTCTATAGAAATTGTTTGTAGGTTTTAATGCTTCTTAAGTCTCTCCATCATCATTGGATTTAGAACTATTACCATGGTTGATACAATCAACAGTTTTTGTTGCCTCAACCTGATATATTCCTTTTGTTAAAGCCCCTTGAGGGTATAAAGAATCCCATGCTTTGGAATATATAACCTATAATCCAATTGATTCTTATGATGGAGGTAGCATCATGGATAATTTTTATGTCTCTAAATACATAATAATCAACAATTCTATGGCTACCATTGAGTGTTTCTAATTCATAACATACGTGGGAGGAAACGTGCATGAGTTTTGAAACCATTTGAACTGGTGAACCAGCCTATACATGAAATAATCCTCACATGTAATTTAAATATCAATACTGGTTGATAACATGTTTTCCATATATGTCATAATATAGGACCTCATGTCATAATTTTTATTCCTTACCACTATCAAACAAAATGTTTCAGTTGGTGGGATACAAATAGGAAAGAAGCTAAATTCTCCTGATAAATTTAATTTCCTCAGCAATACATTAGGTTTTAGGCTCAAAGGATTAATCTAGGACCATTTCTATAAAAATTGGGTTAGTCGACCATTGGGGACTCTAACTGAATTCAACACCAAATATGAAGAAAAGTGTGATGTGATACATCTCCACAACACTCAAAATTGTCTTGGAAGTCTAAATAGAGCGTTCCCATTATACAAAAGTAGTAGGGAATGATAGTTTCTTGTTAATACAGGGGTTTACAACCAAATATATTTCCCCTCTACCAATTTTTATTCAATAACAAATGTCTATGGCCTTACACCGCCACTAGACACCATGAATGGAAACAGGTAAATGATTAGCCGGATGGAAAGGAAGACGACTAAGCTATCCTTTGCTTCAATATCAAATTTAACGTTATAACCATGGTTCTTATAGTATCCTCTCTTCAATGTGGACCAGTATGTTCCTAATATACCCTGATTATCTACAATTTGGAAAATAATAGGATGTCTACAGGTGCGACTATTCTCTTTCATTTGTTCTAAAAAACCTTCGATCCACACTCTTGATGGAATAAATTTCATCTCTATTGCCATTTCATTTTCAATTTAGAATAATTCATGATCCAGTGGTGGCATCCTGGTAACATAATCCCATATTTTTATTGGTGGAATGATTTCATCATACATCTTCATGAGAATAGAAACCCTAGATATTTGGTAGATTTCATATAGAATGATTCCAGCCTCACCATGCATCAAGTGGAATGTTTTTTATTGTGAACTCCATCGGCTCAACAATTAAAGAATTATTTTTTTGTAACTGTATGTTTTTCCTATCAATACAACTTTTGAAATATGAAAATCTAATAGTTCTTTCCAAAATTCTTCACAAGTATGGCATACCCAAAATTCCAAAAACCATTTAGGATTAACCCATCCTCTAGAACGAAGGTCTCAATCTTCCTTCCAAACATTAGATTTATCTATTTGTAAAGAACAAAAGGTTGAATCATAACAATGTGGCATTATCTCTATAACATGATCTTTCATATTAGGGGTACATATACTATGGTGTAGGATGCATCCAATAGGGATTATTGCCTCATTAATAGGCATACCCTTCACAGTGACATTCATGAAATGATAGTTAAAGTGTTTCAAAAACCTAGTCTTTGGAAATTAGCCCTTATAATCTAGAATGTGGGCATCTTTCAGAAGTCCATGTCTGTATAGAGGTAGATAGTGACATTGTGGATTTTCACGTTGTTATGGAATCAAGCCTTTCAATAGCCCATGGAGATTACTCGGAACAAAATCATAATAGTCTAGTACAAAAATTTTCATCATCTCATTTTGATGAGATTTAGCTTCCTTAGTTGAATTCATTATGTGATCATTTTTTTTTGCAAAATAATTTCCATCTTTTTCCATTAATTTTTATGTTTTGAATTAAGAAAGTTTATATTTCAACTTAAAGGAATTTAAGAATTTGGAAAAGGAAAATCATTGTGTAGATCCTTCGATGAGGTAATTTGGGTAGGTCCTTCAACAAGGATCCTATTAAAAGTCTTTTGACAAATTCATTTTGTGATGTTCCATCACTCAAATGATTTTACCTTGAGAAAGTTTCAAGGGACCTATGTGAGAGAACAATGTGGTAAATATGGATGCATGATAAATGAAATGAGAGAGAAATATATGAGATACCATGTCACAAAATGTTCAAATGAATGGGGTTATTTATCGACATTGTTGGCCTATGAATTATACCTACATGATAATTCTATTTCATAGACCTGCATAACATACCTACACTATAGACCTGCACAGTTCAGAATTTACTACAAAATCGTTTCCCCATAAACTTTCCTCGGGACTAGACCCCCTTTTCAATTGGATCGAATACTGAGGGGGGAGGCTTTTGCCGACATGCCTTAGTAAAGAAAAAAATATCATGAAGAATTATATTGGATATTTCAAAGTCTCTATATGAATATAATGGAATTAAAAGAGATAAAACATTAATGGACCTACATAGAGAAGCTATGGTGAAAACCTACCGAGCATTCCATTACATCTAGAAAACCAGTACCTATTCTACTTATACAGTCCAATGTGCAACCCCTATGCTACAAACCTATGTGAAGGTGCTACATAGAAGGTCTATGTGTGACTATAATTTCAGTACCCCAACGTGAAGGAGCTACGCGAAATAGCTATGCATATGATTGACGCCGACAACCCCTTTTGGACCATCCACCTCCTTTCATATAAATATTACCATTGGTAACCCCATTTGGGATTGAAAAAAAAGTTTGAATAACTCTTGATGATCCCATTGCATAGATATTTCACCCAGGACCCCCAAATATTCTCATTTAGCTCTCTAAAGCACGAGAGAAGAGATAAATAGATGAGACAAGCATGTTTCAAATCTTTTCAAATCTTGAAACACCAAGCATCTGATTAAGGATCCTTCTTCTATAAAGAAGATGCATCTTATACAAGGCTTATTCATTATATACCTACGTGTATCTACTCCAAAAACACCAATAGATACCTATGGTTTTTAGATTTAAATATCTCCCAATTTGTTTCTTCTTAGTAGTAGTTTTTGAAGAATTCATGGGCTTATTCCTCCCGTGAGTTAGGAATTTTTAGTCATTTCTAGTTCCTAGGCATCAAACATGTGAGGCATACCGACGTGGTACACATGTGCGTCATACCTATGCAGTTGAAATATGCTTCATATCTATGCCTAGTATCTATGCATATAATCTTGTAAACCCTATTTAAATCCACTCATGGAAGGGTATAAGCTTTTATGGTTCCCCCATATGAAAGGGGATAGGTTGAAGCCTCCACCAAAACCTACGGACTTATCAATCCTTTGTGAAATTCACATCAGCATGTCTCTGATTTGGGTTTGTATATCTATAGTAAGAGGTTTCCCACATTCATCTTCTAAGGGAGTCAAGATCCTTGGGACGTTTTTATGTTTTTAAATCTACATTCACATGCATTATTAACCTAACCATAGTGTTGGGATGTTCTCAGTCTTGGAGTCTGGGGATGGGACTCTATCCGCCCCTTTTCGTCTCTAAGACTCAGAACCTCCGGTTCCCAATAGGGAGAGTATGGGTCACACTTGATTTTTCCATTCAACCTATCCTATTATCCACTAAGTTAATCCATCCTATATTAATCCCCTAGTCTTTATGGTTGGACCAAATGACCTTAAATTAATTTCACATTGATGGTTTCATTGTTCCACACCCTCTCCCGCTGTCAAAAATATTTCTGTTGTCATAGGACCGCACTCATCCATTAGAAAAAGATAATGTGTGTGGTCTGTTGAATCCTTTAGATCCTCTTATTTCTCACACAAAAATGAAGCATGTGGGATTAGATAATTGTGTTGATCACAACGTCCACACAATCCACCACTCTTGAACTACACGAAATCTGATTCCCACAATAATTGGGATACATTGGATGCCTTTACCTAGGGCCCAAGCTCATTGGATACTCTCATATGGAATCAAACCCTAATTACATTAATTTGGCAATCCTACTTATGAGTTATCCCCACACTATTTATCTCAAAGTGCCATAGACCCCTGTGAGACACATGGAACTTTCTGGGATTTGACTCCCTTTCAAGTGGGATATGTAGGAATCCTCTCTGA
This sequence comes from Viscum album, assembly GCA_963277665.1. Classification (NCBI taxonomy): domain Eukaryota; kingdom Viridiplantae; phylum Streptophyta; class Magnoliopsida; order Santalales; family Viscaceae; genus Viscum; species Viscum album. The sequence continues at coordinate 336,153 of CAUJRU010000094.1, forward strand.
GAATCAAACCCAACACTCCAAATAAAACCTCTTCTTCCTGGGCTATGTTACCAAGAGGACCTAATCCGTATTGAAAATTCATATCCTTTCCTGGTTCCTGGTATTCTTAGGAATATGTCCCACACCATGATTTTACTAATAACCTTCCTCTTGGATGTCCTTACCACATGACAATAAACTGAACGGTTAGGTCCTTAGCACACAACCTTTAAAGGTATGACATGTAACATTAATAAAAACCAATGTATGAGGATTTTTATTCCTTTCATGATGATATTTACTAAGCCCATTTATGGGAATGATCCCAACATCAAAATAAACTTTTTTCTCCCTTGCTGACAATAAATTCTATAGTGCCCCAATGAGTGGACTAAAAACCATTATTATCATAACAATGGTAAAAAGAATATATAAATAGTATATGAGAGGATTCCATTGATGGATAAACTATAATAAAAATTGATATCTCAATTAATTAAGAACCTAAAATATATACAAATGATTCTAAATTTCACCCATAATAACAATTGATGGAAAATTTCAAGGGAAACATATGTAATACTTAGTAAATTAATAACGATTCATGCAAATATATCAAATCTATAAGAGTGTCATATAGTAGGAAATACTTTCCCCCAAAAGGGTGTGATGAGCCTGATCTCCCATCCTCTCAACCAAGTGTGTTCTTAATAATCCATTTACTGGAATATAATTACGAAATTTATCCCATTAAATTGAACTTTTGAATTTAGAATGTTCAAATTTTAACAAAAAGGAATTTAAAATTTGGAAAAGGAAACTAATTGCATAGATCATTAGATGAGGTCATCCACATAGGTCCTTCGGAATGAATCCTAGTGCAAGTTCTTTGATGAAGTGATTCCTCATAGCTCCATTGGTCAAATGGGTTTACCAAGAGAAATTTTCAAGGGACCTATACGAGAGCACCGTGCTGTAAAGCTAGGCAAGTGAGATATGAAATGAAAGTGAAAAAATTGATATCTTTTGAGAAGAAAATCGAACATGAATGGGGTTATTTATTGATAGAGTCGGCTTACGCGAAATACCTACGTGACATAGCTATGTTGCAGATCTACGTGACATAGCTATGCCGTAGACCTTCATAGTTTAGAATATACTCCCAAATAATTTCCCCATAATCTAGTCACAGTACTCGAGCCTCTTTTCAATTAGATACAATCCTAATGGAGAGCTCTTATTTTCACTCCATATGAAGATAAAAATCTTATGAAGAAGTACTTTGAATATTTCCAAGTCTCAAGATAAAGATAAAGTATATAAAAGACATAAAAGTGTAGGGGACCGAAGAAGATGAGCTACACTGAAAACCTACGTATCATACCTCCACATCCATAAAACAAGCACTCATTCTACTCATACATCACAATTCCCAGCCCCTATATGACATACCGATGTGGAGGAGATATGTAGAAGTACTGCATGGAAATATACTCTTTCATAGAGGAGCTACATGAAAGATCTATATAGATGACTTACACTGACATACTCCATTCGACCATCCCACATCCTTCCCTATAAATAAGACACATGGGATCACCATTTGGGACCAAAAAAAGATGGAAGAACTCTTGAAGCTCCCATTTCATAGTTCTTTCACCCAGGTCCCCCACATTTTCTTAGGTAGCTCTCTAAAACATAATGGATGAGATAATTATATGGGATAAGAAAGTTTCAAATACCTTTAGAGTTTGAAACAAAAAACATCTGATTAAGGATCCTTATTACATAATGAAGATTCTACCTACATAAGGCCTATTCCATAAAGACCTACACTAGGCTCTTCCAAAGACTCAAAAGGAGACCTAGAGTGTTTACATTTAAAACTCAACCGATTGTGGTCTTCTTGGTATTCCATTTTAATGCATGAATAATATTAATCCTCCTATGTGTTAAGAATTATTCATTCATTGCTAATACCAACATGTAAAACCTTCGCGGAATAGTTACACCGCAAACCTGCATGGCATACCTACGCGGTATTCTTACGTTGCATAGCTGCACCCAGGACCTACAAATATAATCTTTTAAACCCTCTTCAAAGCCACTAATTACAGGGTATCTCCTTCCTTGGATCCCTTATTATATAAGGACTAAGTTGAAGCCTCCACCAAAACCTCCTGACCTATAACCACTTTTGTAAACACATATCAGCATGTCCCCCATTTGGTTTCATATATCTACAGTTATAGATTTACCACATTCTACTTCAAAGGGTGTTTGGATCCATGAAATGTTTGTATGTTTGAATCTCTACAGTGACATGGATCCTTACCCTTTAGATAGTGTTTGGAAGTTCCATTTCATCGATTTTGGGGATGGGAAATTTTCCTCCCCTTTTCGTCTCTAAGACTCGTTGCCTCTGGTTCTTAATATGAAGAGAAAGGGGTCACACATGATTTTCCATTAAAAAAAATAAAAGTCTCCCTCCTCTCATGGGATACACTAATGGAATCCCTCCGGGAGTAAGCCCTTATTCATTTTGGGTAGAACCAATGACCTTGAATTTCATTTCACATTGATGGGTTAATTTCTCCATGCCCTCACCCACCATTTCCTCAAAATCTTTCATTGTAGGCCTGCCCTCTTTCATCAACAGAATGGAAATTATGTAGTTTGTTGAATCACTAACATACTCTAGTTTCTCACACCAAACCTGACTTGAGTTGTCTTAGCTAATTGCAATGATCACAAAATCCGTACAATATACTACTCTTGAACACTGATAAATCTGATTCCCACCAAATTGGGATACGCAGGAAGCCTTCACCCAGGGCCTGAGCTCATTGGATACCCTCTTTAGGAATCCAACCCTAATTCCCTTAGTCAAAGACACAACCATTAGAGTAATCCCCAGCCTATTTCTCTCAATGGGTCATATATTGTTGTGAGACTCAGCAAACTATGTGGAATTTGATTCCCTTTCAAGTGGGATACGTAGGAGGCCACTCTTAGGTTCAAACCCAACACTCCAAATCAACCCTATTCTAGTTGGAATATAATTCAAATAGTGTCTAATCCAACTTGAAAATTCATATCCTTTCAAGGTTCATGAGTTACTTGGTCATAAGTCCCACAACAAGCTTTAACTAAGAACCTTCCTCTTAGATTTCCTTACCACATGACATTAAATTGTACGGTTAGGACCTTATCACAAGACCTTAAAATGTATGATGTGTCTAATTAAGTGGAACTGAACTACAAGGGTTCATATTTATTTCACATGGATACGTAGGTAGCCCATTTTTAGATATGATCCCAACCTAAAAAAATGCATCTCCCTGGATGACACTAAATTCCAGAGTGCCCCACTGAGTTCCTTAAAAACTAGTATTATCATAATGATGGATAAAATAACATCTAAATAGTATATAAGAGGATACCATTTATGGATATCCTTGAATACATATAGATATCTCAAATAATGAAGAACCTAAAATATATACGAATGATTCTACATTTCACACATGAAAACAATTGATGGAAAATTTCAATGAAAACCTATGTGCTACTTACTAAATTAATAAGGATTCATGAAAATATCTCAGATATATATGATATTCCCAGAGTAAGAAATAATTCCCCCCAAAATTTTGTGGTGATCCCGAACTTTAATCCTCTCGACCAATGTGTGTTATTGATTATTTTAGGTTCAAACCTAAAAAATTCTTGCCTTTGAGAAGCAGGTCCCTTTGGATATATAACCATCTAATGTTTCTGGTTCCATAAATTAATATGATGGAAACTTCCCATAAATAGTGATTCCTAACCAAAACACAGATTCCGGGGGGGAAAAAATAGTATCAATGAACAATAATTTTCAATACCCTCATTTGGATAGTTTAGGAATGTGAGACAGGGTGTGGGCACCTGGTAGTTGTGGAAATGGATGATGTCATGGCGGAGGTGGAGTCATGTGGGATTTCCACATTGGCATTGCCCCTTCCCCTACATGTATGGGAAAGAGGTGATTGGTTTCCTATAGTTGTTGATTGCGTCCAACAAAGTAGGAAGATTTAACCCTATATACATATAGTAGTAAAGATATGCTCAGTTACCTAGCTTCATTTAGTCTTCCATGGATTGATAGAAATATCCATGCTGAAAACATCATAGACCATGATGCCTAGTGATTAATTGCCCCAAATCCTGGTGAGATTCACACTAGGACAACTATTTTCTTGGCGAGACCTGGAACTGAATATCCGGATCTATTGACATGGTTATATTTTTCTATCTCGAACACTACTAATCCCAATATTGATGATAAAAATATAATTTGGGGTTCACCAATTCTATATTTGTTGACTTTTAACCAGGGGGCCTTGTCGTGTCATGTGTCTAGGATGCTTCTGTTGGATGGGTCACACTATGGCCCTGAATTTAATCATTTCAAAGGATGGAAACATATTCCACCTCTTGAGGGATGTTTTCTCCTTGATAAAAATGGGATGATGGGATGTTGGTCTCCCCGTCCATGGATTCCTCCTCAGAATTCATCACCTAGTTCGAGTGTCCCTTCAAGATTAAGACATTGTTTGTGAAACTATTCCCATTGCCATATGTTCACGGATGCCAGTTAATTTTGATGCTTCTGTCAAGAAATTCTAATGGGGTCAAGTCAGGGCAGCGACCTTTGGCCAGGAGAGTAGTCACATTGGGCATTGCTGACAAGTCTGGACGCAGAAATACTAGTACACATGGATTTCCCCTTATAAAAGGGCCTCTTGAGGGTGTGTAAACCAGATTCATCCCACATAGAAGGTGGGGAAATGTATTCCAGAGGCATATCTCTGAGGTTTTCTTTGCTTACCATGTTTAACATGGGGTATTCAATGTGTTTAATGTCTAGCGAAGACAAATAGAACTGATCAGAACACTAATGAGATTAGATTAGATGGATACATCCCTAGGATGGGGCACCTAGAAAGTTTACTATTGAAATGGGTCAGAACTCCAAATAAAGATGGATCCAGGATGGTGTGTCTCATAAAGGGCGGGGTTTCACACCACGAAGACTAATCTTTACACCACAATGGGATGATCCGAGGATGGTGGGTCCCATAAAAATGGACACCAAATTTTACCATTGGTAGGGATTGAACCTCATGGAGGATTCATACAGACCATTTTTATAAGACATCGGTCAAAACCCACATATTTTGAGATAACATATACTTGAACACCATTTGAGATGAGCAGTGGACCAACATAAATGAGTCAGAATAGATGGATAGGGGGATTGAACCTCATGAAGGCTTCCTATATACCATGTACAAAGGACATGGATCAAATTACATGTAGTTCGATTGAGAAGGGGGAATTAGGATTATGTGTGGTTAGTGGCCCAAAAAGGATGTCTTGGCTAATGATTACTCTAAAGCCACTTGAGTCATGCTCGGTGTGAGAAATAAGAGGCAGAAATAAACATAACGATCTTGTGGTGAAAGGTGTTTTTGTGAGGAGTAGATCAGGGCATACCCATATCCAGTGTCACAGGGAGAGGAAGATTAGGAAACTCTGAGAGGGTGTGAAAATGTATGAGGAGGATATTTCCATCGTATATGGGGAACCCTTCCAAGTTGTGGCACTGATTACACGAAGGTTTCCTAGGGAGATAATGGTGAAAATGAATAATGGAAGTGCATGAGTGAGAGTGAAATCAAGCCCATACCCTTCATGGTCCTCTCGGGCTTTCACTCATGTGGTGATCACAGTTTAATGTTGTGTGTTGAGGAAGTGATGTTCTTTGGTAGTTTAATGTCCTATAGATCTAATTATGGGGACTCTCTCTTCACACCTAGGGATTAAATAACTTGTACCAACCCACACCTATGGATGGAAGGCCTATGAAACCCTAGCTATTAACAGGGTTGCGGAGTGATCCATTGTGGTTTCCAAGTTATCCTAACTATTAGATGAAGAAATTGATATTATCGTACCTATGTGCTAAGGCATTAGGTAGGGATTCACAACATAGAACACCACATGAGGAAGTAGGAAATCACTTTGCACAAGCCTGGAGGGCTTCACAGAGGATGTGTAAAAAATATAGGGGAGTTTCACCCAAGAGGGGCTCAGATATGGTACCTTTGGGAAAGCACAACACATGGATCACATAGGAAGGGGTGCACACAAGATTAAAGTCTTGCACACAAGATGAGTGGATGTGCGCAAGATGGAATCCTACATGCAAGATTGACATAGCATAAGGGTAAACTTGTGGGAAAGAAGGATATTTTTTGTGAAATTTCATTAGAGTTAATGGAAATGGGAGGGGGTCAAGCCCTAGTGGGTCTTCTTGAAGGAGGACTCCTGGGAGACCTGTCACTCATGATACAATACCTTGGGTCCATATATTTTATGCATTTGTGGAATGGGTCTTCTTACACATAGGGGAGAAATGGATCCTCTTCTAGAATAGTCCCATAAATTGAAGGGGTACACTACTATATATAGGAAAAAACATTATCATTGGAGCACAAGGAGTCCAACACGAAAGGTCTATTTAACGTCACATTGGGAACGCAAGATCTTATGTGCGGTCTATTTTCTTGCATGCCAGTATGGTTTCTTCAATGCCTCTACTTTGCCATTTTTTAAAAGGTCGATGCGGAATACTCTGTTTGATGTCGCATTGGGGGCCTACATTTTTGCATGTGGATTTGAATCTTTCACACTAACTTCAAATCTTGCGCGCACCTCCCTTGGGAATCTCAGGATCGTCCTCTAATTTAAAAAATGCACTTTTTTTATTAAATATTTTAATTGAAGACCTCAAATGGAATTCTATGCCAAAAAATATCTTTCCATAAGAGGTGTATATAGAAAATAAATTACATCGGTTCGCGAGGTGGTAATACATTGTACAAACGATCAATAGTTTCATTTCCAATTTTATGGAGGATGAGAAGGATATATGTGATTACATTATAAAAATAAGATCTATGTATACATAATATACATTGGTTATAATATCATCATATTGGTCAAATATTTTAAGGAGGTGGATGAATAATTAAAAAACACTATTCTAAGAACAACACCTCCTTTTCAGGCATTCTCCTTAGGTTTGCACATTAATTAATCATATAAGGGTCTATTAATCATGGTAAGGAATCTAGGTTGTGTTTATAGAAGTACTTAAGAGATTTTGGTAGTCATTTGTTGCATAAAATGGCTTTTTAAGTGTGAATAGTATAGGGGGAGAGTGGTTCTATAAGTGGGTGTGAGGATACACTTGGAATTTTTGAAATGAAAAAGTCATAAACACATTTTACACATGCAAAAAATCTTTAAAATAAATCATTATTTAAACTTATATTATATAAGGTCGATATGTTGCCATAAAATTGGATTTGTATAAGTCTTTATGTCATTATAATCATTATAATTTTAGTTTAACTCCTGGGTAAACCAATTTTAACCATAAATTCCATAATTAATTTTTATTATTTTTACATTTCATTATGAACCAAACAAAATTTTACCTTGTTATATAAAATTAATTATTATTATTAGAAAAATCAAATCCATTTTCAAAAATTCAATCCACATGTATGGATTAATTTAATTTAAAATTCAACTCTCATACTGGATGAAAAAACTTGTTTTCAATGCAAATGTTTACACAAGTGTAGCATGTTTTCATATCAAAATATATAATGAAAATGATTCAAGTCACCTAAATTGGATTAATAATAATATAATTAGACAATTTTAACTTTTTTGAAATTTTAAAATATGGATTAACTCTGTAAATTTATTAAAAAAAGGCACGTTTCAATAAAAATAAGTATTTTTCACTATTTATCAAAAAAATTATCTCATCAGGTAATTCTCAAAAATTCACTGTAAGATAGTTTTTATAAGTTAATTTTAAAAATACATAACGTTTTTAAAATAAATTTTCTAAAATTACAAAATATTATATTTGATATTTCTTCACAAAAATCAATAGGAATCCTTATTTTAGAAAAAAAATATTTCCAGTGAATATAAAGGCTTTAGAAAAAATAAATACTTTTTATCCATGTTTTTTATTTTTTTAAAATCATTATAGTTAAATTTTCAAATTTGGTTATTCATATTCATACTAAAAAAATTTAAATCTTTTTTATAATGGTCATGGTTAAAAAATAATAATATTACTATATTGCGGTTTTTAAAATCTATGTGTTCTGTTTAACACAAGCTATTGAAGAAATCGAATTTAATTGATGAAAATATTTCATAAAATCATGGGGGTGTTATATTATTCCATAACTATATATATATAATTCTATGTTTCATTCATATTTCCATCATATATAATTTAATCTGAAAGTATTTCCATCATAAAATCAAAAACATTTTCATCTGCTACATTCAACACATTCCTTTAAAATAGTTTCATTTTTATCAAACCATGTGAAAACACACTAAACAATCATGGGACACATAATAAACCATAAACTCCATTGTCAAACACATATAAATATTTTTATCCATTGGGTTCTAGTCTAGGGCGTAAATAATTTAGAAGACCATTTACACATAGTTCCAACCCAATCGTCAAATCCCAATTTTAAGAACACATATATTTGAAAGCTTATTTAAAAACCAAATTAAAACATCATGTGAAATTTTAAATACATATTTTTCACTTTTTAGGCATATAAAATTATATATATATATATATAAACACCTCTATATAAATATATATATATTTAAATATGTGTTAATATGAGTATATAACAATATATATGCCCATAAATATGTTTATGATCTCGTTACATGACATGAGGCATCTATGCCATGAAACCTAAATAAATAACACAAGTTAAAAATAAATATCCATAATAAAATTACCAAACAAGTAAAGCCCAATTGGGTTATCCATTAAGCTAATGATTCACTGAATAAAACTACACAAACAATATTAATTTATTTTAAAATATATTATCCTATATGAAATGAACCATAAATATTTTTTCAACACAAAGAATAAATTATTATTTCTGTATAGATAGAAAATAGGGTCAAGTACTTGAGAATATATTTTCAAACCAATTGTAAATATTAAAAACCATTGGAAATATAAATTTATAAGTATAATTTAATTTAATGTAATTTATAATTTTCAAGGAAACCAATACTAATCACCCATGAAGATGAATCGTATTAGGGAAAATAAAAAGGCATGTAAAACCTTCCAATAACATATATAGATATTGAAAACCCACCGAATATGATGAAAGGAAGACCCAAAGAGTAACTTTGACACCATACTAAACAAGTACACATGAAATTAGGAGAACAAACCTACATAAGTTTTGAAATATGTGAGCCACAATAATAGGGAGATGGGAAAACTAAACAAAAGATAAATAAAGTGGATGGGGAAAAGGATGAGACATAACCAAAGGCGATCCATGTAAAAAAACTGATAAATAGTGGGTCAAATGATGGGAGGAGGCTAGGAGGGCCATGAATGGGGTTCTCCCCTAGTGAGGAGTCATTATTTATGGATAATGGGAGAGTAGGGAGGACGGAAGGATTAAAATTAAGGCGGTATAATATGAAAAATATATTTTCAAAATCAGAATAGTTACACATTTTGACTACATAGTAGACCAAACCATGCACAAACCATGTGTCCCTTCACTAGTAATTTCAGGAACCTTCATTTTTGTTCCTCGTAGTTGGGGATAACATGAAACAACCATACATAAGACCACTCCCAAACTATAGAAACAAGTGCATGATTTTCATACCATTTCTATTATCTTTTAACAACTAGTGCACCTGTTCTAAAAATGTAAATATTTATAAATTTGAAATAGTTCATCTTAAGAACCAATGATATGATCTAAAATTCTTATATAAATAAAATAAGAGAAACAAGGGTTGGGGTATGATAATATAACATTTTGAAGTAGGCTAATGGGGTCTCTTTTTTAGAGAAGAATAAGAAATTTTAAGAAGAGTTTCTCTCTTGACCATATTTTGAATCAAAAGATAGTGGAAATATATGAGCTTGAGGATGTGTAATCTCAACCATAAGATATTTCAAGTAGTGAAAGTTCTATCAGAAGGAGAAAATAATTGTCTGTTAGGCAGAGAAAGAAGGGAAGTGATGGCAAGAGGGGGGGTGAATTGCCTTTTAAAATAAATTGACAAAATAAAAATCAAAGTCAAGAATGCAGCGGAAATGAAAGAGGCAAAACACACAACTTGATAACAGAGTTCGGCCTAAAACCCGGCCTACGTCTCCGATCCCAACTCAACCGTTGAGAGATTCTACCGCTTGCTTTTCAATGGTTTTAGCAAGAAACCCACTAGACTTTACAGGTAGTCTAGAACCTATTACAGCTTGCTTTTGTTGGTTATTCAAGAACCCACTTGCTTTCAATGGTTGAGCAAGAACCCACTAGCCTTCTTACAGGTGAAGGCTAGCACACCTTTATCTCAAGCCTTTTACAAGGTAAGGCTTGACCAACCTCTTCACACCTTGAAGGTGGTGTGAGAACCCAAAGAAGAGAGGATGAGAGAATGAGATGGGGTTTGTAGGCACAAACCCAAATTAAAGCTCAAAATGATAAAATAATGAAAAACCGTAATGGGGAAGTCTTGGGCGCCGGAGGATTGATTGGAGTTGATGGAGGGTGCTCCCAAGCTTCTTTGGTGGAGCTCCTTGGATGTGGAATTGAGTTGGAGCTATTGGGGTTCCCTTGGAGGAATGCGCCGGAGGTACGCCAAATGATCAATAAGGTGTCCGTGGGCTTCCGTATAGTTCCGACATTGATCCTTGGCTTCATAGTCCTTTATTTATAGTTGGGGAACCCTCATATGGCCGTTAGAGGCCTTTGGAGCCGTTGGAAGGGGCTTCGGAGCCGTTGGAGGCCAAGTGGACCAGCCTGGTCAAAGGCCCAACGGCTAGTTTGACTGGCTCCACCGGCTGACCGGTGCAAGGCCACCGGTTGGCCGGTGTGTGCAAAATGGAGGAGGGCTCGGGCTCAGGCTCCACAGGCTGGCCGGTGCTGAGGCCACCGGTTGGCCGGTGATGAGACAGTAGCTCACACTATTCAACTGGGTGCCATCGGCTGGCCGGTGCTGAGGCCACCGGTTGGCCGGTGTGGAGGCAGTGGCTGGACTCTCGGTCTGGGCTCTACCGGCTGGCCGGTGCTGAGGCCACCGGTTGGCCGGTGTGCTGGACAATGGAGAGCCTTTCTGTCAATGGTCCATCAGCTGGCCGGTGTCATGACACTGGTTGGCCGGTGGACTGAAAACAATCCAAGTTCTTCCTTTGCCACTTCTTGCTCCTGAAATCATGCCTATTAACAAAAACACTTGAAAACAAGATTAGATAAATAATTGAGTGATTGTGATCATGAAAATAAAACCACGAGGGGTACGAGAGGTACAACAATCTCCCCCTATTTTGATGATCAAAATCACCAAAACAAGTAATGTAGAAAATGAAATGAAAAGCATGCTTTAAAGAATTGTTCCCCCAATCAATCAAGAATTTCTCCCCCTTTGTGATTATCAAAATAGCACGGGGCATAAAACTTGATTGAGGGATAAAAGGGTTTTAAACCAATTGAAATTTTTGAAATTTTGAATCCAAAAATTGAATAACAGTTTGAATTGAAAGTTTTGAATCAAAAATTGAATAACAGTTTGAAATTAAAAAATTTGATACCAAGTGTTGAAATTGAAAGTTTGAATCGAAAATTTTGAAATTGAAATCAAAAGGGTTTAAACAATCCTAACTCCCCCTAAATAAAAACAACAAATCACCGGGGAGAGGTTTTTGAAACCGAAACAAATTTTGGTCCCGTGAGACTCGCTAAAAAGGATTTTTCAATCCATACTTGTCTAGAGGCGGGTCTTCTCCTATAAAATTCATCGTTAAGGAAAATGGTTTTGGGCCTGCCATACCGGGCGTTTTTGCAATTGCACTCATAAATTAAGTGCCCGGGTTTTTTACAATAATTGCAAAATTTAAATTGGGAGGTCCCCCTTACAAAAATAGTAGGTGCATGGGAAGAGGAAGCTTGCTTGGAATAGCCAAGCCCTTGGGTGGTTCTAGATACTCGTTGGGAACCAAGTAAATTGTTTAAATTTTGTTCACCTTGGGTGAACTTGGCTAGAGTCTCCCTTAGATCTTTGATGGTTGATTCCATGGAATCAATATCGGGGAGGTTTTGTATTTTGAGGGTCAACTCTTCCTTCTCTTTGAGAAGTTGTTCTTTTTCGGAAGAGAGTTTTTTGAAATTCTTTTTTAAGGAAACAAATTTGGAAGAAAGTTCGTGAAAACCTTCCTCCAATTGATCTCTAGCATGTTGGATATCCTCATAGGATAAATGATTTAATGAATTGGAATTTGAAGAACTAGAGGATGAGGAGTCGGAAGAAGTTACCTCATGACATGACATTAGGCATTTATTACCGTTGTCGCTCGAGGAGGGGGAGGAGGATGTGGCCTTGAAAGCCTTCTTCTTCTCCTTTTGTTTGGCCTTTTTCTTGCGGGATGGGCAATCGAGCTTGTCATCGCCTTTAGTACCTTCATGGGTTACTTCTAAAAGTTTCCAAATTTCATAAGAAGATGAGCAAGAAGAAATATGATTAAATTCATTACGTTCTAGCCCACAATGAAGAGCATTCATGGCTTTGCCATCAAGCTCAAAATTTGCAATGTCTTCGGGGGTCCATTTGGATTCATCGGAAGAAGAAAGTGAATAACCATGCATGACAATTTTAAAAATAGGATAACCAATGATTTTAAGAAATGTGGTCATGCGGGTTTTCCAATAATTATAGTCGGTTCCATCAAAGAATGGAGCACGACCCAAAGAAAAGCCTTCGGGGGCGAAAGAGGTTGAAGCCATCAAAAAAAAAGATCTTGAATTTGAAACCGGTTAGAGTATTACTCAAATTTTGCCTCTGATACCAAGTGTTAGGCGGAGAAAGAAGGGATGTGATGGCAGGAGGGGGGGTGAATTGCCTTTTAAAATAAATTGACAAAATAAAAATCAAAGTCAAGAATGCAGCGGAAATGAAAGAGGCAAAACACACAACTTGATAACGGAGTTCGGCCTAAAACCCGGCCTACGTCTCCGCTCCCAACTCAACCGTTGAGAGATTCTACCGCTTGCTTTTCAATGGTTTTAGCAAGAAACCCACTAGACTTTACAGGTAGTCTAGAACCTATTACAGCTTGCTTTTGTTGGTTATGCAAGAACCCACTTGCTTTCAATGGTTGAGCAAGAACCCACTAGCCTTCTTACAGGTGAAGGCTAGCTCACCTTTATCTCAAGCCTTTTACAAGGTAAGGCTTGACCAACCTCTTCACACCTTGAAGGTGGTGTGAGAACCCAAAGAAGAGAGGATGAGAGAATGAGATGGGGTTTGTAGGCACAAACCCAAATTAAAGCTCAAAATGATAAAAAAATGAAAAACCGTAATGGGGAATTCTTGGGCGCCGGAAGATTGATTGGAGTTGATGGAGGGAGCTCCCAAGCTTCTTTGGTGGAGCTCCTTGGATGTGGAATTGAGTTGGAGCTATTGGGGTTCCCTTAGAGGAATGCGCCGGAGGTACGCCAAATGATCAATAAGGTGTCCGTGGGCTTCTGTATAGTTCCGACATTGATCCTTGGCTTCCTAGTCCTTTATTTATAGAGGGGGAACCCTCATATGGCCGTTAGAGGCCTTTGGATCCGTTGGAAGGGGCTTCGGAGCCGTTGGAGGCCAAGTGGACCAGCCTGGTCAAAGGCCCAACGGCTAGTTTGACTGCTCCACCGGCTGACCGGTGCAAGGCCACCGGTTGGCCGGTGTGTGCAAAATGGAGGAGGGCTCGGGCTCAGGCTCCACCGGCTGGCCGGTGCTGAGGCCACCGGTTGGCCGGTGTGGAGGCAGTGGCTGGACTCTCGGTCTGGGGTCTACCGGCTGGCCGGTGCTGAGGCCACCGGTTGGCCGGTGTGCTGGACAGTGGAGAGCCTTTCTGTCAATGGTCCATCCGCTGGCCGGTGTCATGACACCGGTTGGCCGGTGGACTGAAAACAGTCCAAGTTCTTCCTTTGCCACTTCTTGCTCTTGAAATCATGCCTATTAACAAAAACACTTGAAAACAAATTAGATAAATAATTGAGTGATTGTGATCATGAAAATAAACCCACGAGGGGTATGAGAGGTACAACATTGTCAAGAGGAGTAAATATTGAATTAGGGAGGATTTCCTATGATATCTTTTCCCATATTATTAATTAATATATTTTAACTTAGTGCCTCTCTTGAGTTATAACTCATTTTAAATTGGGAATTTAATTTTTCAATTGAAATTTAATTTTATGACTTCCAAAAAGGTTATGTTTTTATGATTCTTCCACATAATCATACTTCTAAAATTTTGTTTAGAGAATGGATGGCCAATGTGTGTGATTGAATTAATTATAGTGGAAGGTAATGAAAACACAAAGAGTTGTATACAATCATTATATAGTAAATTGTGTTTATAAATAAAATCTGAGAGATTAAAATAATCAAAGCACACAATGTAGAATAATGATTTTCATTGTGTGTTAAGATTTGGGGAGTGAAAAATTTTATATATATATATATATGTGGGTGTGTGTGTGTGTGTTATTAACATAAACATGTGCATTAAATTGATAATCCCAAATTGATAATATGAATTACGTGGGAAAATTTAATAACGCAAAACCACTATAGTTGAATACTCAATAATCCAATTTTTGGAATTTTATGCAACTTTATGAGTACAAAATTCTTCCTTAGAAAGGATTAAGGATCGCTTAGGAGATAATATCTATGAAATAAGTGATGGTCACTAATTAAATTATCCTGAACAATTGAGATATAAAATTAAATTTAAATAATTTTTTTCCCTTTCAATTGTTAGAAACTCAAAGCTGAAGTTAGCACCTATTTATTATATCATGTTTAAGAAGTCTATATCCCCCCTTTTTTATTTACCTAAAATATTTTTGACACATAAACACTACATTTTAATGATTTAAAATGAAATACAATCTTAAAAACTTTTAACCAACACATGTTCTTGTTAAGATGACGTAGTAATTACTATTATTCCTGTTTCACTAACGATTTTCACTTGTAAAAGGTGTATGGATTTCATTGATACAAATATAAATAAATAAATAAACTATAACGGTATCTTAAATCACACCTTTAGTCCTTAAAACTCATCAGGTGATATTTAATCTCACCCATTGTATTTATAATAAGCATGCATTCAAATCATAAATAATTCCATCACGTCCTCATGTATAATCATTCAAGGAAACTCCCCCTATAACTTTTATCACCATTCTATTTTCCCTCTTTAGCAAGTATTTATATTCCCTTTTATGTTGAAAACTTCTAAATATTCTCCCCTTTTGGTACAAAAAACTTAAGGAATATAAGAGGTAAAATATAAACCATGTATAGAAAAGTGATTTGGGATAGAATTTACAAACAAAAATATTTCAAACTGCAGGAATGCATTGTTTGATAAGAGATTCCTTATGATATCTATGACATGTAACTTTTTAAATTACCACCAATTTAATATCATCATATTCTACAATCTATGTGTTAATATGGTATTTCAAATCAATATATTTCAACTAATAATAATATATTATATTCTTTAAAAAGATTTTCTCAATTTGGTTATCAAATTTTATTACTAGTGGATTTAAGAATTCAATTATCATATCATAAAGCTATCCATTAATCGAGAGAATTTGAGATAGATAATGTCATTCAATAATATACATAACTTCATTTATTCTAATATAGACTGAATATTTCTTCTAGGGGTTCCATGTAATACATATGCCTTTAATATATAATGCTACTTCAGATATATTCTCTTTACCAAAAAATAACCTTTTAAATATATTCATAATAACCTTGAATATAAATATATGTAACTTTATTATAATTCAAACCATACTCAAGATCTTGTTTTACAAAATGCAAGACCTAGTTCAATACAATAATATGAATCTCCTTCTAATTTATTTGTAATATTATATATAAAGAATAATTTTTTTCAACTTCATGTCAAAATATCTTGAAATACAATAAAATTATAATCAATCCATGGATCCATTTTAAATACAAATCTTTTACACCGTCATTCGTAGAAACATTGGTCTGTATAGATACTATAGTAGTTTACACCTTATATTATTCCATTCTAAAGTTCATTAATAACTCCTGAAATAGTTCTCTTATGATAAGAAAAGAAAATATTTCATATTCACCATTTAAAAATCCGTGTGACATTTTATCCCTCCAGTAAAAGAAATCTTAATTTTTTCCTTCAAAATATAAACAATCTCTTTACAATATTTCACCTCTTATATATCATTAATAATTTCAACAACCTAGAATATTATCATGTGTGAATTAGGATTGTTTTCATTTACAAAAATTATGTTACCGATATTTACTCTATAAAATATCAAGTTCTATAGTATTTTATCAATCATTTAATAAAATTCCACTCCATGTTGAGTTTTTGTAGCCTATAGAGTTTGTTATACAGCTTACAGAATGATGAACCATCACATTCAAGAGTAAATCACATTTATTTTCAATTTACACCACCACATTGAGTTCATTATTCAATAATGAAAATGTTACATATATAAAATTTATTTTCATTAAATTGAGCATAATGTAATATATATCAATATATTACTGCAATTAATGAAATCAGAAAAATTTTATTATGAAGATCAATACCCTCAATTTTAGAATGACCTTTGGAAGCCACATAATATTTTTTTGGTTCCATCTCTTATCTTATTGGTTTTAATAAAAAATAATATATTTTATCCCTATCATATTTATTTACTTAGGACATGATATCATCTCTAATGTGTAATCCATCAATATTTTATTGATTTCATCAACAATATTGTCTATAAAAACCTTATATTATTAATATTTTCATCCATTTTATATTTATAACAATAAAGTAAACTTGTATAATTCAAATAACAAAAATTCATTCAATTTGGACCCCATACTTTCTCTTTATATTTAAATTCCATGGTTTTATATATTTTTAATCTCTTATTTTCATATCTGTGATTTTATTTTGAGGTATTCTGTTGTTTATTTTTAGTCTTATCTTTATTCCGTAGTTTTCCCAGGAGGTTTTAGTGAGAAATGGAGTTTTGGGGATCAAATGTAGGTGTCACATAGTTAGTGAATGGTTTGGAGAAACTGTGTTCCATTCTCCAGGAAAATGTGTGGCCTCATACCTCATGGACGGTGATGGATGCATTGTTGCCACACTTTTTGGAACACCATGTGGGCAAGTCATGCGACATGTCATGTTTTTTAAAAAGTGGAAGATTACTCTTTTTCAACCCTTATGATTTAACAGGATAACACCTCTAATCTTAACCGTAGGAGATTTGTTTCCATGGGATCATCCTCCAAACCCTCTTGGAGCCTTTGAGTATTAATATTTGGCTGGTTTAAACCCGGTTCTTGAAGAAATCATCGTGTAATTCTTATTTCTTTAGATTTTCCCATCATCTGGGGTTTATATTCCCTATCTCTTGAGGATTCATTTTACCAGAGGGTTATTGACCAAATGAGTGTTCAATCATGTGTTATTGAAGAAATTTGATCTTTTTTATCATTATCGTTTAAGGTCTTTTGGAGGTACGATTTTGGTATCACACTAGTTTCTAGAAAAATCCATGTTTGAGGGATGTGGTTCCATGCTAATACATTATTTTATGATTTTTGGTATTCTTTCTTTTATCAAGGAATTTGTTTTATGGATTTTTTTGGGTGATAAATATTTTTTTCAATGTTTTTGATGAATATATGATGAATATATATTATTGGAATGAAAATTAGTAATGTTTCATGTGTGACTCATTTTACTCCATTTTTAAAGTGTTCTGTGGAATGCTTGAAAGGTTAGGAATGTGTTTTCAATGATATTTTAGGTGTGTATGAATTAAAAATCAATTTTACAAAAGAAATGAGATTTGTTAAATGGGGGATTCTTGATCTGAAACATGAATGAGATTTTTTTTATTTTGAAAGTGACTTGAAGCATGTTCTAATTTGGAAATGATGCATGTTTGGATTTAAAAAGGGTATTTTCAATAGAAATTTTTGGATTTCACATGTTCCCTTCTTTTTTTCAAACTGGTTTCATGAAATGCGAATGTGGGGAAAAAAACTATTTCATAATGGTTTTGGTATGTGTGTGAAATGGGAAGTGGTTTTTCTTTTAAATTGTGATTTCCATGTGGGCTTGGTCATGGGATAAATGTGACGTGTGAAAATAGTGAGTTTTTATGAGTTCATAATGATTAGAATCTATATATGAAGGTAATTATTTATGTGATATGTGAAAAATGGATTTCTTTTAAAAAGGAATCTCTTGTTTCTATGTGGGTGGAATAGAACTGGTACACTAGTTGATTCAAAAAACGCTGAGGATCATATTCTTATAACATGATTTATTAAAAAAACTAACAAAACATTTGGTATGAAGGGAGACTACTATGGGAATCCATCTAGTGGCACGTACATTGGAAAACAGTTGGATTTAGCTTATGATATGGAGACAACTAGAACATCGGATTGATGCTTCTCTAGTGGATCATTTGTGAGAAGGTTGTTGGTTTTTGTTGGAGGTTTTTTATCAATGAGGTACAAGGTTTATAGGTTCTTATTGTGCTAGTAACCCTTACGGATTTCCCCATGGAACTCTATTTTGACATGACTATTTTGTGATGTGGTGATAACCGTCTATATATAGTGTACCTTATGTACATTGTGATTTTAAATTATGTTTCTTTTGGGAAGAGGTTTTATTAAATAGTGCTTTAATTAGAAATGTTTCCCAGAAATTATTATATTGCAAATGTTTCTCATTTTTTTATAAATGAGCATGTTGATATATCTTATAATGTTATAACATGTAATATTTATTTAGGGTGGAATCCAATTAGGAATTGTCTCACACCCTGTGTACACATTTTGGTGTATGCATACTTTGTTATGAATAGACTAGGTAAAGGAACGATGTTTCATGGCGATAATGTTGGATCCAATTTTTGATGCCCTACTTCTTATAGGTGGTAGTTATGGTGGATTTATGGTTGATATACCAATTTTTACCTTGAGGTTTTTGGGTTTTTTTCATCGATCCCCTTGAATGGTGGTGATGTTGGTATTGGTTAAAATTATAAAACATTGAATCTGAAAATGGTTGTATCTCGTTTGGTTATGATTTTCGGTTATGTGGTGTTTTATTCTTATGGGATATTTATTATTATATTTATAGGAGAATTCATTCCCAATAGTGTAATGTTTATTCCCAAGAACTATTTTCCATCTTTTGGGGATCATAAACTTTATTTGGTCCATGTCTAGGATGGGCCAGGTGCTAAGGTGAATGAAATCCAAGTTTGGATCATTAAAAAATGGTTTCAAAAGAGGTTTCCTTGTTTTGGTTCCATTGTTTCAAATGATTCCGGAGAGAATGGAGATAATGTTATTGGTGTTTTAGGTTCTTATTATGATTGGGGTGTCAATCCAGCACACCTACTGAAAGGAAATCGGTCACCATGGGCTGTTGGGATTTTGTTTAACATGTGCTCTAGTTGAGATGTACAGGCTGAAGACTATATATGGACACTAGGTGGAGGTGGATTGGTGTTCTTTGTCCAGTTTTTTTTCTTATATGGTTTTATTTTTCTGGGAGTCTTTGTAAAGTTTTGTTATTGCTAAAAACATTATGAATCATGTGTTGGTAGTTGTATTTAGGGTTTTGTGTGTTGTTATTACTTGTTGTAAAAAATTGCCTCCTCGGAGACCTCTTATACAGCCATGGTAAAATGCTGGGGAGATTTCTCTATCACCAATTGATCACATTCTAGTTGATGTAGTGGTTGGAGTTTTCCAATATTGGGGGTTGGGATATGGTTCTGATCCGTCTTGGGTTATAGAAGCCAAACAATAGGATAATGCTTATGATTTCCCCAAGCAAAATCCCTCGCCTTTCCAGGGTAGCATAAAACCACCTGAAGTAGAGGATTGTGTTGAGAATATAATGTGTATGTTCATGTTTCTTGACACACATGAAGGGGTAAAGGTGAAGTGTGCTTCGTTCATGTGGGAAGGTCCCACTCAAAATTTGTGGTACTCAACGGTGTAAGCATGGAAGCGTGATCATATGAGTTGGGAAACATTCTATTTAACAAGAAGTATTATCTTGACATTTTTTCCTGCCCCAAGTCCTAGGAAGGTTTTTAACATCCTCATGGGGAATCAGGCCATTATGTTGTATACTAACTATTTTATTGATTTATATTGATTCTCCCTAGAGGTTGTTTCCAATGAGCAGGTGAGGGCTCAAAACATTGAAATGGGGTTTTGACTATAAATATGAAATTAGGTCTTCTTGTTCAAGTTGATTACATTTGAAGAGATATTGATCATTCCATTATGGTGAAAATTAATCTTAATGTAAATTATGGTTTCTATGGAGTAGTGTTAGCCATGCACAATGGCAGTTCCTATGAGAAGAAGTGGAAGTGTGGAGAGTAGGAGAAGATGTGTGGTCATAGTCTTAGTTGTTCTCCCAAACTATCTTCGTCTATTACGTTAGGTGTTGGTTCAGTTGTGTGACATTAATATGGGAATGCATGAAATATGTGATATTTTTTTTCATCTCCCCCAAGACCTATCCATCATTATGGAGCTATGGGGAACAAGGAAATGTTTTCCAATATGGAACACACATATCTAGGTTGTTCAGGATCTGTAGCTTCCAAAGGGATTTCAACTCAGTCAGAACTGTCCAGGATAATGGGATATTAGTTTTGTGGTCTTGGAAAAAGGTATGAATCTTCTTCTAAGTAGAATCATCTCTGGATTGATCCGTAGTCTAGTGGTCGTTCTCAGGATTATGATGAGATGAGGGAACATCTTGTCGTGGAACAAGCATGTGGGGAATTATATATTGTACCTATGATATTTCTTGGCACAATTTGTCTTGCATCCTTTTTATATTTTTTTGATTTGATACTGTTGCTTCCGTTTCTTTTATTTATTCCATTTTTTGGATGTATTAATGTTTTCAACAGATTTGATGCCTTATGCAGGGGTTCATGTGTTTTTTTATGCACTCATTATGCATGAGGTTAATTTAGAATGTTATATTCTGATCATGGAGATGGAAAAATTATACATGATCTTCAGTATGGATTGGATGGTGTGTTTCTAAGAGCACATCGATTGTTATAGGCAGAGAGTTAGTTTCTTGTCACCTAATGGGAGTACCCAGGATTCCCTTGGAGAATGGGATCATCGGTCTGTACATGCTGGACATCCACTTCTGGAATTGGGTAATCTTATTTATTATATATCATCACTCATATTGGAGGATGGTGAGAGTGGTATGGAAGTTGTATTACCGCCAATGGTGGATGTTTTCCTAGAGATATTTGCATATAATTTATCATGTTTTCCTATAGATAGGGATGTTGAGTTCAATATTGATTTAGAAATGGGATAAAAATGAATATCTCTTCCCTTGGGCCATATAGACCCCTCTAAGTTGATGGAATTAAATGTACAAATGAACTATTTGGAATCCAAAGGCTTCATTTCCATAAGCATAAAACCATGGGTCACCAAAGTTCTGTTTGAGAAAATTGATGATGAATCTCTCTAATTGTGTATTTATTACTATATGCATGTTTGTTGGAGTGGAAACACAAGAGGGGGTGAATTGGGTTCCTACATAAAATTTCTGTTAAAAACATTATGCTAAAGATTTTGTAATTTGGAAACAACCCATTTAATTATGTCTGTAGAGATATATATTTTTAGTTTGTCAACATGTTTCTCAAAGGGTGATTAGTCCTTAGTTGAATCAGTGTACAACACCTATTCATCCTTTAAAATAGGTTTACTGAATTAAACACATACACACACTAACCAAAACATACTATCAGAGTTAATGTAAAATAGTTTTCTATTTTTGAAAGTATAAGATGTGGAAAATAGAAAAATAGAGTATTACAAAATATAGTACATAGTAGAGTTAAACAAGAGGTTCAGTCTCAAGCGAAGACTTAATCCTCTCCACTTGGTGATCACATGCCTCAAAGCAGATTATATTAACAACAAACTAGATACAGAGCTTTTTTTGGGGTATACATAAATTTTCAAAAACTTTCCATGGCTCACACCCTCTACCAAAATTATTTGTAAGAAAAAATAAACAATCCAGACCACACACAGTCTCTTCCACAGTTACATGTGGGAAACAAAGCTTAAGTAAATTTTAATGTGGGTATTTTCTATATTCCCCAGTTCAATAACATGAGACAATGTGTGTAATAGAAAAACACACACTTCTCATAAATTTAATATAAAGAACACAATAGATATAAAGTTATAAAGATTGATTTTGGAAGACTCTATGTGTTTAGAGTTATGATCTCAACTCCTTAGAGTGAATAATTTCTAGTTAGAGCCGTTTTATGGAAGTTGTCTCCAAAAACAGTGTGTTACAACTCCAGGTTCTGGCTCTCTAGTACTAAGTGTTCTGCTTCCTGGGATGAAAGATATTTGATGAATCATAGAAGTCAATCTTTAATCTGTTCTCCAAATATGATCTTCTCGAGGCTCATGAGTTTACAGTGAGAGTGTTGGTGTTATTCTTTTGTTCTTCAGATCTAGCATGTAATAATTCTCTCTCTCTAGCATCCTCTACATTTATTCTCTTCCTTGGTCTTCTATTTTATATTTGAGGTCCAAAAAATAGTAATAAGAAAAACACATTTGGTCTTCCTCATACTTCATACTATCTCCAGATACGGTCTCCTGACTTGTCTACAATCAGCATTAATTAATGTCAGAATAATTAAATTTAACAAATATGACCGTTGAATGATCTTAAAAATACAAAAAGTATGGAGTAGAAGAGTGGGTAATAGTAGGCTGGTAACAATATCCTTCTCAACAGTAGCTTTCATTGGTATACTTTAATTGGTAGCTTTTAGTAGTAAGTTTCATCGGTAGACTTCATCGGTAGTCTTTCATCAGTATACTTCATATGTAGGCTTTCATCGGTAGACTTCATTGGTAGCCTTTAGCAGTAGGATTTACAATAATATCTATTGAGTGAGACTCGTAGAGATGACCTTGTATTGATAACTTAGGGGTGAGGTTCCTCAGTAGTAACCTCTATAGGAAACCTCTATTGGTAACCTCTATCGGTAACCTCCATTGGTAACCTCTATCAGTAACCTTCCTATGGTAACCTCTATCGGTAACCTTCCAACGATAACCTCTGTTGGTAACCTTCCAGCAATAACCTCTATCAGTAACATTCTAGCAGTAACATCTAGCCTTAGAGAAATTTTTCTCTGTAAACATAATCGATAGAACTATGAGATTAAAGATACATAGTTATCACTTGATAGAAACTACAAATATTAATGAAACACGATTATCATTAAAATGAATCATGATTTGCGGTTATCAAAATAGGTGAGTCTAAAAATCTCACCCTTTTTGATAATCACAAATTATGTCAGTGAAAATTTTGATTTAAGTATTATTGAATCAGGGTTAAGCACATTTTCTAATTTCTTTAGAGGTGTGAGTATAGAAGATCTTATATGAAAGGACTCTAGTCTACATAAAACATATCACCCATTGTGGTTAACAAAAAGAATATAATATTAAAATATAAAAAAGATGATTTTTGTATTAATTAAGCAAGAATAAAATATAAAAAATGATTACAAAGATCCCTATCAACTAAGACATCACATATTCAATCCACATTAGAATTTCCAATGGAGCATTGGCTATGGATGCTAAGGAAGCGGGTTCATAATATGGAGGGATAGACTGAGGTATGGTAGTAAACATTGTAGGAGGAGCTGTGATAGAAGCATTAGTAGACCGATAATGAGTAGATATCTAATGGATCATAGGGGTCATGCTTCTGATGGCATGTGCATGAGACCGCAAAGGGAAAACACTGAGAGAGCCTGAGGTAGCTGAGGAAGAAGGTAATGATGGAGGAATAATAATTGGTTTGTAGTTTACATGGAGTAAGGGAAAAAGAAGATTCTTAAAATCCAAACTGATGATTCAAACTCTTTCCACAGCTAAGATAAAATCATCCTTATTCTCTATGAATTTCTACAAGGAATGATTATATTCTCTAAGCTTTCTAACTTGATCCTTAAAAGCCTAAGTGACAGGTGGGATCCCCATTTTTTCCAATAACATCTTGAAGTGACAATCCATTTGATTCTTAGTGAACACCCTTTTGTAATAGAAATCAACGTTCTCTTTGATGGCCTTTGGATCCTGAGCAGCCACCCTTATGTAATCGCCCATAATATTATGAATTTCTCTGGAAGGGGAAATGACTGGAGTCACAGACTGAGGGTCTGTGGTACATGAAACATAGAACTTATCCACTTCTTCTCTAACAACCGATCAAAAAGCTTCTAGATCAACAGGAGGAGAGGCTCAAGAGGAAGCCGAAGCACATGGAGGTTCCATTATAAAAGCCACTATTTCTTTAGAAGACTTTCTCCAACCATTGATCAATCTTTTCACATCATCATCCTGACCACTCCCATGTGCCTCCATAGACATCCAAAAGTCCTCAAACACAATGAACATCTGATGAACAACACTCTTAACATACTTAAGGCCTTTTTCCACTTGAACCCATATTAGAGTCTAAACACAGAATTGATTGTTTCACAGATTCCATAGATTCTTCCACGTTTCTGGATTGATTCTGACATTCCTTCACTTCATGTAGCAAGTTTGAGTTAGAGGTATAAATTATCCTTTCCAATGTATAAGTTACAACTTCTTGATTGTGAGCCACTGATCTCTCTATCCCTACAAGTCTCTCATCAAAGTGTCTCTTCAATTATGATTCTAAGGATTCTAAATCATCCTTCTTCACATAATCTCGAGGTAGAAGCACTGTTGGCTGCACAATAGTGGTCTCTGAAACAGGAGGAATTGGAGGGCTTTTGTTAGGTTTTTCATCTTCAGAGTCTCAATAGTCTATGCCCAAGACCACAAATCCTGGATATTCTGAACAATATTCTATTCCATGTGAGAAAAACTAAACCTGTGGAAAAATGTTCTTCCCCCTCACTTGGAGCATTATCCTGGTCAATTACATTTACCTCTGCCATTCCTCCTTGATCAACTGATGCAACAACAGAGTGCAAGACTATTTTTTCTAAGTAATATTCAACCACAACCATAGGAATTTCATCACCCATAGATTCAACATTATAACGACCCATACTTTAAATACATTTTTATTACTTCAGAATTGAAGCAAACTTATTACAACATATAACAAAACTAGGAAAGGACCGTATAGGTATAGAGTCTTTAGAAACTGGGAAACATAAATAACTGGTTCATAAAACATCTACTTTTCCTCCCACTTATTTCATCATATCTAGAGTCCCTTTTGGTATATCCTACTTAATAACCTTCTTCCTGACCTGGGGAAAGAAAACATACAAAAGGGTGAGCTCAAATTCTCTGTAAGGGTAAACAAAAGAAATATCAATCACATCATATACATAAGAACATAAATTTTGGAAATCTTATCCTGCAAAAGAGATCATAATTTGATAACATGGGATAAATCATAGTACTGAAATGTAATCCCAATAATCATAACATAAAAAATGAAACATTGTGTCATACACACATAATGATAGAGAATAATTTCTTATTAGTCAAGACTCATTGCCAAGACTATCTTAGTGGACAAAGTCCATTTCTGAACCGAGTTCACTCCTCATTTCAGTCATGTTTCACTGAACTGGTTTAACCTGCCGTTCCAACCATGTCTATCTCATGAGATATAAAATCATTACCCAATGCATTGGAGGGAGATATAGGTCCCAACCATCTCATAATGATACCATTCTTATGTGTGCCACAAAATCATAAATCATACATCATTGCATAACCCATGTAATAAAAAATGGGATTATTAAACAACATGACATCATAAAACAATTCATATTATATAAATGAATTTGTAAAAATAATTCCATCACAACATAATCCAATCAATGTAATAATAGGGATAGAAACAGAACCCTATATTATCTTAGATGGAAAATAATTTTGATAAAACACTTGAACTCCATTCTTGAGGAAAATATCCTTTCTACTTCAAAAACATTTTCCATTATTAACATGTCTTAAAATTTTAAACTAAAAGAAGTTGATTAAAAATAAACTTGAAAACTTGTAAAAGAAGCTTCTTGGAAATAATGTTTTAAAAATCCATTCATTTCGTATAAGTTAAAAAAACATTCTTCTCATACTTTTGTCGGAAAAGTCAAAAAGTACCTCATACGAAAAACGAAAAAAGATTCCTTTCATATCTTTTACTAAAAACTCACCGCAGGGTAAAATTGGATTTAAACAATTGTAGGTGGAAGGAAACAATATTAAATATTGAGGAAACATGTATGTGGATGCTAAAATACACCCCAGTAAATACCAATGTATAAACAATCTCGGATAAAATGAGATTGTGATATTTTCCCTTACCTTAGGTCCGATTTGCTTTGTAAGTGTCCGAACCTCCTGTATAATTATTTAAATAATGTTATTGACTTATTCCAGAATCATACTTATTTTTATGATATCATATATGGTCATATTCTTATCTTATGTTTAGTAATATTTCATTACTACTTGTTATTCGGGTGTTTATTACTTTTTGTTATTATGCGTGTTTTGTCGAATAAATTCTTATTTTTATTTTTAGGTTATAGATACATAATTTCCAGATTGGTATTAGTGTAATATATATCATATTAATTCGTTAAATTCATTTATATAATCATTATGCAATGAAGATCATGTAGAACGAGTCGCATCACATCGTGGGGACGGTATTCCGTACGTACGCACGAGTGTTGATATCGTTCCCATGGTCATGGAATTTTATTGGAGTGTATGTATACTATTTCAGAATCAATATAACTTTATAATAATCATATATAGTAATTATTTTCACCATTATACCCATCCAAGTATGGTGGGGGTGGAAAATAGTTTACACCACGGCGTGGAGACGGTATTTCGTATGTACGCACGCGCGGTGATTTCGTTTTCCCTAGGATTGATAGATGGTGGAATAGGGTTGTTGCATACTTATAATAACATATAAGTATATGCGTGATACTGATGTTATTACTTCATAATGAATCAACTAATGAAGAAGAAGTAGAAGAAGAAATAGAGTTGAAAGAATCGGTAACGGACATAACCTCTTCTTTGAAGCACCTCTTTGAGACCTCCTTTTAGGATAATAAAATTGGTCTTTGAAGAAGACCAGGACCTCTAGGATGTTTCTAGGGAATTGGGGAAGTGAAATGGGTAGTGGTTGACTGATCTTGAAGGCTCAAATTGGTGTGAGGAGGAGAGGTAGGAGGTGCCCTTTTACGAGGGAGGAGAGGGGCTCCTTTGGAATAACTAAAAATATTATTTTTTTATAAAGTCAAATTTGGGTTTTAATAGATCAAAATTGATATATTTCGAAGCTAAGGTGGGGATGGATCGAAATCCTTTCATCCAATAGAATTTAGGCATGTTTAGGTCATTATATTAACCTTATCTTTTAGTTTTAACTCTTAGTTAATTAGATTGACATTTACCATGTCACTTTGTATTTTTATATTATATAGTTAATAAACTTACCATATACATCCAAGAGACCCCCAAGTGGTCCATTAATGATACACCAATCATGATATAAGTATCTTGGCCGAACCATAGATTTTTAGGAATATAATAACAATTAATAATATAATATTAGTTTTAAAAAATATTTTATGTCAATTTTGACACTATTTGGTAATTGATTTTTGTGAAAATAATAACAGAATGATTATTTCGAAAAAAAATTAATTAAATCAATAATAACATGTCATATTAACATATAAAATTATTGTAATTCATAAAACGTCTCAAATTACATTTATTTGGGTATTTATAACATCAATTATGTCAATATTTCATTAATAAGATAATTACTGCATCATCATTGTATCATAAATAAATTAAATTATTTTAAGTATAAAAATTACAAATAAATTACAATTATGTTGGAAATCATTTTAAATTTCTAATGAATATTTATAGTCGAATTTATCTTGTGTATAACCCTATATTAAAAATGATTTAGTTATTAAACTTTGATTATAACTATTTTAACCCTTCTTTAAATAAATTGATAATAAATGTCATAATCTAATCTAAGTGGTCCTAAATGGTCATATTTTATTCATAAGGTTGTTTTTGGTTGAATTACACTTATCCAATAGAATTAGTACATGTGTTAGGGTAATAATAATAACACTTTTACCCTTAATTACCCTATTTACTTTTAACCGTGGTTAAAATAAAGTAAAAAGTTATTATTCACCAAAAAATTATTTTCATCTCATTGAACCACATTTTAGTCCTTGATATTAACCGTGTCTCTCGGATTTTCGAAATTCTACTCACAGAAGCGGTAAAATTATGTTTTATGAAAAATTCAGTTTTTTTAACTACCACTTGGTGGTTTCACTATTCATCAAAAAATGAAAGTTTCCAGAAAAATACCAAAAATTAGGCCTAAGATATATCTGATATTATGAATTAAAAAATGATGTTTATTTTACCAAATTCAAACCATATCAGTTACATTAACTAATTTAAAAATTAATTCCCGTCGTCAAAACAAATAGCGTGTTTTTAAGAGATAATAACTATCAAAATATTGACACTTGTTTATGTCTGGTTTAAATTTGAAATTACATACAAGGAACAAAATTGTATTAAATTGTAAAAATATATTCTAAATATACTTTAAAACCACTCAAATTAATAAGTTATCACTATTAATTATTTCGATTAAAAAAGTTGTGTTTAATTAAAATTTACTAATTTTCACTATTCATCAGAATATGAAAGTTATCCGAAAAGTACCAAAATCTACCCTAAGCTAATTTCGATATTTCGAATCCAAAAATGATGTCCATTTTGAAAAATAAAATTTACAAAATTTCAAAAAGTGGTTATTACTATTCATAATAGCTAGTTTTAATAATATTTTAATCGCATATCGTTGTTTAGTGAAACTCGGTATTGCGTACAACACAAGCTATTGAGGAAGGACGCAGTTGCGTGTAAAGCAAGATAAGCTAGTGTTGTTTGTAGTGAAAGATTCCTTTGATGATTTATTTCACATAAAAAAAAATATTTCTCATAAAAGTCTCGGGCGTTACATTCTACCCACCTTAAAATGAATTTCGCCATCAAAATTCGTCACTTTGTAACAAACAGTTGAGGATACATTTCCCTCATCATATCCTCAAGCTCCCATGTAGCTTATTTTAATTGGTGGTTCCTCCATAAAACATTCACCAATTGATTGGTCTTGTTTCATAGGACTTTTTCGCTATGATCCAGAATCTCTATCGGCTGTTCTTTATAAGAAAGATCTTTCTCCAGCGGTACAACTTCTGAGCTGAGTACATGTGAAGGATCAGGTATATACTTTCTCTGGAGAGATACATGGAACACATCGTGAACTTGAGAGAGATTCTGTGGAAGTTCCAATCGGTAAGCTACCTTACAACACGGTCCAGTGCTTTGAAAGGACTGATATATCTAGGGCTCAACTTCCCCTTTTTCCAAATCTCATGACCCTCTTCCAGGGAGATATTCGTAAGAACACTTTATCACTCACTTCAAACTCTAGGTCTTTTCTTCGGTTGTCGGCATAAATTTTCTGTCGACTCTGAGTTGCTCTTATGTGTTGTTCAATAGATCAGATCTTTTCTGCCATCTCATCAACAAGATAAGGTCCTAATAGATTTCATTCCCCAACTTCATCCCAGCAAGTTGGAGTCGTGCATTTCGTTCCATAGAGAGCTTCATAAGAAGCCATCTGAATACTGGAGTGAAATCTATTATTATAAGTAAATTACACCAAAGGTAGGTGTTGATCCCAACCACCTTTGAAATCCATAGAGCAAGCTCTCAACATATCTTCTAGAGTTTGAATTGTTCTCTGAGACTGACCATCTGTTTGAGGATGATAAGCAGTGCTGAAACTCAACTCTGTATCCAGAGTATGATGAAGAATTCTCCAGAACATCGAGGTAAATCTCGGATCCCAATCAGATATAATAGAAAGTTGTACTCCATTCAATCTTCCCACTTCTTTTACATATATCCTGGAAAGCTGATCCAGAGAGCAATCCTCTCTAATAGCAATGAAGTGTGCAGAATTTGTAAGACGATCAATTATGACCCAGATAGAATTATTGCCTTTGTATTTTTTAGGAAGCCATGTGACAAAGTCCATAGTAATGTTTTCCAATTTCCATTTGGGTATGGGTAACGGTGGTGACATCCCCTTAGACTTCTGTCACTCAGATTTAACTTGCTGAAAAACCAAGCATCGAGAGACATATTCAACAACATCTCTTTTCATGCCATCCCACCAGAAGTACTCTTTCAAGTCCCTATAAATCTTTGTGCTTCCAGGATAAATATATAATGAAGAACTATGAGCCTCATCCAGTAGATCCTTCTTTAATTCTGGGATGGGAGGTACACAAACCCGATTCCTGAACTTTATTATCCCACCACAATCAAGGTTGAATTCAGGAATATTTCTCACCTTCTTTTGTAACTCTACATATTCTTTCTATGCCTCTTTAATCTTCACATGTATAGATTTTTGAACATTAATTTGAGAAAGATACGATTTTCCCCCGTCCATTATAATTCCAAGATCCACCCTTTGTAAATCCATAAATATTGGATCTTTTGTGATCCTCATCATGGTTAAACTGGCATGGTCTTGTCGACTTAATGCATCTGCCACCTTGTTTGCTTTCCCAGGGTTGTAATGAATTGAGCAGTCGTAATCCTTAATTAGCTGTAACCATCTTCTTTAGTGCATATTCAGCTCCTTTTGTGTGAAAATATACTTTAAACTTTTATGATCAGTATAAATATCACACCTTTCTCCATAAAGATAATGACTCCAAATATTTAATGGAAATATTACCACAGCTAACTCCAAATCATGAGTTGGGTAATTTTGCTCATGTATTTTCAAATGTCGTAAGGCATAAGCTATCACCATATAATGTTTCATAAGAACACACCCCAATACCATCTTGGATGAATCACTATAGATCATAAACCTTTCTCCACTAAAAGGCATTGTGAGCACAGGTGCACTGGATAACCTTCTTTTCAACTCCTTGAAATTCTCTTCACATTCCTCCGTCCAAACAAAATTAACTCCTTTCCGAGTCAACCTGGTGAGTGGATTAGATAATCGTGAAATTGTTTTCACAAAACATTGTTAATATCCAGCCAAACCAAGAAAACTTCGGATCTCAGATACTGTTTTTGGTCTCGACCATCTTTCGATAACATCTGTTTTTGCTGGATCCACATATATCCCCTCTTTTGAGATTATGTGACCCAAAAATGAAACTTTTTGAAGCCAAAATTCACAGTTGGTAAATTTGGCATAAAGATTCTCCTTTCTTAGGGTCTTCAATACAATTCTCAAGTGATATTCATCTTCTTCCTTTATCTTTAAATAGACAAGAATATCATCTATAAAGACTACCAAAAACTGATCAAGATAGTCTCTAAAGACTCTATTCATCAGATCCATGAAGATAGTAGTGGCATTAGTAAGACCAAATGGCATCACTATAAATTCATAGTGTTCATACATTGTACATAAATCCGTCTATGGTATATCCTTCCTTTTGACCCTTAATTGATGATACCCTGAATGAAGATCAATCTTGGAAAAGTATTGAGCTCCTCATTGTTGGTCAAATAATTCATCAATGCACGGGAGAGGATATTTGTTCTTGATAGTGATCTTGTAAAGTTCTCGATAACCAATGCAAAGTCTCATTGATCAATAATTCTTCTTAACAAACAGAACAGGTGCTCCCCAAGGTGACGCACTAGGGCATATGAATCCCTTGTTATGCTTCTCTTGGAGTTGCTTCTTCAATTCCTGCAACTCATTTGGGGCCATTCAATAAGGTGTCTTTGAAATAGGAAAAGCACATGGTACGAGTTCTTTTGAAAACTCAACTTCACGATTTGGTGGAAGACCCAAAAATTCCTCTATAAAGACATCATCAAACTCCCGTACAATGGGCATATTCTAATTAGTGAGTTTCTCTCCAGCCATTTGAGATAAATAACTCTCATTTAGTGGAATCAGGACCCATAAGATGGAACAAATTTCCACTGGAAGGTTATGTTCATCCTTGCATCGATAAATGATCATAGATTGATATGGAATATGAAATGTGACTTCCCTTATCTGGAAATTTATATGAGATCCATATAAAGAAATACAATCCATGCCAAGAATCAGATCAAATTCCACTATAGGAAGGATCACATGATTTCCAGGAAGCAGTTTCCCACAAACTTCAATCGGGGAAGAATTATAAACTTTTGATGCGACTGTTGTGCCATTAGGTGTTGTCACAGCTAACTCAACATCTAATTGTTGAGGTAATACAGTGATAATCTTAGAAAATTCTTCAGAAATAAAAGAGTGGGTGGATCCAGAATCAAATAAAACATTTTCTACTTTAGAGTGGATGGTAATTGTACCTTTCACCACATCGTTATCGTACTCCACATCGCTGATAGAAATTGCATGTGACCTTCCTTTGTCTTTAGCCTTAAGAGTTTGTTGACGTCGACCATCATCATCCACCCTTGGATTTGGGCATTGATTGGCATAATGCCCCATCTCCTTGCACTTGAAACATTGAAGTGTACTAGGTTCATTCTGTGTATCGCTTCCTTTTTTTGCATCATTAGACATCTTCTTCCCATCATCGCAGCATTCAAATGCCCGATGACCTTCCTTTCCACATTTGAAACATTTACTTGTCCCTTTAAGACAACTCCCTCCATGTTTCTTTCCACACTTTGAGCATAAGGGAAAGATCATCATCTTTTCAGTGTGCTCTTTAGATTTTTTTTTGAATTCCATTTTTTTCTTCTTATCAAACCCATATGACTGATGGATTACTCCAATCTCCATCTCAACTTTGAGAGCACATCGAACGATTTCCTCGTAGCTATTGAAGTCCCTTAGGGCTAAGGCCCTTCGAAGACTTGGTTTTAAGCCATTAAAGAATAGATCGATCTTACTCTAAGGTTGGATAATAATACCAGAAGCATACCTTGCAAGTCTTGTAAAATTTACTTCATAGGTACCAACAGATTCATCTTACTTTTGCTTCAGTTCATGAATCACTTTCTCCATCTTTATTCGGAGAATACAAGGGAAGTATTTGTTGAAAAATAAGTTCTTGAACTCGTCCCATTCCATGGACTCAATTTCAACCCTTTGCCTCGTATTCTTAATAAGTTTCCACCATTGATCAGCATCTACTTCCAAACGATACACTTCTAGGATGACTTTATCATGTTCAGAACATTGAAGAACTGAAAATATCTTTTCAGTAGTACTAATCCATTGTTCAGAAACTAATGGATCAGTAGACCCTCTGAATGAAGGAGGACGCTGCCTCATGAAGGATTCAACATAATGTTGCTCCTTCCTTTGCTCTTTTGGAAGTCCTGCATGATTCATAGCTTGAGAAAGTTGTGTGAGCATGGCTACAAGATTTTCCATTCCATCTCCCATAACGTTTGGTTGCTCAGGGGGGCAATCATTGCATTACCCGTCGCATTCCGCATTAACACGGTTCCTTCGGGTTCCAGCCATTGACTAAAACCAAGAAGAAGAGTGTGAGCAACACTAATTATAATAGTAAAACCACATAATCAAGAATAAAATTTCACACTTAAGGACTTATCATAGATTATTCATGTCCATTTCTAAAACATAAAGATTGTGTTCTATGCTTAGACTATTCCTTAGAGTTCTTTCTAAGGCTTTCACATCCTAGTTTCCAAAGGTTGACTATACCTTTTCTCTGATACCAACTATAATGAACAGTACTTTACATACATTGTTATTACTTTAGAATTGAAGCACACTAATTACAACATATAACAAAACCAGGAAAGGACCGTATAGGTATAGAGTCCTTAGAAACTGGGAAACATAAACAACTGGTTCATAAAGCATCTACTTTGCCTCCCGCTTATTTCATCACATCTAGAGTCCCTTTTGGAATATCGTACTTAATAACCTTCTTCTAGACCTGGGGAAAGAAAACATACAAAAGGGTGAGCTCAAATGCTCAGTAAGTGTAAAAAAAAAGAAATATCAATTACATCATATACATAAGAACATAACATTTGGAAATATTAATCTGCAAAAGAGATCATAATTTCATAACATGGGATAAATCATAGTAGTGAAATGTAATCCCAATAATCATAACATAAAACATAAAACTTTGTGGCATACACACATAATCATAGAGAATAATTTCTTATTATTCAAGACTCATTACGAAGACTATCTTAGTGGACAAAGTCCATTTCTGAACCGAGTTCCCTCCTCGTTTCAGTCTTGTTTCACTGAACCGGTTTAACTTGCCATTCCAGCCAAGTCTATCACATGAGATATAAAATCTTTACCCAATGCATTGGAGGGATATATAAGTCCCACCCATCCCATAATGATACCATTCTTATGTGTGCCACAAAATCATAAATCATATATCATTTCATAACCCATTTAATAAAAAATGGTATTCTTAAACAACATGACATCATAAAACAATTCATGTTAGATAAAGGAATTCATAAAAATAATTCCAACGCAACATAATCAAATAAATGTAATAATAGGGATAGAAACAGAACCATATATTATCTTAGATGGAAAATAATTTTGATAAAACACTTGAACTCCATTCTTGAGGAAAATATTCGTTCTACTTCAAAAATATTTTCCTTTCTTAACATGTCTTACAATTTTAAAATAAAAGAATTTGATTAATAATAAACATGAAAACTTGTAAAGGATGCTTCTTGGAAATAATGTTTAAAAAATCCATTCATTCCGTATAAGTTAAAAAAACATTCTTCTCATACTTTTGTCGAAAAAGTCAAAAAGTACCTCGTACGAAAAACGACAATAGATTCATTTCATATCTTTTACTAAAAACTCACTGAAGGGTAAAATTGGATTGAAAAAATTGTAGGTGGATGGAAACAATATTAAATATTGAGTAAACATGAATGTGGATGATAAAATACACCCCAGTAAATACCAATGTATAAACAATCTCTGATAAAATGAGATTGTGATATTTTCCCTTACCTTAGGTCCGATTTGCTTCGTAAGTGTCCGAACCACCTGTATAATGATTTAAATAATGTTATTGACTTATTCCAGAATCATCCTTATTTTTATGATATCATATATGGACATATTCTTAGCTTCTTATTAGTAATATTTCATTACTACTTGTTATTCGGGTGTTTATTACTTTTTGTTCTTATGCGTGTTTTGTCGAATAAATTCTTATTTTTCATTTTAGGATATAGATACCTCATTTCCAAAATGGTATTAGTGAAATATATATCATATTTATTCATTCAATTCATTTACATAATCATTATGCAATGAAGATCATAAACAACGAGTCGCATCACATCGTGGAAACGGTATTCCGTACATATGCACGAGCGATGATATTGTTCCCATGATCGTGGAATTGTATTGGAGTGTATGTATACTATTTCATAATCAATATAACATTAAAATAATCATATATATTCATTATTTACACCATTATACCCATCCAAGTAAGGTGGTGGTGGAAAATAGATTACACCACGGCGTGGAGACGGTATTCTGTACGTACGCACGCGCGGTGATTTCTTTTTCCGTAGGATGGATAGATGGTGGAATAGGGTTGTTTCATACTTATAATAACATATCCGTATATGAGTGATACTGATGTTATTACTTCATAATGAAACAACTAAAGAAGAATAAGTAGAAGAATAAATAGAGTTGAAAGAATCGGTAATGGACATTAGCACTTCTTTAAAGCGCCTCTTTGAGAACTCCTTTTAGGGCACTAACATTGGTCTTTGAAGAAGTCAAAGACCTCTATAATGTTTCTAGGGAAGTGGGGAAGTCAAATGGTCAGGGGTTGGCCGATCTTGAAGGCTCAAATTGGTGTGAGGAGGAGAGGGAGGAGGTTCCTTTTTATAATGGAGGAGAGGGAAACCTTTGGAATAACTAAAAATATTCTTTTATTATAAAGTCAAATTAGGTTTTTAATAACTCCAATTTGATATATTTTGAAGCTAAGGTGGGGATGGGTAGAAATCCTCTCCTCCAATAGAATTTAGACAAGTTTAGGTCATTATAGTAACCATATATTTTAGTTTTAACTCTTAGTTAATTAGATTGACATTTACCACATCACATTGTATTTTTATATTATATAGTTAATAAACTTACCATATACATCCAAGAGACTCCAAGTGGTCCATTAATGATAAAACTATCATGATATAAGTATCTTGGCAGAACCTTATATTTTTTGGAATATAATAACAATTAATAATATAATATGTGTTTTAAAAACTATTTTATGTAAATTTTGACACTATTTGGTAATTGATTTTTGTGAAAATAATAACAGAATGATTAGTTCTAAAACAATTAATAAAATAAATACTAACATGTCATACTAACATATAAAATTATTGGAATTCATAAAAAGTCTCAAATTACATTTATTTGGGTATTTATAACATCAATTATGTCAATATTTCATTAATAAGATAATTACTAGATCATCATTGTATCATAAATAAATTAACTTATTTTAAGTCTACAAATTACAAATAAAATACCATTATGTTGGGAATCTTTTTAGCTTTCTAATGAATATTTGTAGTCGAATTTATCTTATGTATTACCCTATATGAAAAATGCTTTAGTTATTAAACATTGATTTTAACTATTTTAACCCTTCTTTAAATAAATTGATAATAAATGACCTAATCTAATCAAAGTGGGTATAAATGGTCATATTTTATTACTAAGGTTGTTTTTGGTCGAATTAAACTTATCCAATAGAATTAGGACATGTGTTAGGGTAATAATAATAACACTTTTACCCGTAATTACCCTATTTACTTTTAACGGTGGTAAAACAAAAGTAAAAAAGTTACTATTCACCAAAAAATTATTTTCGTCTCATTGAACCACATTTTAGTCCTTGATATTAACCATGTCTCTTGGATTTTCAAAATTATACTCACAGAAGCTATAGAATTATGTTTTATAAAAAATTCAGTTTTTTTAACTACCACTCAGTGGTTTCACTATTCATCAAAAAATGAAAGATTCCAGAAAAATACCAAAAATTAGGCCTAAGATATATTTGATATTATGAATAAAAACATTATGTTTATTTTACCAAATTCAAAACATATTAGTTACATTAACTAATTTAAAAATTAATTCCCATTGTCAAAACAAATAGCGTGTTTTTAAGAGATAATAACTATCAAAAGTTTGACACTTGTTTATGTCTAGTTTAAATGTGATATTACATCCAATGAACCACATTGTATTAAATTGTAAAAATATATTCTAAATATACTTTAAAACCACTAAAATTAATAATTTATCACTATTAATTATTTCTATTAAAAAAGTTGTTTTTAATTAAAATTTAGTAATTTTCACTATTCATCATAACATGAAAGTTATCCGAAAAGTACCAAAAATTCACCCTAAGTTAATTTTGATATTCCAAATCCAAAAATGAAGTCCATTTTGAAAAATAAAAATTACAAAATTTCAAAAATTGGTTATTACTATTCATAACAGCTAGTTTTAATAATATTTTAATAGCATTTCATTATTTAGTGAAACTCGGTATTGCGTACGACGCAAGCTATTGAGGAAGGCCGTGGTTGCGTGTAAAGAAATCCAAGCTAGTGTTGTGTGTAGTGAAATATTTTTTTGATGATTTATATCACATAAAAACAAAATATTTCTCAGAAAATTCTCAGGCATTACAAACAGTATCTTTCTCTTCACTCTCTACTAATTCTGTATATCATATCAAGGGACTGAGACTTAAGAATTCCTCATCACTTTCATCAATAGTTGCATCAAAATTTTCAAGATTAGTGTCAGCTTCATCCTCCTCCTCTGATGTCTCTCCAATAATAATGTGTTTTAATACATTCAATTCTTCTTCACTGGTTTCATCATCATCATTTCCCCTTAGGATAGCCTCTCTTCATGGAAATATTTTTTGGGGCTAGGTTCACCAATGGATACAAATTTGGCATGAGGACTTGAGGGAACGTAAGAATCACTCTTGTCATCTATAGGAGAATATTCTCTTAGTTTCATAATAATATCATTCTCTTCTTCATCTTAGTATATTGGCACCACTTCATCGGGCTTTAAACCTAGATCTATCTAATTCTCTAGCTTAGTAGGATTGGTAACATGATTGAATTCTTCATATAGATTAGCCTCATCATTCACCAATTTTCTATTCCAAGGGTTCCATCTTATCTTCATAAATTTTCAAATCATATTGGTAATGTAGAAGTTGTACCTTACAACTAATATTTCTTCCTTATTTACAACAACGCTTTTCATTCTCAACATCAATGATATCTACCTAGCATGAAAGAAAGCATTTGATTTGGAACATGGATTTTTC
Source organism: Viscum album (assembly GCA_963277665.1). Taxonomy (NCBI): domain Eukaryota; kingdom Viridiplantae; phylum Streptophyta; class Magnoliopsida; order Santalales; family Viscaceae; genus Viscum; species Viscum album. The sequence continues at coordinate 374,984 of CAUJRU010000094.1, forward strand.
ATATCCACTAACTGAATCATCTTCAACCTACAAGGATTTTTCCGCTGTCCATGCTTTAACTGATACAATAGAAATATGTCTTGATACCTCTAGGTGGAAAATTCCCCTCTCCTGGGACTCAAAATGTATTGAACAAATTTAAAAAACCTATTTTATCGTTCCATTTCAGCAGAATTCACCTTTCTAGGGATTCCATTCCCTATCATCTCATCCAAAGCCTCTTCATAGAATAAATAATCACTGGTAGGAGGAACCACTATAGAGTAATAATAAAAAATTCCATCATGTAGGAATCTTAAGCATTTGGCCCATTCACTAGACGAGAAGCTCACACTTACACCATTTACCTTCGAAGACATTTGGTTCTCATCCTCAGACTGTTTGAACTTCATAAACACATGAAATTTTTTGACTAGCTATGGTTAGTATGGTTTATCCTTCCATCCAACAACAATTGTTTTATTAAAACAAGACATACAATTAGGACCCCAACAAGAATCCTTAGGGGAGCCTATGACAGTGAAGACCGATGGAATCCCCTCTAATCAGAATGAACCCCTCGACCTTGAAAGGGTTGGTATTATGGAAAATATTCAAAATTGGTCCTTGCATGGAGGCCATGTAATCCGCAACCCTATTTATCAACCTCCACATGTGGGTCACCTGTATATTTTTGTTGAGGATGTTTTTTCACTTTCTTACTATATAGGAAATGGACCAAGGGATATCACGTTTTCCATGCAGGGCCTCATAAAGGACCAAAAAATCTATCTCCACTTGGGTAATCTCCAGGTATTTCCGGTTGTAGAGGGATAACCATGTCAGCATAGCTCTCGCCTCTGCATGAAGGGGGCCACTAGTACCATACGTCTCAGAAAAAGCTATAATTATGATCGCTTTCATATCTCGCACCACTCCCATGCCTCTCATATTTCCCAGAATACAAGAACCATCTGTGTTAAGCTTATAGCATGTTGTCGGGGGTTCCCAATGTACCCATGGCCCTGCTGGTTTGTTGGTGGAGACCTGGGCATTCACGAGCCAACCATTTAGCAGGTTCAGAAGGATCAGAAGAGGGCCATCATGCCAGTCCCTGAAGAGGGAGGACATGTCGATCAGTAGGTTCTTTGTGCACACTTTGATAGCCCTTAAAGTTGAATTGGTTAACTAAAACTTGGCTTGGTTTCGGGCCTTCCACAGACACCAGCAGGCGACACTGAAAATTATGGACCTCGCCATTCTGGAAGGGCCCTCCTCGTTGTTTCCATTGAACCATCTGTCCAGGAATGAGTCCCCCTCATGCGTATGGTCAGCCATCATAGTGTTTCCACTATAAAATTACCAGACAGCCTGTGCCCACTCTCCTTCAAAGAATAGATGGTTCATATTTTCCTCCTGGGGGTGGCTACATAATTGACATCATTAGGCCATGTAAATGCCTTGTTGTCTGATATTCTCATCAGTTGCCACATCAAGTCTTCTTATTCTCTAAGTAAGGAAATTATACATCAATGGAATCCTTGTGCACCATATCGTTCCATTCAGATTATCAATGTGATCCTTCTCGAACTAAAGCTACCGAAATCCCCTGGTGGTAAGAGCTCCTGAGGTAGATGGAGTGAATATGCATTTGTCAGCCTCCGAGCATAAGACTATAGAGTTGAATATTTCCTGTCGCTCCACATCTAGTCAAGATTTGCAGAATGAGGGACATAGACTCGCTTACCTAAAAGTGATCATAGGTGCAGGGCATCCAAGATATCTAATAACAGAGCCTATCCAATTATGATACCAGAATAAAATATTACCTTCCCCAACAATCCATCAACAATGCTTTTGTAGGCCAGGAACAAGCTAGTGGATATTGGCATAGATGGGGGAAACCTGGCCTTCGGTGGCTCTCATACTTCCAGCCCGAATGTGTGGCATCGACTTCCCCCATATCATTCATTTTTCAATGGATCCCCATGCCAGTATTTCCTGCATCCATTCGATTGTATTTCTGAAGCTCCTCACATTGATTCCCCTTTGATGGATAGGCTTTTCCATTTTTCCCATTCCACCCAGTGCCTCTTTCCTTTCGAGCAAGTATCCCGTATAAACCTGGACAAAATCATATCAGTGTTGTTGATGACTACCTTTGGAAAATTGGTGGAAGCCATGGCATGGATGGTAATGGCCATCAAGATGCTGTTAACCAAGGCAATCCTTCCTCTGAAGGATAGGTATTTGTTCTTCTAGTTAAGCACTATTTCTAATATTCTACTCACGAGGTGGTCAAAATCGCGAACTCGGAGTCTCCCCGAAGATTTAAGCGAAACGAGGTACTCCAAGGGGAAAGATCCACTCTGCATGTCCAACGTGTTGCAAATCCAGGAGGCCCAATGAGAGGCACACTTTTTTGAGATAAAGAAATTTCTCTTGGTGTTGTTTATAATCTGACCGCTCCAACATCAATACTCCTCAAGGATCCTCTGGAGGCCACTCACTGATCTCCTGCCACCATTGATAAATACAATGGTGTAATCTATGAATGTAAAATGAGAAACAATAGGGAGGTCCATTTTTCTCATATAAGGAAGAATAATACACTAATCCAATCCTCTATTGATGAGGTGACTGAGAGTGTCATGTACAAGAATGAATAAGCTGGGGGAAATGGCATCACCTTGCATTAGTTCGCATGTTGCCTTGAAAAAACCATAAGTCTTCCCCAAAAATTAGACCACCATCCATGAGGAACTGAAGCATTTGAATAAGAGATCAATGACTCTTGGAGAGAATCCCATATCCCTAATCGCTCTGTTAATGAAGGCTCACACTATCCTACCATAAGCCTTACTCATGTCCAATTTAACCGAAAAATTAGAACCATGCGTCTAAATTTTGATGTCTCTCAATACCTCTTGCGACAAGGCTATAACCCCTTGGATGGACCGACATTTCAAAAAATCGTGTTGTTCGATGGAGATCCATCGACGGAGGAGCAGAGACATCCTTGAATTGGTGATGCTTGCAAAACTCTTGTAGGGAAAGTTAAACATGCTAACCGGTCTCTAATCTGCAAGAGAGGAAGGGTTATTTCTTTTGGGAATGTGCACCATGGTGGTAGCTGAGGCCACCCACAGTAGGCTACGCCCCCTAAAAAAGTCCTGGATTGCTTCAATGACATCACCCTTAAAAATGTCCCATGTATCCCAGTAAAGCGCTCAAGGTAAGTAAGCTGGACCTGGTGCACTCTCCGTGTTAAGGTTCCTCATGGCTACCTGAATCTCATCCTCCTCTGGTATCTTCCCCAGCCTTTCATTGTCCCCTTGAGAGACCAAGGGGTCTAAGGCTTCCCAGATCTCCGCATCTCCCATGGGGTATCCATTGGGAATTCTTGGGTTGGGGCTGGCCAGGAGATCCCAGAAAAACATATTGTCCATGCCACCTATAGTGTCTCTATAATCAGTAAAAGTTCCATCCAAAAGCATGATATTGGACCTGATATGGATCCTTTTCTATATGATACAAGCATGGAAGAATTCAGAGTACTTATCACCCATGTGTATCCATTTAATCCAAGATCTCTCCCGATCCATTCTCTCCTGATTCAGTATCTTTTGAGCCTAGATATCCTTCTTCTCCGCAAGGTCTTCAAATGCCAAGTCACTCCACTCCTCCTCAAGACTGCTCTCCATGCTCTCAATCATATGTTTAAGGGCCTCCATATTCTATTCGACTGGAGGGAGGCTCTTGGACCATGCCTAGATCCTGAGCATCTACCTTAAGAGCTAATTATGGATGGAAACCCATGTATGCCCTTGGGTCGGCTCCCACCACGACTCACTAACAATCCATTGGTATCCAGGATGTTTGGACCAATGCTGGTCGAATTTGTACATGTTGTGGGAATCCTGCCTTGGGGACAACAAAACCAACAATGGAGAATGGTCAGAAATACCCCTAACAGGATGTTTTACCTTGGTATTCGAGAACATGGAGATTGCATTGACATTCGCAAGGCAGTGATCAATCCTACTCCAATATCGTCTATTGCCCTTCTGGTTGTTACACCAGGTGTAGGAATTTCCAAAGTAGCCCATGTCATGAAGACCAGCATCCGCCATGAATTGCACGAACTCCAAGCTGGCCGGTCAAGGGAAATCTCCTCTTCCCTTCTTTTCCCTGGATTTAGAGACTATGTTAATGTCCCCAACCACCAGCCCTGGGACTTCCCCTGGGTCAAAATCCTTGAGAAAATGCCATAATCGTACTCTAGTATGATCATGGCAGCTACGATACACAAAGGTCACATATAGGCTTTCCCCACCATTCATAACATTCATAGTGATAAACTACTCTCCTTCCTGAATGAAATCCACAGAAATCTCCTTATCCTAGAATACCCATATATTCTTGTTAATTGGGTCCATGTTCATGGAGCGATGCATCCAAATTCTTCTGCAAAAGTCATTAATCTTAACCGGGTCTTGCTTGTGTTCTAGGACTGCCCCAATATGTACCTTATTCTTCTTAATCTCCAATGAAAGGATGATATTTTTAACCCGATCTCCATGTCCTCGGGAGTTCCACATTATCAGGGGTAACATTCAGGGTGAATATGGCCCAGGTTTAGCCCTGGTTACCTCAGTCTCTTGCCAATGAGAGAAAGTTATCTCCCTAATCATCCTTAGTCTCAAACGCATACACATACCAGAACTCTGACCCTATGGATCAATTGTTGGGGAAGTCACAGGATGGGCCATCCGTAAGGTTTTTCCTTGCACCGATCTAGGAGGAGTTTTAGCTTCCTTAACATGCTTGTCATCGAGATATCCTAGGACCTTGGATCCCTCATTCTCATCCAACGTGGAATATATCCTTTTGCTTAATATTTCAACAAAGACTTGTCAAGCCACCAAATATAGATTCCCCAACCATTCTGACTAGCTGTAGGGAGGTTCTGAGGCAAGAGGAAGCGTCATCCCTAGCACTAACATATGGGAAGGAAGCTTTACCACTCTTCCTTGAAGCCATCCCATCAAAAGTGCATGTTGAGGAATTAGATAGAAAAACATCATATCATTGGGCATAGGGGAGCGTCTCGTCAGAGAAAACAACACTATATCCAAGCACAGAGTAACCTCGTGCATTGGTGGAGGCTCATCTGTGAGGATAGGAGGGGCAGACATCACATACCCTACTGTCGAGGGATCCTCCCTGGGAGGAATGTGCTCCATGCCAACTGCCAAGGTCGGGGAAGATCCATATCTAGAGGACACCCATTTCTCATGTTTACAGTCTCCATGTCAGCGTTCCTTACAAGCTTGCATCAGATGAACCTGAAAGAGGCAAGATGTGCAATAACTGGGAAACACAGAGAAGATAATATCTTGATACCACACTATTGAGTTCTGCACCTTCAAATAAATCTTTTTTGGAAGAGGGGTATATAAATCAAGTTTGACATTGATGCGAGCAACTGACATGTCATCGCCACAACGGGTACGATCGTCCGCACATAGGAAGCCTCCAAGGGAATCATCGATGACCTTCAACATGGCGCCATTCTGGTAAGGCAGTGGGAGACCTGTGAGGCTCACCCACACCGCGGCTTTGGGGATCTCATTCCCTCTTTGTGAATCCATTGAACATTGAGCAAGGTTAAATCACCACTAGCCAATGGAATGGTGGGATTTTCACCAAGCATGAATGAAATCTGCCTTCGAGTCTATAACCAAGAAAAAAGAAACCTGGTACATCGCAGAAACCTTTACCAGAGCAAGAAAGCCCCAGGAGTCCACAAAACTTTTGAAAATTTACAGAGGCGGCTTTGCTCTGCCAAAGCGAGCTGTGAGGTTCCACTCCAGACAACCCACCACTTCCTCAAATTCCTCCTCTACCACCTCTAAGGATATACAGGATCCCTCCTACAACACCGTCAAAGAGACCGGGCGCACCTGCAGGAAGCATACCCTCTGAGATCTAGAGCCACATAATGCCTCTATGAAGGAGAGCTCTAGCTGGCTCACGCTGGGAAGAGACACCGGTAGAGGCTAAAGACGTAACTCCCCGACCCCAGCTACCCAGAGTCGGTGCATTACTTCGTAACATTGGCATGATCACAAAAGATCAATTCTCAAAAGACCGATTAGTTTAGTAGCCTTGGAAACACTAGATACATTCATAAATGTTACATTACAACATAAAGTGAAAAACTACAATAACAAAGTCTCTATAGTCTACACTCATATCCTCTTCTGACTATCCCTGCATGTCATTCATAAAATACTTCTTCACATCCTAGAAAATATTAAAACATTGAAAGGGGTGAGCTCAGATGCTCAGTAAGGATATAAATATTGCGGAAACTTTCATAAATAATCATTAACATTTAAGGCAATGTATAACTAAAACAAAATCCTTTTTAAACTTTAACATCAGCATGATATGGAAAAAATAAAATTAAATAATTCCATTTACATACTCACATGGATATTCTACTAGTCGAATAATCTCATGAAATATCAATAACCACTTTCATAATGATGGAATGAATAATGCCAGACTATCATAATCACGTAGCCAAAGCCTCGTGCCAAGACCACAAATAATATTTTGTAAAGGCCTCGTGCCAAGACACTAGTTTGTCTCATTAGACCTACCGATGCATCGAGGAGCTGTAGTGGGCTCCACCCGTCACTTATTAAGTCCAATGCATTTCTCATATGAATAGGTTTAAACATATCATAAAACATAACATAATCATATCACATAAAACATGCATAAAAGAAACATAATATTTCCACATTTCAATCACAAGATAACAATACAACAAATTGATATAATAAAAACACATTCAAAACCATTTTCAATACCAAAATAAAAGAATGTTAAAACTTTGTATTTATTTTTCATTACAAAAAAGTTATGGCTTGTAGAGGAATTAGAAACACAAATAATGGTCACGGCGGCGGAGAAGTCGTTGTCGCCACATACGTAAGACAAAAACATTCCTTTTGTCGTTTAGTAAGACGATTTGTAAAAAAAGATTCCTTTTTGAATAAAAGTCAAAGTCAAAGGGGTTTATACACCGTATAAAAGAAAGTTGTGTATAAAACAAAATATGCGTCAATGAAAGGAGATTGAGACGAAGACCCTTACAAAGATCATTTTTTAAATAAAGTAGATCTATTATGTGTATTCACTATAAGTACACATAAATAAAGTACAAATAAAAGATAGGACATAATAATATCATGACATAATTTGAAAGTTGGAGATTAACCCAAAGAATGGAAATTTGGTTAAGAAGTTCCCTTACCTCATGTTCGAATTCACTCGACCGTTCTATGATCTCCTGAATAATAAACTAGAGTTAATTTATAATTTCTTAAGAACCTTTTTCAAGTTTATTATTCATTTTATATCACTTATTACCATGTTATGAACATTATGTAATTATTTATGTTAATAACGGTCGTTTTGACGATCTTAGGTACTTGAGTCAAAAATAAACTTCTTATAATTACACTTTGTTCATGTGGTAATATATCCATTATATCCACAATTATATTCATGATTTATATATCATATAAATCATATATATCCAGTATATACATTCATTTATAATATTACATAACATTTAGAGGTAAGAAATGAAATGCACTGTTCATGGAGACGGTAAGCCGTACGTACGCATGAACGCTACTTTCATTTATATTTTGTATTTAATGGAATGAAGTTATAATTATATAAAGTTATAATATAATTCCAGTATAATATAATGTATAATACCATTTACTCCATCCTTTATACATCCCACATATGGCATTAACGATTCAAATCACTTTGAGGGGGCGGTAGTCCACACTTCCTAAAATGAAATTCTCGCGTTTACCCCTAATCAAAATCATAAAGTATGACACAAATGAAAAATACAGAAGCATAAGTAAAACATAAACATAATATATATATTATATATGAAAATAGTGTCATCAAAATGTCCACCATTAGAGGTGTTAAAAGAATATTGAACAATCATCGTTTCGTGAGGCAGTATTTCGCCACCCACAGAAACAGTATGTTCTTTAACCATTAGACGAAGGTGTGTGTAAGTGTAAACCAAGTCCTTTTCATAAAAACATCCTAGTATATTTTAGATACTTTTTTAGTTACAAAATAAAGGTATAAAATAGTTTAAGGGTTTGGAGAAGCAAAATAGAACAAAACAACATTAGAGAAGACATTACCTTAAAATTGGGTAACTCTTTTTTGATTTGATCCAAAGGATTCCTTGGAAAGAATTATGCCCAAAGTGAGGCTTCTAGGAGTAAGAGAGGGAAGTTGGGTGAGTATTTGGGTAGAGTTTGGCCGAGCCAAATGGCTTGAAGGTGTGAGTAAGGTTGTAGTGGTGGGGGCCTTTTATAAGAGGAGAGGAGGGGCACTCTTGGAATGATTGAAATGATACTATATTATGAAATGATTTTTCGGATTATAAAGGTCCCAAACTTATATATTTTGAGTATAAGGTGACAAGGGTTTGAAATATAATCATCCAATAGGTTTTTTACAAGTTTAAGTCTTAGATTTTACATTATCTTTTCATTTTGTTTAAATCATTAATTAATGAGGTAATCACTGCATCATCATGGTGTCATACATAATTTAATTTATTTAATGTCTAAAAATTATAAAACAAATATAATGATGTATGAAATCTTTTTAGATTTTTAATGAATATTTATAGTAAAAAATATGACTTGTATAACCCCATTTAAAAATTGTTTTAGTAAAACAACTTTTGTTTGTGACATTTTTATTTTAACTTTAAATAAAGGTTATTTATGTCATTTTCCTACCAAATTGGCTCCATGGGGTCCCCAAGTTGACCCTTGGATTGTCTTGGTCTGCGATGACACATCCAATAGGGGTAGGAAAAGTTTAAAGGTATTTTCATATTTTTATAATATCATTTTTACCTTAAATTTCACTAATTACCTTTAATCGCGATTAATTAAACATAAAAGTTACTATTCACAAAAAAAATTATTTTAATCCCATTGAACCACATTTTACTTCCTAATGACAACCATGTATGTCGGATTTTTAAAAATCAAAACACAGAAGTGGTAATGCTTCATTTAAACGAAAAATCAGTTTTCTAACTACCACTTAGTGGTTTCACTATTCATAAAAAATTGAAGTTTTTTAGAATAATGCCAAAATTTCACCCTAAGCTATAATTGATATTCCGAATTAAAAAATGATTTCTATTTTAAAAAATTCCAAACATATAAGTTGCATTAATTAATTTTATAACTAATTCCCACTGTCACAACAAATAGCGGGTTTTTAAGAAACAATATATATCAAAAGATTGATAATTGTTTATGTCCAATTTCAAAGTGATATTAATTATAATGAACACCATTGGATAAAATGGTAAAAATATATTATAATTATACTTTAAAACCACTCAATATTATAATTTATCACAAAAAATTATTTTGATTAAAAAAGTGGTTTTTTGTATTTTTCACTATTCATAAAAAATGGAAGTTCTCAGAAAATTACAAAAAATTCACCTTAGGATAATTTCTATATTACGAATACAAAAATAAAGTCCATTTTGAAATATAAAATTTATATAATTTTAAAAAGTGGGCATTACTATTCGTAACGACTACTTTGATTAGTCGCGGTGTGTTAGAACTCAACTTGCATATAATGCAAGCTATTGTATTATTGAAAGAGAAGCGTATCGTGGAAGCTCGGGGTGTTACATTCTCCCCTCTTTCAATAAATTGCATCCTCAAAATTTGAAATTTTTGTTTGAAAATAAAAGGTTGAAAATAGAAAATACCTTTGTGGAAAACCCAAATCGGAAATAAGGTTAATAAAATTTAGCCTTAATAAGAGGGAAAGGGGAATGAAAAAGTCACCACCAAATTATGATCTCGATAAGGAGAACATTGGTAGAAATTAGAGACATATAATTGGAGGAAAAACGTAAATATTTTTAGGGAGTGATTGAGGTCATCAATCACAAACAAGTGTAAAATTGAGGGCCTCAAAGCCTTCAATCTATGTTGATTTAAAATATTATCAGTTCAACAACACATAAGGTATTAGGATACCACATTTTTTTGTTTTAATGTCCCTTTACTAAAGTTTTAGAATTAATTTATTCATAGAATATAAGATAGGTATATATATATATACTTGAAAAGTAGATCTTCAACCTTCAAATAATTTCTACCACAAACTCATCTTTCACTCAAAAAGATAATGGAACTCAAAAATATTATATTTATCCTAATCTTACAAGGTTCAAAGTATTAAAATATACCATTTATATTAGGAAAACTATTTTTTAATAACCAGGGACTTCTTGTAGGCTAGAGGTAGGTAATAAAGGCTTGTCGCACTATAGTTGTGGGTTCGATTCCTACAGCTTTGTCTGAAGCGACGGGTGATCCCCCGACCTGCAGGTTGTCATTTTCCTAAAAATATAGTATTATAGTATTACAAAAGTAATCTTCAGAAATGTTTTAACCTTAAATAATACAATCCAAGGTTCAACTTAATCCATTCCAACCTTTATAGTTATCCAAAATACCTCTGTCCAGACTTTCTCTAAAAGGTCTATAAATTCCAAAATCAAATTGTATCATCAGATTCCTCAAATAAGGTAAAGTTTCTCTTATTGTAACATACAAAAATATGATTACCTTCATCATATTAAAACCTTAATGAAATCAACAAGTACTGTAGTACAATCCTTATATATATATCACATTATTCTTATAACCAGAATATAATCCATGAGTCCAAAAGCACCAATACATTAATTATTCCGCTTCAACTGTAGTCACAACATAATATTGGCCTTGATCCCTTGGGCTTTTCTAAGGTAAGTTTCCATGACGCTTAGGACATTAATTTTCATTATTCCCCATTTCTCTACAATTTTAGCATTCAACATTGATAGCCTCTTTCTTTCCCTTGCAATCATGCACCTGGTGACCTTTTTCTCCACATTTATAACAAACTACCATTCCTTTCAGGAAAGTACCAGGGTGATTCTTCCCACAATTATCACATAATGGAAAATAATTCTTTCCCTTTTTCCCTTTATCTGTCTCTTGTTCCACCATTCTCTTCTTCACTTTCTTTACTTTATTATCATATGATTTAGATAATTCCTTTTCTGTCTTGAGGGCACATGAGACAATGTCTTCGTACGACGAGAAGGTTTGTGAGACTAATGCTCGACGAAGAAATGGTTTTAACCCATAAATGAAATGATCAATCTTACTTATTGGGTTACGTATATAATCTGCAGCATGCCTTGCTAACCTTGTAAAGTTGGCCTCATACTTTGCGACATTGTCATCCTCCTTTTGTCTCAGACTCAGAAACTGTCTTTCCATATTCGCTCGATGGTCATGTGGAAAGTATTTTTCTAAGAAAATTTCCTTAAACTCCCTCCATTAAATACTTGATACTTATTCATCTTCCTTTGTGTTTTTAATTAGCGACAACCATTGATCGACATCTCCAGTGAGGCGGTAGACTTCCATGACAACCTTCTCCCTTTCGCTACTCCCCAAGGTGTGGAATATTTTCTCTAAGGATTTTATCCATTGCTCACCTACTAATGGATTTGTACCCCCATTAAATGTTGGCGGTTTTTTCCTCATGAAGCGGTGTAACATTGATCCTCCATGTTGCGGATCAGGGTGCTCCATACGAGTAAGGTTACTATTCATAACCTGAGTGAGTTTTCCCAGTATGGTGATAAGTTGATCAGCACCAGTTGTATCTCCAGCTCCACAATAATTATCTTGAGCAGGAGGGCAATCCCTACACGGAGTGCGTGCATTGATATGGTTTCCATTCCTCCCACTAGGCTCCATTTCTAAACAATGGCACAAACTAGATTAGTTTATGAATTAAAATACATAATTCTATACTTGTAAAATACTTAACATAAATTGAACTATTTATGGATATAATCCATAATCATAAAAAGAAATGTTTTCTTTGAGTTAGTATATACTCATAAACACCTCATAATGGTTTTTAAAGAAAATAATAATTTTCCTAAGCATATCCCCGGGAGTGTCGTAACCAAGAGTGCAGCAAGGCCCGTTGTCGTGCACCAGTTCCTGTTCGATTCTAGCTCAAAGCGGTGTTTTCGAGTTTTACCCCTAGGTACATCTGTGCCAGAGACGCCTTTACCTGCTCGTATCCAGACAGGGATGTATTGATAGGAAAACTCACAAAATATCTATAATACCAAAATTCTAGGAAGTTCTTCTATACTAATCCTCAAAGTCTATCTTCGGGCTATGTGCTCTAATCAAAGTTTATCTAAATATATCTTCTAAGGTTATTACTAAACTACCTCTGATACCAACTGTAACGCCCCAACCCCAGCTACCCAGAGTCGGTGCATTACTTCGTAACATTGGCATGATCACAAAAGATCATGTCTTGAAAGATCGATTAGTTTATTAGCCTTGGAAACACTAGATACATTCATAAATGTTACATTACAACAGAAAGTGAAAAATACAATAACAAAGTCTCCATAGTCAACACTCGTATCCTCTTCTGACTATCCCTGCAGGTCATTCATAAAATACTTCTTCACATCCTGGAAAATATTAAAACATTGAAAGCGGTGAGCTCAGATGCTCAGTAAGGATAACAATATTGCGGAAGATTTCATAAATAAACATTAACATTTAAGGCAATGTATAACTAAAACAAAATACTTTTTAAACTAGAACTTCATCAGAATATGGAAAAAACAAAATTAAATAATGCCATTTATTTACTCACATGGATATTCTACTAGTTGAATAATCTAATGCAATATCAATGACCACTTTCATAATGATGGAATGCATAATGCCAGACTATCATAACCACGTAGCCAAGGCCTCGTGCCAAGACCACAAATAAGATTTTGTCAAGGCCTCATGCCAAGACACTAGTTTGTCTCATGAGACCTACCGATGCATCGAGGAGATGTAGCGGGCTCCACCCATCACTTATTATGTCCAATGAATTCCTCATATGAATAGGTTTAAACATATCATAAACCATAATATAATCGTATCACAGAAAACATGCAAAAAGGAAATATAAAATTTCCACATTTCAATCAAAAGATATCAATACAAGACATTGATATTATAAAAACACTTTCAAAACCATTTTCAATACCAAAATAAAAGAAAGTTAAAACTTTGTATTTATTTTTCATTACAAAAAAGTTATGGCTTGTAGAGGAAGCCAAAACAAAAATAATGGTCACGGCGGCAGAGAATTCATTGTCGCTGCATACGTAAGACAAAAACATTACATTTGTTGTTTAGTAAAACTCTTTGTAAAAAAAGCTTCCTTTTTGAATAAAAGTCAAAGTCAATGGGGTTTATACACCGTATAAAAGAAAGTTGTGTATAAAACAAAATATGCCTCAATGAAAGGAGATTGAGACGAAGACCCTTACAAAGATAATTTTTTTAATTAAAGTAGATCTATTATGTGTATTCACTATAAGTACACATAAATAAAGTACAAATACAAGATAGGACATAATAATATCTGAACATAATTTTAAAGTAGGAGATTAACCCAAAGAATGGAAATTGGGTTAAGAAGTTCCCTTACCTCGTGTTCGAATTCACTCGACCGTTATTTGATCTCTTGAATAATAAATTAGAGTTAATTTATAATTTATTAAGAACCTTTTTCAAGTTTATAATTCATTTTATATCACTTATTACCATTTTATGAACATTATGTAATTATTTATGTTAATAACGGTCGTTTTGACGATCTTAGTTACTTGAGTCAAAAATAAATTTATTATAATTACACTTTGTTCATGTGGTAATATATCCATTATATCCATAATTATATTCATGATTTATATATCATATACATCATATATATCTCGTATATACATTCATTTATAATATTACATAACATTTAGAGGTAAGAAATGAAATGCACCGTTCATGGAGACGGTAACCCGTACGCACGCATGAACGCTACTTTCATTTCTATTTCATATTTAATGGAATGAAGTCATAATTATATAAAGGTATAATATAATTCCCGTATAATATAATGTATAATACCATTTACTCCATCTTTTATACATCCCACATATGGCATTAACTATTCAAATCACTTTGAGGGGGCGGTAGTCCGCACTTCCTAAAATGAAATTATCGTGTTTACCCATAATGGAAATCATAAAGTATACCACAAATGAGAAATAAAGAAGCATAAGGAAAACATAAACAATATATATATATCATATATAAAAATATTTTCATCAAATTGGCCACCGTTAGAGGTGTTAAAAGAATATTGAACAATCATCGTTTCATGAGGCAGTATTTCACCACCCACAGAAAAAGTATGTTCTTTAACCATTAGACGAAGGTGTGTGTAAGTTTAAACCAAATACTTATCATAACAACATCCTAGTATATTGTAGATATTGGTTTTGTTACAAAATAAAGGAACAAAAAGATTATATGGGGTTGGAGAAGCAAAATAGAACAAAACAACATTAGAGAAGACATTACCTTAAAATCAGGTAACTCTTTCTTGATTTTAGCCAAAGGCTTCCTTGGGAAGAATTATGACCAAAGTAAGGCTTCTATGAGTAATAGAGGAAAGTTGGGAGAGTATTTGGACAGAGTTTGGCCAAGCCAAATGGCTTGAAGGTGTGAGTAAGGTGGTAGTGGTGGGGGCCTTTTATAAGAGAAGAGAAGGGGCACTCTTTGAAAGATTGAAATGTTACTTTATTATGAAATGCTTTTTTCGGATTATAAAGGTCCCACAGTTATATATTTCCATGATAAATTGATACGGGTTCTAAATCTACTCATCCAATAGGTTTTTGACAAGTGTAAGTCTTAGATTTTACATTATCTTTTCATTTTATTTAAATCGTTAATTAATTAGGTAATCACTGCATCATCACTGTGTCATACATAATGTAATTTATTTAATGTCTAAAAATTATAAAAAAACTATTATGATGTAGGAAATCTTTTTATCTTTCTAATGAATATTTATAGTGAAAAATATGACTTGTATAACCCCATTTAATTATTTTTAGTAATACAACTTATGTTTGTGACATTTTTATTTTAACTTTAAATAAAAGTTATTTATGGTATTTTCCTACCAAAGTGGCTCCGTGGGGACCCCATGTTGACCCATGGATTGTCATGGTCTGCCATGACACATCCAATAGGGGTTGTACAAGTTTAATGGTATTTTCATATTTTTATAATATCATTTTTACCTTAAATTCCACAAATTACCTTTAATCACGATTAATTAAACTTAAAAGTTACTATTCACCAAAAAATTATTTTAATCCCATTGAACCAAATTATAATTCCTAATGAAAACCATGTATGTAGGATTTTTGAAAATCAAAACACAGAAGTGGTAATGTTTCATTTAAACGAAAAATCAGTTTTTTAACTACCACTTAGTGGTTTCACTATTCATCAAAAATTGAAGTTTTTCAGAATAATGCCAAAATTTCACCCTAAGCTATATTTGATATTCAGAATTCAAAAATGATGTCTATTTTAAAAAATTCCAAATATATAAGTTGCATTAATTAAATTTATAACTAATTCCCGCTGTCACAACAAATAGCGGGTTTTTAAGAAACAATATATATCAAAAGATTGACAATTGTTTATGTCCAATTTCAAAGTGAAATTAATTCTAATGAACACCATTGGATAAAACGGTAAAAATATATTCTAATTATACTTTAAAACCACTCAATAGTATAACTTATCACTATAAATTATTTTTATTAAAAAAGTTGTTTTATGTATTTTTCACTATTCATAAAAATGGATGTTCTCAGAAAATTACAAAAAATTCACTTTAGGATAATTTCGATATTACGAATACAAAAATGAAGTCCATTTTGAAATATAAAATTTATATAATTTTAAAAAGTGCGTATTACTATTCATAACGGCTACTTTCATTAGTAGCGGTGTGTTAGAACTCGAACTTGCGTATAATGCAAGCTATTGCATTATTGAAAGAGAAGCGTATCGTGGAAGATCGGAGTGTTACAAAAGAGCCACCACCAGAGGGTCTAGATCTAGAGCCCCATGAATTGGGAGGTCCGACGATAGGGGTGGGGAGGGTGAGCTAGGGTCGAATGCCACTAGAGCTGAGGAGGGAAATGCTGGCCGAGAGGAGGATGCCTCAACCATCAAAACATTTGAAAACTCCAATAGCGCATTGCGCGCGTTCTCCATTTTCTAAAAGATATCCAACAACCTTAATTATATGGTCTATTGTTATTTGAAAAAAATTCTACCCAATCCCAGGATTCGAGTGCCTTCAGCACCAGAGACCCGATTGATAGAAACCATTCCGAACATAATTCCTTTTCAACCACAATTTCCCACTTCGACAAATCTGGATTGATCAGCTTTGCCACTACATTTTACCCACCACTAGACCTAGTTCGAGGTCACTAAGGGTCTGGTGCATCTCTTTCATCACCAACCCTCGACCTCTTTAGTCTTTCCACTGTAATTTGTAGCAGTTTGAGGGTTTTATCAGATGGTTAGGTTCCAAGATTTGGGAGAAAAAGTTTCGGGAGATGATTAATGTGGATTTTAATGTTGTTTGTACTTTGTTTTTATCATTTAGGTACCCAAAAAATAGAGTAAAATAAATATATAATACTAAAAACGTTTCAGATTCCAACTGAAAAACACGATGTCCCAGACCTAAGGTCGACTATCAGTAAGGTGCCAATGGTGAGGTCCAATGGTGATTTCTAACGGTGAAGTCATGTGGTGAGGACTAACGGTGAGGACATATGGTGAGGACTAATGGTGAGGTCTTATTGGTGAGGTCTAATGGCAAGGTCCTATCAGTGAGGTCTAATAGTGAGGACTTATCGGGAAGGTGTTGTTGGTGATGTATAACGAGGAGGTCTTAACTTAACATTTTATCATACCTAACTCATGTTTTATGTAATTTAAACTCATAGAATTCAAAGGCTTTGTGAATATTACAGCCAATTTATGTTCAGTTACAATGAATTCAAGAGTGATATCACCCCTTTGATAATGATCTCTCAAGAAGTGATATCTCACATCAATGTTCTTTTTCCTAGAATGAGATACTGGATTTTTAGAGATTTTAATAGCTCTTGTACTATCACAATTTATAGATAAATTTTTGAATTGATATCCATAGTCTATTAATGTGTGTTTCATCAATATAATTTGATCACAACAACTACCAACAACTATATATTCAACATCAAAAGTGGATAATGCAACCGAAATCTGTTTCTTACTACACCATGATAGTATTGACATTCCCAAAATGTGACATGATCAACAAGTGCTTTTATATCTTACTTATAAACATAAAATTCATCATCTAAATAACTTATTAAATAAAATTATTGTCCTCCTGGATAAAATAATCCCAAGTGTGCAGTATTCTTGAGATATTAAAAAATCCTTTTAACAGTAGTTAAATGAGATTATTTGGGATTGGCTTTAAAATGAGCACACATGCCTACACTGAACATAATACCTGGATGGCTAGTAGTAAGGTAGAGAAGACTCCCAATCATACCTCTATAATTTTTTTGATCCACAGGTTTACCAGTTTCATCAGCATCCCAAATACAAGTGGTACTCATAGGTGTATCACTACCTTTATTAACATCCAAACCAAAGTGATTCAAAAGATCCTTAGTATATTTACTTTGAAATAAAATAACACCATATTTATTTTGAAAATTTTGAAATCCAAGGGAAAATTTATGTTCCCCCATTATACTCATTTCAAATTCATCTTAAATCATCTTTAAAAAATAAGTTCACATATAATTTTTAGAGGATCCAAAAAAATATCATCTACATAAATTTGTACTATTTAAACATCTTGGGAAATTCCTTTAATAAAAATATTAGAATCATTTATTCCTTTAGTAAAACCTTTTGAAATAAGAAAAGAACTAAGTATATCATACCAAGCTCTAGGTGCTTGTTTTAGACCATATAATTCATTATAAATATTAAAGACATGATTTGAAACATGTGGATTTGTAAAACTAGGGGGTTTCTCAACAAATACATCATCAACTATGTACCCATTTAGAAATACACTTTCGGAATCCATTTGATGAAGTTTAAAATTCAGATGAGCTGGATAAGAAAGTATTATTCTAATGGATTCTAGTCTATCTACAGGTGAAAATGTTTCCTCATAGTCTATTATTTATTCTTGACTATATCCTTGTGTAACTAGTCTAGCCTTGTTTCTAACTACTTTTTCATATTCATCAACTTTATTTCTAAACACCGATTTAGTGCATAAGGTCAATGGGTCTTTAGGTCTTTCTACTAATTCCCAAACTTTGTTTCTTTCAAACTGATTTAATTTTTCTTGCATTGATATCACCCAAAATTCATCATTGATAGAATCATTAATATTTTTGGGTTCAAGCTGTGAATGAAAAGCTTGATGTTCAACATGGTTTCTTAGAGAATCTCTTGTTTGTGTCCCTATATTTAGATCACCTATTACAACATCTAAAGGATGATTCTTGAGGGTTCTAATACCTCTAGAAAGGGTAGGACTAGTCTCCTCATTGTTGTCTATAGGTTCATATTCAACATGACCAGATTCTGGAAAATTATTATAACTAGTTGTTTTCACTAAGGGTTCATTGTCTTTATTACTATGGTCCATATTTGACATATCATCCTCAATATTTTCAAGAGAAGTGTTGGGTTCATGTGGAATAGTCTCATATAATTTGACATGAACTAATCATTCCACACATTTGGTTCTCTTATTAAATACTCAATAGGCATTACTAGAGATTGAGTAACCAAGGAAATTTCATTCACCACTCTTGGAAGAAAATTTTTCAAGATTATCCTTAGTGTAAAGGATAAATAAATTGAAACCAAAAACTCTAAATTAATTAACCTTAGGATTAATATTATTCCATATCTCATAAGTAGTCTTCTTAATAATATGTTTAATTATGACTCTATTGATGATGTAACAATCTATTTTAACAGATTCATCCCAAAAATAGATATCTAGGGTATACTCATTTAGAATCTTCTGGGAAATCTCTTGAAGTTTCATATTTCTTCTTTCTACAACACCATTTTGTTGCGGTTTTCTAGGAGAAGATAAGTTGTGATTATAGCCATTATGTGAGCAAAAATATTCAAACTCCTAATTTTCAAACTCATGACCAAGGTCACTTCTCGAGGACTTAATTCTAATTCCACTATGATTTTCTGCAGACTTGGAATATTTAATGATGTAAGAATATGCTTCACTTTTGTAAGTTATAATGTATTACCAAGTGTATCAAGAAAAATAATCTACAAGAACATAAACATAGTGCTTCCCATTTAAACATGAAACTCTAGATGGTCCAAAAAATCTAGGTGAACCAACTCATGCGGTTGAGAAGTAGAAACTTCTTTCTTTGGATTGAAAAAAACATGTGTTCTTTTCCCTTTTGACAAGGACTGCAAAATTTTTTATGTGGGTATTCCAATTTAGGTAAGTCTTTAATAAAACCTTTTCTAGTTTTCTTCTTTAGTGAGTTCACATTGCAGTGTCCTAATCTTCTGTGTGATAAAAAGGATTCCTTGTGATAATCATTTTAACAAGAAACATTTTTCATAGCTTAAAAGTTTAAATCAATAGCATATATATTATTTTTTATGAGCAGTGAATATTAAATCATTTTTTGAATTAAAAATATTGCATGTGTCATTTTCAAACATAACATTAAAACCTTCATCACACAACTGATAGATATTGAGTAGATTGTTTTTTAACCCATCAACAAAAATTACTTCTGAAATTAATATAGTATTTGGGTTACCAACTTAGACTTAGTCGACGATCTTCCCTTTAGCATTATCACCAAATTTAACATGTCCACCATCATATTTAATTAGGATCTTGAAGAATGAATAGTCTCCTATAATATGTCTTGAACATCTGCTTTCCAAATACCATAGAGTTTTACATGATCTATTTCGACAATTTTCTTTAAAAAATAGATTAAGTATAGGGTAACTTTGGTACCCAAATTTTCATGGGTCCAGAGAGGTTATCATGTAAAAATTTGGGAACCCATATTTGTCTCACAGTTTTCCTATAATCAATAGATATGTTTTGGGACATGAAAACATTTTTAGGTTCTTTAGAGAATGGTTTTACAAATGATGGTCCTGAACATGAACTATTAGTGAACTGTCCATATTTTTGAGAAAATTTATTTTTAAAAATATTTATCTATCCTGGTTGATATCCTATACCAGTTGTGTATTTTTGGAGAAATATGTTTCCCTACCAATTGTTTCATGGTATCTCTGCCTGTAGTAAACATCTCAAGATCAATTTTTAATTGCTCATTTGATAATTTACGTTCAATTTTTTCTTTTAACAACTCAGAACATTATTCTTTCTCAATATCCCAATCATACATATAAATATCATTTAAAGCATATTTTCTTTTTAATAATTTATATTAATCCTTGATTTTATTAATAGTTTCCTCATGAACTCCATAGTATCCAAATTTTTCATCTTTAGTCATATTTTCTCACTAATTGATTCACTTTTAGTATGAGAATAGTAAGCATTATGTATAGAAGAATTAGGTATTACCTTAGATGTTTCTCTCATGAATCACAGGTTTTCGTGTTTTTTCTTTTCAATATCAGAAGTGTTATATCCACTAGAGTTTTTTTGAAGAACATGAAATAGATTTCATAGCCTTTTTATATATCTTTCCCTTGTCTTCATATTTTTGCACAAATTTCAGCTTGGGAAATCAACCTTTACATGGCCTTTTCATTTACACTCATAACAGACTATCTCATTTGTATTTTCATTCCATTTTCTTTCCTTTTTTCCACTGTCCTTTACTATCATAACTTCCTTTATAATTTTATTTTATAAAGGAATTATTATTTCGGTAGAACTTTTTGAATATCTTATCTAGATTATCCATCTCATTATCACTGTCAGAATCCGAATCTTCACTAGTGGAACTATTTATAGGAACATGATATTTTTCTTTATCTTTCCTCTTTGAGGTAGTAGTCTCGAATGCTATAGATTTCATTCATGGTTCATCATCAACTTCTTGATTAACCATAAGCTCTTCTTTATTCATGATAAGTTTTCCAATTAGTTATTTCAATGGTAGCTTTCTTATGTCTCAAGATTCTCGGATAGAAACATAAGTTCCTCTCCATTTGTTAGGTAGGCTTTGAAGCACCCTCATATTCTGATCCTTTTTTTCCATTAGTTTCCCAAGCAGACTCATTGTATTTACTATTTCAATGAACCTGAGATACATCTCAAATATAAGTTCATCAGTCTTCATTTTAAAATTATCATATTTAATAGTATAAGCATTTAATCTCACTTTTTAACATCGGTTGTTCCCTCATGAGAAAGAACCAAAGTATGCTAGATTTCATAAGTAGTTTTAGAGGTAGATATTCTAATGAAATCTTCATCACCTAGAAAATATTACAATTCAGTAATTTATCTACAGTTTTTATTATATGTAGGTTTAGTCAACTGAGACCATGTGTCCTGAGAAGTATCATGCATATAATGTTGTTCTTCAATTATGTCCCAAATTTTAGAACCATGCTCTCTAGATACATTTGCATTTTTAATTTCCACTGAGCATATTAATTTCCATTAAAGAAAGGTGGAATGTTGGTAGACACACCCTCAACTCAGTTATCTGTAGTTAATTATAATTTAATGAAATGAAAATTAGGATATGATAGAAATTTTAATATCTTTAAGATACAAAAAAATCCCAGTTGAAACGAATTTTAATACTTGAATAATAGTTTAGATGCCAGAAATAGAAGAAATCATCTGATACCAAATTTTGGTCGGAGTGGAAACTCGAGAGGAGGGTTAATTGAGTTCCTACTTAAAATTTATGTTAAAAAAATTATGCTAAAGATCCCCAAATTTGGAGATAGACCAGTTAATTAATGTAGGAGAGATATAGATGTTTAGTTGGTTAACAAGTTTCTCAATGGATGATTAGTCCTTATTTGAATCAGTGTACACACTTATTCAACTATTGAAATAGGTTTACTTAATTAAAAACAAACACACACTAACCAGAACTAACTATCAGAGTTAATGTAAAACAATTTTTTATTTTTGAAATTAAAAGTATCAGAAAATAAGGAAATAGATTATTACAAAATACAGTACATAAAAGATTTAAACAATAGGTTTAATCTCAATACAAGACTTAATCCTCTCCACTTTTTTATCACCTACCACCAAGCAGTTTATATTGATAATAAACTGGATACATAACATGTATCGGGATTTACAATAGTTTTCAAAAACTATCCAGGGCTCACACCCTCAACCATAGTTCATTGTGGGAAAAACAAACAATCCAGACCACACATGGTCTCTTCCATAGTTACACGTGGAAACAAAGAGCAAGTAATGCTTGATGTGAGGATTTTCAATATCCCTCAGTTCAAGGACAAGAGATTGTGTGTGTAATTGAAAAAACACACTTCTCAGATATGTAATATAAATAACACAGTATATATAAAGTTATAAATAATGAGTTTATAAGGCTCAATGTGTTTAGATTTCAACTCCTGACTCCTCAGAGTGAAGAATTTGTAGTTCTAGCCTTTTCTGGAAGTTGCCTCAAAAAACAGAGTGTTATAAATCCAAGTTCTAGCTCTCAGGTACTAAGTGTTCTACTTCTTATGTTATCACATAATTGATGAAGCACACAAGACAATATTTAATTTGTTCTCCCAAAATGATCTTCTTGAGGCTCTTGGTTTCACAGTGAGAGTTCTGGTGTTCTTCTTTTGTTCTTCAGATCTGGCATGTAATAATTCTCTCTCTCTCTATAGCATCTGATACATTTCTTCCATTCCTTTTTCTTCTATTTTATATTTGTGGTCCGATAATAAGAATAATAAAACCATGTGTTGTCTTCCCCGTACCTCACACTATATCCCGATACGGTCTCTTGATATGTCTACAATCAGTATTAATAAATTTATTAAGAATTAAAATTACCAAATATGATTGTTATAATAATATTAAAATTTTGATAAAGTATGGGGTATAAGAGTGGGTATCGGTAGGCTAGTAACAGTAGGCTCCTCAATGATAGCATTCATATGTAGACTTTCAATGGTATCCTTTAGTGGTATCTTTCATCTGTAGGCTTTCATCAGTAGACTTCAGCAGTAGGATTTCATCGCTACACTTCATCGGCATGTTTTCATCGGTAGAATTCATTGGTAGCCTTTAGCGATAGACTTTAAAATAATATCCTATGATGGAAACTCGTAGTGATGAACTATTATTGATAACTCAGTTGTGAGGTTCCTCAACAGTAACCTCTATCGGTATCCTTCCAGGGGTAACCTCTATCGGTAACCTTCCAGCGGTAACCTCTTTCAGTAACCTTCTAGCAGTAACCTATATCGGTAACCTTCTAGGGGTAACCTCTATTGGTAACCTTCTAGAGGTAACCTCTGCCGGTAACCTTCCAGCGGTAACCTCTATCCTTAGAGAATTTATTCACGGTAAACTTAATCGATAGAATAGTGAGATTAATGATACAAAGTTATCACTTGATAGAAACTATAAATATTAATGAAACACAATTATCATAACAAAGAATCAAGATTTGGGATTATCAAAATAGGTGAGTCCAACATATCATAATAAGCTAATTGTCAAGATCAAGTACACTTTCCCTCATATTGATGACCTTTTCAATCATCTTAAAATGTAAAATTAGTTCAACATGATGGATTTCTATTCTAGGTATCTCCAATTCAAATTTAGATAGTCATATGTTCTGAAGATAGCTTTTTGATATAGGTATGGTGATTTTGACTATTTGGTCATGCCATTCAGATTGACGAATGATTCATTGGCCTTTATGGTGCTTATGAATATGTTGTTCCATCAGTATGTAGACTCGCTTGTCATTGTATTTTTAGATGACATATGGGTCTATTCCTAGATTAGGTAGGATTATGATCAGTATTTGAGAATTAGTCTAGGAACCCTTTGGGATCATCATCTGTGTGAAACAATTTATATGATAACCTTAGGGATCAAGGAAAAGAAGTTTATGGGACATGTACAATCGGAACATAGAGTTTCAGTGGACCTGGAGAAGATCGGGGAAATGATTTCATAGAAACATCCAAATAATTTCTTTCAAATCGGATTCTTTTTTGTCTTCTTTGGGTATTATAGGCAGATCGTTTGGGATTTATCTTAGTTTTCTCCATCGATGACAGAACATACCCAAAATGGGTGAAAAATTAGTAGATCCCATAATTTCCTAAACACTTTTAGGGGAATAAATTTTGGTGGACAAAAACCCCTATTTTTATCTTTCTTGAATCTAGAAAGGGATATGTGGTCTATTGTGATGCTTCGGGTATGGGTCTTGGGTATGCGCTATTGCGGAAAGACCATGTCGTGGTGTATGGATCATGCCAAATCTGAACATAAGAAAACAATTACACATCCCACAACAGGGAGTTAGTGGGGGTGATGATTTCTTTGAAGTCATTATGCAATTATCTTTTTGGGGATAATTTTTTAGTTTATTAATATCATAAGAGATTAGCCTTCATTTGAACCCTGAGAGATTTGAATTTAAGGAAACACTATTAGGGTAGAATATCTTCTAGGGTTTGATTTCTGTATTGTCTATACTCCAGGACAGGGTCATTCGGTTGTAGATTTCTTGAGTAGGTAATTTCGTGTGTAAGAGTTGGAAGAGTACAGAGATGAGTAGACAGTGATGGGTCTTTTTCTAGATAATTTTGAAGAGCAAGGAGCACTATGGAGGTGTTTTATTGACTAGTTTTCAACTGAAACCTTCCGTTATGAATTTGATTTGGAAAGATGAGCTGAGTGACGAGTTGTTCTTCTGTTCTATGAACTTCTTAAATGTTGGGGAGGTTCCTTGTGAATGGTCGTTGTATCCCGTGAGTGATTTTTTGCATGAAGATTCACTTCATAGTGTCATTGTCATTATGGAAAGTGCTGATAAAGGATATCCACTCGTTGAGGGAGTATTGGGAACGAATTAAATGAAGGGAAGAGTTGGTATTCATAGGTAAAGTGAGGGATTATTTTAATAATTTCCTAGGGATTATTTTATGATGTGCATCTGAAATAATTGTATCCATGAATGACGTAGGAAGTAGTTGACTTTTTATTGTAGTGTTATACATGTCATCAAGTAATAGAAGAGCACTAAAGGCCCTTTTTTTCTTTATCCACTACCCATTCCATCCTAGAAGTGGAAAGTTATCACTATGGACTTTATTTTTGGCCTACCTCATGCAACTCATGGAAATAATTCCATTTGGGTAGTGATTTGTTGTCGAAAAAAATCATAAAATTTTATTCCGATCAAGGATTCAGCCAAAGTGGATGAGTTGTGTAGGTTGTATGTTCGAGATATATTGTGGTTTTGTGGTGTACTATCTGCAATCAATTCATAAAGGGACCCCCCCCCCCATTTTACCTCATTGTTTTAGTAAGGCCTTCAAAAAGGATATGGGGTTATAGATCATGTTGAGTATGTGTTACCTCCCTCAAACAGATGGTTAGATAGAGCGAGTGAGTCAAATTTTGGAATACATGCTTCAGACATATGTGTTGGATTTCAGAGACTCATGGGGTATCCATTTGAAGTTTTTCAAGTTTGTATATTCCTACAGATACAAATCATTTGTTTGAATGGATCCTATTGAGGCACTTTATGGTCGGCTATTTCAGTATCCATTATGTTAGGTTGATGTGTGTGACACATCGTTGTTCGAACCGATCCTTGTAAATGAAATAACTGATAATGTCATGTTGATTAGGAATTTTTTTTGATAGAACAGAGTCAACATAAGTATTCTTCTGATAAGAGGTTCATAGCATTTGAGTTTTCTATGGGTGGAAAGGAGTTTTTGAAAATGGTACATAATTTGGGCCACCTTCTCTTAGGTATTAAAGGGAAGACAATGATGTGTTATGTCGGAAATTTTGAGGTTACAAAAAGTGTTGTAATGAGTCATACCATTTAGGTTTTCCCTTATAGTTGATATCAACCTATTACATTTTCCAGGTATCTCATCTGAAAAAGCATATTCTAGATATGTCCCATGTGTTGAACTCGGATGAGCTGGAGTTTGAGCATCATTTTTTGATGTTTGAGAGGCCACTACATAATGTGGATTATTAGTAAAAAGTTATTCTGGGTAACTCTATACCATTAGTCTGAGTGCATTGTAAATATAGTAGTGATTAGTATGATATATGGGTGTTGACGTCTTTGGTAGAAGAGGAATACCCATTTGTTCGTTCTGATCAGATGTTGGGGTGACTTTTTAAGGACAGAAAGTATTCTTACTAGGGATAATTGTCACATCCATGATTTTATTTTGAGGTATTTCCTTCTTTATTTTTTTTCTTATCTTGATTCCACAATTATAGCAGTTTCTTTTGGTGAGAAATGATGTTTTGGGGCTCAGTAGTAGGTCGAACATGGTTTTCACATGGTTTGGGAAACCATGCACCATTCTACCATAAACCATGTGGCCTCATTATACCTTGACAGTAGGGGATGCTAAATTTCCATTTTTTTAGGAAACCATGTGGGATAACAGTGTGACATGTCTAGGTCACTAAAAAGTGAAAAAGTGCACTTTTGGCCTTTTAAGATTTAACCCCAATAACCCTTAATCTGAACCCTATGAGATTTTAATTCATGATAGGTTACTCCAAACCCTCTTACATCTTTTAAAAATCAATCATTGGGTGGTTTTATCCCTATTTATTCAATAAATCAACATAAAAGTCTCATTTACTTGATTTTCTCCTTCTTTTATGGTTTTAATTTCCTATTTTTCTGGGTTTTTATATTTTTCCGGGGTTTTTTTGAACTGATGAGGGGATGATCTTATGTTATGGGGGGAAATATTGATGTCTTGGTTTCTATATTGACTTTATAGGATATTTTGGAGTTGTGGTTGTGGTTTCACACCATTTTTCTGATGATTCCAAGAGAGAGGTATGTGGTTCTATACATTTACATTATTATATGATTTTTTCTTTCTTTATTACATCCATTAATTTGTTATATGGAATGTTTATTTGTGTGAAAATATATTTTAAATTTTTTTTGAGATCCATATATGATGAGTTTTTTTTTGGAGTGGAAATTGGTTATGTTTCATGTGTTGATCATTTTGGTGCCTTTTTAAAGTGTTAGGTACTTTTTGTGAAAGGATTGAAATGTTTTTTCAAATATAATTGACGTGTGTATGGATTGAAGTTGGTTTTGAAAAATAAATGAGATTTTTTATAAGTTTTATTCTTATTATACACCTGGAATGTCTTTTTTTACTATAAATTTTATTTAAATTGTGTTTTTAAAGTGTCTTTATCATACCTTTGGATTTTAAAATGGAATTTTCTTGTGGAAATGGTTGGATTTCACATGTTATATAATTTTTGTGCTTCAAAACGGATTTCATGAATTATGTAGGTAATGTAAAATATATTTGAAAATGGTTTTGGTGTGTGTGTGAAATGGGAATTGGTTTTTCATGGTAAATGGTTGTTTCCATGTGAGCTTGATAATGGGATCAATGTGGAATGTGAAAGTGGTTGTTTTTTTATTTGTTCATGATGCATGGAATGTGTTTGTGAAAGTAATGATTTATGTGATAAGTGAAATAACATTTGAGAACAATGGGAATCCCAAGTATCTAGGTGTGCAGACTAGAACTTGGTCACTAGTTGATTTGGAAGATGTTGAGGCCCAAATTCTTCTAGTAGGATTGATTACACAACATTAACTAAACATGTGGTATGATCAGATACCAGTAAATGTCGGTATGGGTTCCCCTATAGTGGCTCGTGCATGGGAATATTTTTGGTTTTATTTTATGATATGGATACCACTAAAAATTTGGAATGACTCTACATTAGTGGATGGTCGACAAGACTACTATTGGTTTTGGTTTAAGGATTTTGATAACAAAGGTATGAGGTTCATACGGTCCTAATTGTTCTAGTTACCCATGGGGATTTTACCATGGTGATTTATTATGACATGATGATTTTTTGATATGGTGATAACCTCCATTACACAATGGAACTTGGGTACATTGTGGTTTCAAAGTATGTTTCTGTTGATAAAAGGTATTCTTTAAAAGTGTTTTCCTTATAAATATTTTACAGAAATTATTATCTATGAAATGATTCATGTTTTTATATAAATGAGAATTTTTATTTATCTTCTAATATTATAGAATGAAAACTTTATTTTGGGTGGAATCCATTTGGTATTTGTCTCACATCGAAAATACACAATTGGTTGTAGGTAGTTTTTTCATGTATGCTCTAGGTAAAGGCATGAAATTCTGTGTTGGTGTTGGTTGATCCAGTTGCTAGTGTTCCACTTCTTAAAGGTGGTACTGGTGGTGGCTTGAGGGTGATTACCCTATTTTTAAATCGAGGGTTTTGTTTTTTTGTGTTTCCCCTTCTGTTGTGGTGCTCTAAGTACTGGTAAAAGTTGTAAAAATTTGAATATGAAAATGGTTGTATCTTGTTTGTCTTTGATTATTAGTTATGTGTTGTTGTATTCTCATGGGAAATTTATTGTAATATTTATGGGATAAATCACTCCCAAAAAAGAATGTTTGATACCCAAGAACTAGTTTCTAGCCAGTGGGGATTATGAATTCCCTTTAGGCCATGTCGGGCCCAATTTGGGTGTCGGGGCGGATGTTATCAAGATTTGGTTTTTGACCCTTATCAATTAGATCTCTTTTGTAATATTCCTTTTTCTTAACATGATATATCTTAATTATATTTTGAATCATGAAATATTACCACATTAGTTGATATAATACAATGTTAACCATTTTTTAATCTATTATAGTCATCAATTTCATTATCAAATGACAATAATGTTCATAACGTAACAAATTTCTCCAAGATAATAAAATCAAATAGCCCCATAATATTAATATAAGTATTATTATGACACATGCTACTTATTTTTTGGGTATATTACCTTTTAAAATTCAATAATTTAACTTATATTGAAAAATTTCATAAGAAATTATTTTGATTCTAATAAACGGGGATCTGAAAAAATTTCACAAATTTTTTATATTTGTGTTCTTTTAAAATTTCATATCAGATAACGAATTAAATAATTATTTTTTAATAAATTTTTATTTTTAATGATTTTTTCATTAATAATTATTAAGTAAAAAATATATTTTTATGTTTTATACTTTGATAACATAGTGCATCACAAATAAATTAAACTCCAATATTTCTATTTTCTTCTCAATTTTGTTAAAATTTACATTGAGGAAAATATTAATTTTATAATTTATACTTCCCAAGATGTTCATAAAAATCTTGGTTTGTTTATTAAAATACTTTATGAGATATAAATATTACGATAATATATTTTATTTTCCGATATATATCTCATTTATACATTATAAAATTCTTATGATCCTTTGATTTAATTGAAATAAATGAAACATAATATGTAAGAGTAAAATTATCTTTAAATTTATGAATTTATTGTTTTTTTATTAAAGGCTCTTTGTGTTGTATACCTCAAAATATATGACTTTATTTGGCCTTTGTTTTTTACCTCCACTATTCTGTGACTTTTGGATACTATATTAATTTTGGAAAAACATCCCAAGAGTTAATTCTATTTTGGTTGATATTGAAAATTTATATCATATAGTCCAAATGGATAAGTCATCACATGATATTCTATCACAAATAACTTTATAGTCAATTAAATATTTCATTATCCTCTTTCAAACACAAATAAAAGAACTCTTCTTGATCTTTTATTTTAAAAATATTTCAATTTTCAAGTTTCACAGAATTATTATTTTACCAAACATTAATTATAATATTTAATATCTTTCTTTGTAAAATATAAAATATATTCCTTTTTTTCATACTTTATATATAGTCTATAAATCTTGTATCAACCAATCAATTATGTAAACATAATTGGACATGATTTTATTCCCTCTAATTTCAGTACTCATGATTTTTTTATCATTTAACTAGATATCATTCCTAAAAGGTAAAACTCATCCCCTATATTTTTAAATCCATGAAATTTATTTTTATTGTCATTTGTGTGTGATGATTAATTAGTATCCTTGATATATTTTATTTAACTCTTTAATTCATTGAATGTATCCTCCACCACAATTATTTATTCTTAATTACAAAAATTCTTGTGACATTTAATGAAACTAATTATAGCATATTTTTAAAAATAATTATTGAATAATTATTTGTATTTCCATAATTTTTACACGTAACATAATTATACATATGTTTATTGAATGAAATGTTTACATTCACTCATTCCTTGTTCCATTGAATTGTTTTTGGAAAATATTATGATAATTTATCCCCCAAGAATCAAAGCTTATATTTGTTTGATTTCAATATAGGTCATAATAAAAAATAATATATCGTATATCCATAAAATCTATAGAACAATTATTTAACCATAAATATAAATATTCTCATTGATTTAAAACATCGTTGATCAAAATTTTCTTATCAATTTTCCACATGTTGCACGATTTGTTGATTTTTTCTAACATATATTACATAGTACCAGACTTATTATTAGTAAATTTAACATGGGAAGAGAAATTAACACCTTATTCCACACAAAAAATTTCATTATGATTTTCATAAAATGAACATGATATATCAATTTTTGAAACATATTTTCCAACATAAATAACTTATTTCATTTCCTTATTTCAACAAAAAACATGGTTGGTTTAAAAAAATTGATGAAGAAAAGTTTTCTAGAAATTTATTGAAAGTTATTAGTTTTATTATTGTATTTTAAAAAATCACATTTTAAATTGACTAGTTTCTCACTACATTAATAGAATTATATGATTTAAACATAATTTTATTTAAAAGTTTTTTCTTCATGTAATATTTCTTCAAGTGAGTAAACATTATTTATTCGTATGAACCAAAATTATGTCATATAAATTTAGATATTATTTCTTTTTTTCAATACAATGTTTAGGGTAATGAATCTTCGAAAACAATTCTCCATGGTCCTCGAATTTTTTTTGATATTTGATGCATAAAAAGATTTATTCAAAGATTTATTCTATGTCTCATGTTCTTCGATATTTTTTATTCAAACCATTAGTTTAATTATGGGAACAAAATCCTTTTGTATTTACAATTTGAAATCATCCACATAAACATTTTATTATTTAATATATGAATTAGGATAGTGTTTATATTTTTCGATGAAATCATGATCACCTTCATCAATTGATTCATAAAAAATAATTTAATCTTTTTAATCATTTAATGAAACTTTTCATTTGGATAAAAATTACAATTTTTAATGAATTTTCCTCCACTTTTACATCAATAAAGTTTTTTTCACCTTGAAAAATATACACACAATGTTTATAAATTTCATAATCATTTAGTTTGAAAATACATATCATCACCTTGACTCATCCAGGAGTAATTAGTGTAAATATTAATAACTTTACTATAATTGATGAAATGAAATGTTAAAATTTTATTTACTTCTGAATTTTAATAATACTTTTGATATAATTGACACAAACCCTTTATGAGTGATTCAATACTCATGAAAAAATGTATTCATAATGAGATTTAATTTTATTATTGATATTAAACCCCTTGAATTTATTACAAAAAATCTATTTATAATTGCCTTTGTTCTTTTTTGTTGAAAATCTTGTCGGTAAATAATAATTCAATAACTTTTCTAATTTTTTATTTTTAAAATTAAATGATAATTTATCTTTAAGTGTTGAAATTATCACATAAAAATTACATGGTATAATTCTTATAAATTAATCTTGTATAGTTGAGTCAAAATGTGGCTTTTTATCAATATGAATAAATCCAATAATATTATTTAGTTTTACAAAAAATTATCCACCAATTTATGTGCCACCATCTATAAGTATCTAAATTGGGAAATGAAAATTTCAATGGGTTAACTGAATATCATTTTATCTCATTCATGAACAATATTCAATTTTTTCTACTTTCCTGGGTTGTTTTGGAACCCGTCACTTTTATTTTTTACTTCTTTGAGAGTGGTGAGTGAATTTCATTATGTTATCTCCCATACACATCATATAAGTTACTAATACATTAAAATATTTTAAATAACTACTCTTGGTAAAATAATTCCATTCATGGTTCTATCAAGAACATTTAATCCCAAAAAACATTGTTATGTAAGTATATATCCATCCATCGATGAAATAATTTTTTTAAAAAATATAAATTCCCCTATTATTGATAGAATTCATCCACAACAAGTAAAATCATTTAATAAAAAATTTAATTAATATAAATTTAATATAACTTCCTTGAGAGTGAAAAAATATTCTGACACTAATTGGCTCCCTCTAGTGAGGATGTAGTGTATTTCAAAGATGTAGGGGATGGGATATAATAACCAGTGCTCCCTAAATGTTTTCCCAAATTATAGTTTACTCCTATTTTTTAGTTATTTCTTTCAATTATCCACTTAATATATTTAATCATTATGATTAATGAAAATAATATAACACTTGAACATGATATTTTTACCAAGTTATTCAACTTTTTACAAGTGGATAGTACATTATGATCAATTCTTTTTTCCCATGTCTCATCATCTATGGATTTTTATCGATGAAGAGTAAATGGGGAAAAAGGTAAAAATAATATAATTAATAATATACCACTAAACAATCACAATTCCATCCCCCGCCCCCACATGTCATGAAATAAAAATATCAAAACAATGTGTATAAATTTAAATGATAAGGGAATATAATCCATTATGATAATCTTCATTCCCCACATGCACCTTTAATCCACTTAATAAGTGTACACCTATTCATCTCTAACAACTACCTACTTACTAATACTAAATACATGTGTAATAGTCAGGTTCCTATCACTCTATATATACAATGAAATAATTAAATATTTAATGTTATCATAAAACTACGGTGTAATGGATTAAATCATGAATAATATTTGGTTAACCATAGCTCTAAATATCAGAGGTCAAATTTAAGAATTACATTTATAAAATAAATAAAAAATCATTTAGAAATTGGTTATATACCAAAACCATCGTAACATAATTTATGAAACCATAGTGTAGTTAGTTTCTTCCCCCAAAAAATATATATACAATAATGAATATATCATTTCCTTATATTGAATAGAGTAAACATTATATTTTCATTACAGTGTAGTTTCTAAAACAATAAATTTTCTGATGACTCTTAAAAGCTAATAACTGGTTTATATTATTCCTTACTGAACATTCTTACAGCATACTACATAGTTATAAATGAAAAACATGTTCATAAAAAAATTATCTGAAGTAACTGTTTAAAAAATATAATTTCAAAAAACCCATTAAACTAAGTAAAATAATTATTAAGTATCTATATAAACTAAAATTTGTTTCTATAAATCGTGGTTTGATGGTTTCATAAAATATGATATCTGAAAATCATTATCATCATGTTCTTTCCCTAAAATTCCACTAGTTCTCTGTAATATTTTCATATAGACCATGACATACTTTATGATGTAATATTTTTATAATTATTAAACATTGATTAACAAATGATTATTATATTTTTTAGTATAAATTCATTTAACCCAAACCATCATCTAAACATTATGGTTTTAAAAAAATTCGTTGCATCCTGATTTTACATTTTTTAAAAACAATTTATCACTTTTCTACCAAGGTATCTCCCATAGAACTCATATAGATCTATAAGCATATTGAAACTTATACAACCTGAATAATGTTAATAAGTTACAAATAAAATACATAATAATCTAGACCATATTAAACTCAAAATTTGAGGTAAATACATCTCTCATTTCCAAGAATAATAGTACGTTTACTAAGTCTCAATACATCCATAATGTTCTATTAAAATCCCCTTTATCAATATAGTTATCAATGTTTCATCAGTATATTCTTAAAATATTTCAATTAAATAATTTTATTTTAATTAAATTCTTTTCTCTTGGTATAATAAAAAATAAACAATACTTTATCCACCACATTTCAATATTAACAATAGGTTACATTCATATCTTTAATATTTCACTATCTACCAAATGATTTACAAATTATATTATTGGATTTATTCCAACAAAAAAATTATATAGTGTAACTGTATCACATCTATTAACTGATGATTGATTTTTTACATAATATGAAACTAGTACTACATCATAATAATAATATCTTGATAAAATACACTCAATAACCAATATAATCACTATATTATTCATCATTCAGTTCATTCATCCTATAAGTATATTTTATTACATTTTTATAACATGATATTTCATATTTAAAACCATATATTTTAAATAATTTTTACTTTTATTGGGGTAAAGTCAATAAAATATTCAGACCATAGAACTTTGATCATTCTTACACAATTATTTTCAAAAAAAATTACAATCCTTGACACATAATATAGCTTTATCAAATATATATCTTTGTTGCATAATATTATGATATTATAATTAGTTAATGATATATGATACATTTTAACATTAGTCTGCTTTGTTCTTGTTTCCACATAAATATGTGTTTACTATTTTATGTATATATATTTTTCTAATTTTCATCATATTATATGTGTTTCAAACCATATTATGTTTTAATAAATATGTCACATGTCTTATAACACCATCTCTATAAAATTGGTATAATATTTACCACATTATACATTGAGATATTCTCATTAAATCATTAAATAATATTACATAACAATCAAAACTAATAGATGAATGTAAATTGTATTCTTATTAAAAATACCAAAATATATTGGGGACACAAGTAAATAGGACCGAGGGAATCATCCCTTGTAATGATCATTTATGTTTTGATTTATTTCTATCCACTCGATTTAAACTTCTAGACCTATTTAATACATTGATTAATTCTTTTGGTTTTGTCTTCTTAAAACAAAAAACCCTATTATTAAATTATAATTTTAGTCTAGAGTCATATTATTTACTCATATGGGGTAATAAAGCTGAATTAAATAAACAAATAGAAGAATGATTCAATTTTACATTTCCATTACCATTGTTTCGTTCATCTAAATTTTATGTTTATTAAACATTAATTTTTGAATTGAAATATTCAATCCATAAGATTTATTAAATTATTGGTCTTTAATTTATTTTCCATCGTATGTGATGAATATTCACTTTTAAGAATATTTATACTGTTGTAATTTCTTTCCATAAATTACAATTTGAAAAATATCAATATAACAACAATAATATTTTTCCCAGCTAAGTGAATTTGATAATTTTATTAACATTTGGGAATCACATTTCTTTTATGAACATGTATATTAATTTGTTATTATTACATATCATATATTAAAAAATTTTCCTTGAAAAAATTTTCCATTATGGTTCTTCTTATTGATATATTTATATTATGATTATTCAAAGATTCTGGTATTTAATATTAAATAAAATGATTTATAACCAAATTTTAAGTTACATAAATAGTTTTTTATTAAATTAATTGTCTTTTATTGTGTAGTATATTGTTTTCCCTATTTATCTTCTTCTAATCACTTAACATCATAAATTTCCTATTCTCACTTTACAAAAAACATTATTTAGTTTATATAGCCAAAAATTGGAAATTATTATATTAGAATTCGTTATATGGTCTTGTTCTAAATTCATCCACATAGGTCTAATATATATGACAGACTCTTAATTAAATTATTTTTTATATTTCAATATTATATTTCTTATGTTTTTCTTTGATCACATTGAATTAACCTACATAATATGTGTTTTTATGATTTCCCATTATATAAAAGCCAATGTTTTCTATTATATATGTTTATTGTTTACTTTATGACTCTTGTTTTGTTTAGTAATGTTCAATTACTTATTTGAATAATATACCAACATTACTTTTATATTCATTTTTCTGCTTAAAATTTCATAATTCAAAATAATCCTCTAATTTATTAATTAATCTTGAAATTTATATTTCTTGAGATTACATCATGTTATCTTAATCTTTAACATATTCATTAAGGAAATTAGTTACCATATTTTTTTTAATATTTTACTAGAATTATACAATTTCATTAAACTTTTCTTTAGTGTATAAATTTTTATCAACCTTATGTTCATGGAAAACCATTTTGAAATAAATAATGTCAATATATTCATTAAATTTATCCAACATTCTATCTATATTATATTTTTTCTATTAAGAATCAATCACTTAAGTGGGACTTCAATATCATTTTTCATATAAACAAAACATTTTTGTTGATATTCACTAACAACATCACTCATCATTATAACCCAAAAATTATTCATGTAGTATTTAAATATTATATTCTTCTTCTCATAGGGTATCCGATTTTACCCCCCATATTCTCACAAATATTTCTCTTTGTATCCTTACTTTTAGTTTGTTAAGAAAACAATATTTATCAAAATTTATTATATAAATTTTTATTTCTTTATATGTTAAAAAAACTAGCATCATCATCATCATCTTATTTTTATATTGGGACCCATGTATAAATTTGTCCAATGTTTCAGTATTTATAACATGATAATAATTTATTTTCTATAAACTATCCTTTTCCAATTATAAAATTATTTAAAACTTTCGAAATAAATTTTATACTTACATATTCATTATCTTCTTAATATAAATATACCATTAGTAGATATATAAAATCCATTTCATTAGAAAAATGAAAAAACTTATGGATTCACTTTGATATAAAAAGACACCAATTTAATTTAAAATTAATCAATATTTACTCAAGCATAGACTTTTAGATAATTTTTGGAACATTTTCATTATAAAAATTTTGATGTCAAATTATGATATTCATCATGAAGTAAAAAATTATAATCATTTTGGAAATACCTGAAATTAAATTATTTGTATGTATTAGTTTTTAAAATAATTCATTACTTCCGTCACAAAAATACATTTTTAAGTGTCTAAATTTGATACATTAAACATAAATCCAGAACGCTTTCAAATTATATCACCTTTACAAATAATGTACAATTTATCATACATTTATTTTTAAAACGATAGATTTATAATATTATTATATAAAAAATTAAAAATGATATAGGAAAACAATCGATAAAATAGACATAATTATTTAATAGGTCTAATTAGTTTCCATAAAATAAATCCTTATGTTATCACTTATTAATATTCTATTTATTATAATTGAATATATTTCTATTATAAGTGATTGATGTTTATAATTCTTAATTTTTTTTACATATTTTAAACTTTATGATATCTAGTATAGAAACTCAATTTATATTTAGTACATTTTCAATGCCAATATGTATTTTAGGTCAATAATTTCATAATGTATGAACCTTTTGAATATGATTCTAATTGAAGGATTATCAGTATATGGAGGTTAGTGAATAAGGGTGTTCGATATCAAAAAAAATAATTATATATTGAGGAATCTAATCGATATGTAAGTAGTAACACCTCATATATTATCATATATGAAAGAAAATAAAAAAAATGTCGTACCAAATCTCAGGGATAAAATTATTTTTATTTGGTTTTCCCTCCATTGTAGATGTGTGAATGAAAGAAATACAAACAACATGTTACCACTATAACAAAATCAATAATTATAAATTGTAATTTTTTTCATCATCCATGAACTCATGAGTTTTATTTTTACTCCCTAATTATCACTTTTCATCAACTAATTTATCAGTGGGATCAAAATATTGGTTTACATGACTTTAAAAAAATGACAAATTAAATATGGATTTATAAAACTAGAAAATTATTATCACTTAAAAACCAATTTTTTTATGAATGTAATATTAAACATTTACATTATATATCTTCTATTAGAATTTTTATTTAAAATGAGCCTCAAAATAATTATATCAAATATATTTCCCTTTTTCTTCCTTGTATATATATTAATTCTCTTTTTTGTGGGATCACTGTATATAATCACTCCAAAAGCTACTCCTTATTTATTTTCTGCAAAATAACATGTCAAATATTACTTTATTATAAGATCCATTATATGAGTGTATTAATTGGATTTATTATAGTGGTACTCTATCTATTTGTCAATTTTCTTTATAAAATATCCACCTTAGACAAAATATTTTGAAGAATCATCAAGAATTATTCGATAATTCAATAGATAGTTTCCATGGTCATCCCATACAAAATCACTATCCATATAAAAATTTTCGAAAAACAAAACAGAGTAATAATTTCATATTTTAATCCATTGAATTAATTTCATTTATGGTTTTTTCGATTTTAGTATAGAATTGTGTTGTTTTAATATTTCATTGAACAATGAGATTTTTATATATAAAAGATTATTTATAAAGAAGATTCAGGAAAATGGCTTTCTTATATCATCATTCTATCAATTTTGAAATATGGTCGTTCTATTTTTTCATGGATCCATGTCCTGTTCATCTAAACATTTTTATCTCATATAAACATTATATAACTAACTCAATGAAATATGAATTCATCAAAATTTGGAATTGGGGCATTCCATTTTGGAATACGGACCATGCTATTTACTTGATATATTCTTTTCTACTTCTCAAATGATAATGTAATTTTATCTGGTATAGAGGTATTATAACTCATTAATAAAGTTTAGAGTAGTTTTCAAGAGAGAATATACTATTTAATAGGGAATAATTCCTATGACCACTAGTGAAATTATTCAATTAATATATAATATTTTAGGTTTTTACATAATGAAATGTTTTGTGTGAATTTGGAATTGTATGATTTTTTTAAATGTTATATAAAGAGTGATTATATTTTATATGTTAGGAAATTTATAATTAATGTTTATATATGGGGGGATGATTAAAAAATCATGTAAGTTTTTTTTGGGGAATTTTAAGTTTTATAATATTTATGAGGATGAAGGAGGTGTCCTTAAGGTACTGGTTTTCTTCCAACTTGGTAACCAATGATTAATCTAGTGCTGATTTCGCCACAATAGTACTAATAGGTGGCATGTTGTCATCTAACTAGTAGTTGGTGTATAAAATTTTTTAGATTTAAAATGTGGGATAACTTTCCTTGTCACTTACATTCATTTAATACTTTAGTGGCCTTCCCTAATACCATTTTTTCATTCATCCAAATGTCTATGGAGAGATTCCTGTGGGACACTATTTCCATACCATTTTTTTTACTTTATCAATGACATACAATGTATTATTAAACACAAAATCAAGGTAGGATCACTTGCATTATTTTATTCGTTCATATTTTTACTATATATATTTTACATTAATTTAGTTACTTATTTCATGATGGATTTCATTATAGGTGGTGAAATCGATTAAATATTATGGGGATTTTGACTGTCATAGTTTTAGGAGACCAAGAAAGACCATCTATAATATATATATATTCATTTTGGTGGAATTACGTCATTCATTGGACTACCATAAAAATTCCTTTTTTTGGGATAAAATTTATGACAATATAGATTATTAATGTTTGATATTTTGTAATTATTTTTATTAAATATATGTTATGAGATTTTGACAATATTTTTATATTATTATATTTGTGATATCAATATAGAGATACGATTTATCATTTTTATAATGATTCTATGTAGTTAATGTATTATAATAATATCACAGATAGAAAATAATTCTATTCACTATTAAACCCTTATTTTATTAGGTTTTAATAACATTTAAATAAAACGTTTGGAAATATAAATTGGTGTCTTATAAATAGAAATTCACAGGTTTAATTGAACTTACGTTCATCACAATATTATTAAAATATTTAGAATGTTTCATGTTAATACTTCATTCAATAACTCAATATTGGTATTATAATAATTGTTAGTACATTGATAAGTATTTTTCATTATGAATCATATGTGGAATTATGGATGGAATGTTTATTTTATTCTAAAAATAATTGAATATTTGGTCAAATATACTAAATTTTACATCATTAGGTATCTCTATGGTACTTTATAATATTCTTATTATAATTTGAAATTAGTTATAGAACCTTGATTATTTTGTATATATTATTCATGATATTTACATTTTTTATAAATTTTAAAGATTCAATGAATAAACAATTCCTTTTCATGGATAACCTAAATGAATATCACATTAATGAATAATAAAAACATGCAGTTATTATATTGAATTAGTAGTGAGATAATGGCTTGGTTTATTGGATTAGAAACAGATGTTTCAAAATTTTACAAATTTACCTTTAATTAATGTTAGTTAAATGTAAAATAATTTTACATGGAAATAATCTTTTCATATGATTTTGGTTATTAAAGAACCACTAGGAATCAGTGTTTAGTATAAAATGCAATATTAAAAAATGAATTATAATGATTAGTTAAAGAATATTAGTTTTTATTTATGTTTAACTAGTTGATTCATTTAAATACATGTTTTTATTTATCTCATAAAACATGTATTTAATCTATAATTACTTGGAAGAGTTATTCTTAACTAATTCATTTATACCCCATTAAGTAATCTTTGGTTAGGAATTTGGGATAATTTTTTTCAGTTCATTATTTTTGCCGTCATTTACTTGTTTTTTATTAATTAATTTTGAAATATTATAATGATCATTACTAGTTGAGGTTGGGGTGATCAATTAATGTTAATTTGTCTTTCTATATTCTTATTTATTTATTTCATCCCATGGTTCCTTCATTTATTTATTTAAAATCCTTATACTATTTGGGAAAAAATGTCTATTTTATTTTTTCCCTTATCAATGGCCATTATACTGGTGATATTGTGTAGTCCCTAGAGTGTGATGATATAGTTGTGTTTAGAATTTTGGGAAACACCTAAATGTTATAGTATCTTGTTTATGGTGTGTGTGATCAGGAATTACTTTTTTAATTTAATAATTTATTTGAGATTATATATTTAATGTTATGATATAAATTGTGAATGAGTCTTAAAGTGTATGATTCTTGAGTAATAAAAATTATTTTCATGAGATGTCTCTACATGTTAAATGGAAATATTTTGAGAGAATTGGCACACATAACCTTATAATTAAAAAATAGTCTCTTTTTGAATTTTTTTTAAAATTATTTCTTCTTTATATTAAATGTTTAAATTAAATAAATTTTTTCCTACAAAAATTTATTCATGTAAGTAGTTAGAATTAGATGGTGACATTCTATTTCATGTGTTATATATTGTTGAAAAGAAATAATACAGAATTACCAACTTATTTATATATATATATATATCTATATTACTTAATAGTCGGTTAGAGGGTTTTTTAGAAAGCTAATACTCTGGTGAATATTTCTTGAAGGTACCATAAACCATTAAAGATGGATCATATGAGTTGTATTGTTATTCAAACCATAAATTACAACTATTATAATTATTATTCTGGAATAATTTTTTTATTGATTATAAATATTTTCCTTTGGCATTTGATGAACATGTAATTGATGAGGAATTCCCCATATTACTATATAGGGGTGCTGAGCGCATTCACCAAATTTTACCTTTCAAAAATATAGGTGTTCATAATGGTATATGGTATCATTATACCCTTCCTCTATTCTCGTATGCATATTAGAATATTATTAGTTTAACATTTCCCAAAAATAGGTTACTCTAGAACCAAATTTGTTAAATAGGTTCCTATCAATAGATATGTTTCTATAAGTGGACTAGTTTTTTACTATCATAATTTATAGACAATGTTAATGAAGTTTTTCATAAATTGAGTGGCTTGAGAGTCAACCATTGAGATTCAATCATTTATGCATTTAATGATGTTTATTAAATATGTCAGCTTATATTTTTTAAAATGATATGCATGTGTATTTTTCGATGTGGTGAATGCAAAGAATTACCTAAGAAAATATTACATTGTTTTAGATAAATATTAAATACATCACACAATGAAAAATGACCCAGAACCATAATGGTTTACAATATTTGGAAACTAGATATATAATAATATAATTTCATGAACAATCTTAAATATCAAACATATAGTTATTATCATATAGTAATATTCTTAATCATGTCATATATAATACAATTCATTATAATCTGGGGGGATTAAGACCTAAGAAAGAGTGATCCTAGATACATAATCAGATTTATCATGGAAGAAATCAATAAAATATCACAAGTGAGCATAATATAAGAATAATGGTATCATATATTTATCATAACTTATAAAATTTCTACCTAATCAGTCATAGATCATAATTAATGTGTCATGTCATAAAAATATTTATTAACTAAATGCGTGATCCATAATAGTGTGAAATCATCAATAATAAATCCCAATCAATAAAAGTTTTTCATATCCCAAAGAACATTTCAACATAATTTTATTCACAATCATTATAATTGAGACTCATTTCATTACCCAAGTCCAATATCTCATACTATAATAATGTAATGGATATAGTGGTATGGTTGATTGGGTTCACTCCCCATTTCTATTTCATTTATGGTGGATAATGTCCCATATTTATTTGAATTCACACACCACAACTTTTTTATAATATAATGAAATATAAATCCTGAACCATTGTATTTGAGATCTTGATAATGTTGGGCCATTCAATAAAATAATCAAAACTATACATATATGTTCCATAAGAAAATGTTTTTTTCATTTAATCATAGCTTAATTAACCCATAAGAATGAAATACCTTTCAAGTAAACATCATATAAATAGTATTATGATTTTCCATGGAAGGAAGTAAATTAAATGGCTTCCTAAAATCATATCCCTTGTAAATAAAAAAAATATGAAGGATATTGACATAATTGTGATATTATCTTATTAATGACCTTAAAAACCCATTATAAATAAAACGTAAATATCATTTTGTGTTCATAATATTAAAACACTTG
Source organism: Viscum album (assembly GCA_963277665.1). Taxonomy (NCBI): domain Eukaryota; kingdom Viridiplantae; phylum Streptophyta; class Magnoliopsida; order Santalales; family Viscaceae; genus Viscum; species Viscum album. The sequence goes on from CAUJRU010000094.1 coordinate 418,194, forward strand.
AAATGTTTATGAAAATGGGAATTTTATTTTATTCTTAATCCCATTTAAAATATAAACAGAATTAAAACCATTAAGAGGATACATAATATAAGGAATGTATTTTCCAAATGTATTCATTAAAAAATAATTTTATTACTTTTGTAAATAAATTAAAAAAAATTTCATACATAGAACATTTAAAATTACTCATAATAATTAGTATTTACAAAAATAATAGTTAGTAGAAAATACCATTATTATGCATTTAAATATTGGAGAAAACTTCTAAAAACATTTTTAAGAACTTATAAATAATGTAGAATGTTTTATGGCCAAAAAAGTGAAACAAGGTTATCTTATTTATAAATAACTATTTACATATTTTTGAGAACCAAAGAGGAACATATTGAAAAGAATAATTGAAAAAAAATTAAAAAATTTTATTTGAAAAAATGGTTGAGTTTTAGGAGAGAGAAATTATCTGATTTCCTAAAAGGAAATTTATACATGAAAATTCTGGATTAAAAATTGAATTGTAATATTCCCCATTTCCGCAAGTCTTAAATTTCATAAAACATGGTCGAACCTCTTAAATGATAAATTTATATCTAATAAAAAATAATAAAAAAACAATATTTATACTTACATTAATATATATGATTCATTCATAATTTTATAGAAGTTATTTATTTTAATTATCCACTAAAATAAAAATTATAGGTTTTAACTAATCTTTTCTTCAAGAATATTTCAGTTTTGTGATTTCAATAATTTCTACATGGTCATGGTTTAATAATATATATAATAATAATGATACTATAAATTTAATATATATTTATTATATATATATCACTTAAAATTCTAGCATATGTAATGATAAAAATTTAATTCAATCACTTCGTGGTGGTGGTAGCCCACAAGTATACATTAGTAATTCTTTTATTTTTCATTTTTTAAAAATGTGATAAAAAAGGATCTAAAAATAACATGATTAAATTTTTGTATTGGTAATATTTTAATTGTATTATATTGTTATGGTTATTGAATAATTTGTGGAGTTGGATGAAAAAAGAATCATGAAATAATAATTAATGACAATCACTACATCTTTGAGTGTCTTTATTTAGCTTACATCTTAAGCCCATTTTGGATGGAATTTTTGAAGAAATGATCACTATAATGTCTAGAAGAAATTTGGTAATATATTTGGTTATTCATTTTATGACCTAGAGTTCTCATTTATCTTAAAAAGTGAGGATACGATGTTCTCTTTTATTGGGTAGTGGGGGTGGGAACATTGTAAATATTCAATGTTTTGACATATTATATGGTCATTTTCATTTGATAGTGGATCCAAATGTCCATAATATTGGATAATGGATATAATACAGTTTAAATAAAGTTAACCAATATTATTTTGATTTTTTGAGAGATAATTAATGACTTATTTTGTTTAACCCACTCTTTAACTCTTTTATCCCTTGACGTACTGAAAAGATTTATACCATTGTCATGATTCATTATGGATGAAAATACATTTGACCATATTAAGAATAAAATTTATATTGATTTAAAATATTGAATCCAATTTTTATATTAAATTACATACTGTGGTATAAACTAATCTAACATCCACACACTGAACTCGCAAAGCTAATTTTTTTGGAATAATTTATTTTAAGAATAAACATAATATTATAATAATTATGTTCCTAGTAAAAAACATTATATGAATGATAAAAACCATATTTAAGTATATTATCGAAACATTTCTCTATAATCATTCATAGATAGTAATAAATCTAATTTATTGAGCTATAAATTAGTGTGTATAAAAAAAATATGAAAAAGATCTATTTTTACCATCAAAACATTTTAAATTAATTACTAACCATTTGAAAACAAATTTATGAATAATAAACACCTTTTCATGTGTAAAAGCAGTTTTCCACATGTATAATCAAGAAAATAAGATAAATAAAATTTCGAATAAACTGTATAATGAATTTTTTTTCAAAAAACATTTCAATTAAGGATATAATTAATATTATAATAATGACATATAATTTCAAAACTCTTTCATGAATATTATTACTTTAATTTTATTAATCTAACTATCCAAAATAATTATTTTATTTTACAATTTTAGTTATAATTATTTAATTTTAATTGCTGATTCATGAATCATATCATATCATATTAATTCAACCGATAAATATTAATTCATTATAAAATATCAAGGGTGTTACATTCTACACACTTATAATAATTTCCCCCCTAAAACAGTTATTCTAATAGAAATACATGAGGATACATCTACCTCATTATATCCTTAGTTTCCGACACATATTTCTCAAATTTCAGATTCCTCTAGAAAAATATGATGATGTGATTTTTTCTGTTCTATATAGTTTTATCTCGATGATCCATGATTTGTACAAAAAATTCTTCATATTAAAGATCATACTACAAAATTATAACAAATCTGTTTAGAACATTTGAAGGATCAATTATGTAATATTTCGAAAGAGTCACATGGAACACATCATGAACTTCAAATATGTTTTTTGGAATTTCCAAGAAAGAATTAATTGACCAAATATGAAATATAATCTCATAGGTACTAATTGAATATGTGACACATATTCAATTTCAATCCAATCCACAAACACTTACTTTATGGTGATATCTATAAAATTAATTTCTCTCCAACATCAGACTCTATATGCAATGGATATTTATTAGTGAAACTCTTATGTTGACTATAAAATTCCATGATATTTTATTGAATGAATCAAAATTCCAATATAATTTCTTTAAATAACTCAATTCCCAAAAGACTCTAGTTTCTAATTTCGTACTAATATCATAGAGTTAAACACATCTTTTTATAGAGGGCGTCGTAAGGAGTAATCTAAAATCTCTTGTAAAAACTAATTTTATATGAAAATTCATCTACTGTAATGTTTTGATCACAACTTCCTTTAAATTAAATAGATTAATTGATCACTAATGGTATTATGGTTTCAATAGTTCTCTAAGAATGTCCATTTTTTCAGGACGATACGTTGTGTTAAAGATAATTTGGTGTTTACAACTTGTTTATGACTTCTCATGGATTTAGAGGTAATACTTTTATCTTTGTTAGATATAATTTGTAATTGTACTCCACTAAACCTTTCCAAATCCTTAATTTATGTCTCATATATTTTTAATTTGACAAATATTACCTAATATTTATATGATTCAATGAATTTGTAATTCGATTTACTATACCCAAACAGTTTTATGACCTTTGTTTATATTGGTAAATTCTATAATGAAATCAAATATAATATTTCTTATTTATATATAGGTATGGTTAATAGTTTCTTTATTCCACAATAATTCTAAAGTTCACCCTTAACATACTGACATACATGGCATCGAGATATAAACTCTGAAATATACCTCTTTATGTTATCTCGCCAGAAATGTTCCTTGGTATATCGATACATATTTTTTCTCCCAAGATTGATATATAAATATGAAATATGTTTTTAATACAATAAATAATTCTTAAATAATATAATTATATATATATACTCAATTCCAAAACATTATAAATCTAGAACTATGATAGATAAACTCATGAACATTCCATACCTTCTTTTGAAACTCTTTATCATCCTTATTTACCTATTCAATATTCACATAAATGGATAGTTAAAAATTCAAATGAGTAAGATATTATATATTCCTATACATAGTGATTTTAATATCCATCATTTAAAAATTTATTAATATTATATCTCTATCAATCATCCTAAAAAAAGATATCACACCCCTTTTGAATCAAGATCTCAGTCTCTTGATTCTTTTTCCTGGGGTGGTAATCTATTGATCAATCATAAACATTAATAAAATCATACCAGTTCCTTTTTCTAATGTTAAACTCTCTTTGTGTGAATATATACCAATTTTTTTTTGATTTATATATATAATAGCTTTCACTATAAAAATAATTCATCTATATCATCAATATATTACAATAACAAAATATAAGTCATGAGTTGACTAATTTATCTTTTGAAACATCAATTTACATGAGTAATATGCCATAAACATGAAAATATTAATAAATACACATCCCAACATCTTCAATGATGTGTCAATGTATACCAGAAACTCTTATTCACAATAAGTTAGTGTAATAATCGGCTCCCTAACTAGATTTCTCTTTTATTTAATGAAATTATGTTCATATTCATCAACCTAAATGAAAATTCCACCCTTATTCTTCAAATGGTCTAGTGTAATTTTTATCTCTGAGAAACATTTTTAAAAAAATTGATAATACCCACTAAATCTAAGAAAACTACAAACATTATTCACTGTGGTTGGTATAATCCAATGTTAAATAAATTCCTTTGTAATGACCCAACCCCTTGGGGTCCACCAATATAGTGGAACACTAAGATGTCACAACCCCATACTCAACTACAATAGGCTATGGGTCGGAGAAAATCCCCAAGAAAGCATAATATATAATAGAATTTCTATTTTAATTGTACCTATATCCACATACCAAACAGTGTTCATGAAACAAGGAATATGAATAATAAAATCTAGTAATATCTAGAGTAAACCATGTATGTAATGACCTCTAGGGAATACATAAAAGTTCAAAAGATGAAAAACAATGTGTAAAGGGGAAAAATAAAAGACCAACCCGAAATAAAGGACCAATTTGAAAAAAATATAGAATAAAGAAAGCTAAAAGAGATTATATCCAAATCTCTATGACCAGCCATCATACATGGCCTAATCACTTGAGTATTACTATGCTCCACTGATTTCACCACCAAAATATTCATCATAAATATAATATATGATATGTAAAGGAAAATACCATCTAGGGGTGAATATAAACATTCCTTGTAATAATCTTTGAAAACCATAATGGGATAAATAGAAATATATAACAATGATTTTCTCAACCCAATGAAGGAATATTAATCACAATTTAACAAAAAAACCATAAAACCCAAATATTCCCAACCAGAAGCCTAAATAAATAGAGAAAGTGGATCTCCATCTATGTATCCTAGAAATGAATATTTATTCCCCCTTTATCTCAAATATTATGTCACTAATTACCGATATCTCATTTTTCTATCCAAGAATGTGTTGTGGGGGATCCACACCTCACAACTTATCAAAAACACGAGGTGGCCCAATCTTCAATAAGGCACCATCACTATCGTATTATACAGGGGTTTAACTCAATATAGAGAGGATCCACATCAAATAATGTGAGTTGGATTCCACTATAAATATGGTCAGGGGACCCACTCCATAGTGAAATACTGTAATTCCACTCAAATAATATAGGATGTGTGCCCTAGCCCAATTGGAGCTTTAGGTATATATACAAGACTTGTACACTAGTGATTTAGGGGGTTCCAGAAAAATAATCGAGGAACAACACCCTTGCATGAGAGGGTTAGGAAACTCTGTAGATATTGATAGAGGACTCACAAACTAGTGTATAAAGTGTTTTAACAATCTATGAATGGAATAATCACACCCAATTAGCAAAGGTTGTCCCACATAGAGGGTACTGTGTAATTACTTGGACTCTTTCAATGATATTTTTTAAAAATAAATGTGTGTTATATTATATTATATATGTATTATACACATAAACACATAGATAACCGAACATCACATTATTTCATTAATGAAAATAGCTATATTAGTTATAAATATTACCAATTAATATTCTAATCATTTCAATCAGAAATAAATTAAAAAATATGAAAGGGAATGTTCTTGATTGCCCCAATCTTCTAGAATCTTCTTCCCTTGGGAGAATATTATAGAAATGTAAAACAATTAGTTAACTAATCATCATCTAATAAAATGAAAATATATAACATTTGGAGGCACTTTAGTGAATAATGAGATAACGAATTATTTGGTATATATAGTAGGTAATTTGACCATTGGAATAGTAATGTGACTATTGGTAATAGTAACATGATCGTTGGGAATATTAATCAGACTGTTAGAATAGTAATTTAATTTCTCAATAAAAAATAGAGATATAAATAGTATTTATGATGGTTAATTTATGTTAATATAAATATTATAATTTCTGAAAATAAATATCATTATTAATGAACACAATGAAAATATAGGCTCATTCTTATTAAAATGTATTGTAAATTATTTCCAAATTTTTTTATTTTATATTAAAAATTAAAATTAACTATGTCTGAAATTTATTTGGATAATATTAATATCATTTAGTAAATTTCCATGTCTAAATTTTACCTAGGGTGTTTTTTGGTAATGTTTTAAAATACATTAATTTTCAGGTGAATAGTAAAAATTTAATTTTCCACGTAACTAGTGTATCATAAATTACAACATTGAAGATAGAATAATGAAATAATAATTTATAAAATATCACAGAAACATATTTACTTTCATTAATGGTTTATGAAAATAAAATAAAATTAATTTTAAACCCTAAAAATAAATTTCAATAACCTAATGTCAATCGTTTTTCACAAAAAATAACAATTATCCCTTTTTACAACTATCATTTTTAATAAAAAACGTGAACTAAAATTATTAATGATTTTAAAATCATAAGAAAGTTATATTATATTGAAATATTATTTATATTGTCTATAATTCTCTATTACATGTTCTACCTTTGATAACATATTTTATTTATTATTTTATTCTAAAAATACACCTCTCCTAAAGTATAAATAAACCGTATTCCACCAATAGGAAAAATAATCCTACCTCAATTTATATAGATAGTTTTATGACCAAATCCTCCATATCATGATTTTTATAATATCTAGGGTTGTTTTTCAGTAAACCGACAACAAACATCAAGGGAGTTCTAGTGTTATACAAGATGGTCTACACCAAAGAAAGTGCATTATTTTACCAACTCTTGACAATTTTTATTCATCTCTTTCTCTTTCTCAATTAACTTGAAAATATGGTCTTATAAAAATATTAATAAATTAAGTTAAAATTTTATTAATTATTTTAACCTATTGGATGTACCATCATTATGACATATATAAATTTCAAACTTCCTTTTCCTGCTCATTCAACAATATCCTGTCAACATTCAATTAATCACCAATGACGGCATTTCCAATATTTTTATTATCACGAAACCAATTTTTGGTTAGAGTAAATTATTAATGGGATATAAAGGTAAAAATATTTAAATTTATTATTATATAATTAATTATACTAATTTATAAATGACCAAGAACAAAAATAGAGACATTGAAACCAAATAGGAACGTTTTATGGAAGACATGATATAAAGATACTTTATCTTTAGAAAAGGGAATAAATAAATACAATGCATTAATTAGAATTGATAAATATTTCATATTGTAACATAAATCAATTTTTTGTTTTTTGTAATAAATCTATGTTTATTATTTTAGAGGCATAAAAGCAAAGAAATAATGTAGGAATTAAGGTAAGGTTATTCTAGAACCAAACTCCCGCTCATTAGGTTTACCCTATTTCATATCATTTTCCATATGGATTTTATTATAATGTTACTTAAATATCATTTACCTCTTCATAAATTTTTTTAGGGATATAGATGTTACCACCGTGATTTATAAGTTAAACAAAATATTTTCCAAAAAATATTTTTTCTTTAACAAAATATTTTTTACTCCTCTTGAGTTTTTTCTTATTCAGTCAATAATGATGATGTTTATTGATAATAATTTCGTCCATATTCAATTTTGAACCCCACCATTTTCATTAAATTATTTTTGACTATTTCTATAGTTATTGCATTCTTTTCCATGGGTTATTTCATGACTATGATTGTTATATATTCTATGTGGAATTCCTGATTCTGTAAATATTATGATATGATGGGTGGTCCCCAAATTATATTGGCCTCCAATAGATTGGGTAATGTGACTTATATAAAAATTTACTGTGTATTTTTATTGAACAAGATATTATATGTTTTTATAGTGATGATGTTTGATTATACTAATATTTTATTAGTGAATATGATGCTGGATGTGTTCACAACATTGTGGGGTATTTAACCACTATGACATGATGTTTAATTTTTATGCATTACCACATTCCATGCCTTTATCAAATGTTTCCCTCATTATTATGATTATTATAATATTCTTATGATGTTATTATTATAATTATACTCACCCAGGTTTTATTGATTAATTTCTCTTATCCCTCCTCTTATTGGTCTTTTATTTCATCCTTTTCATTGATGTAAATATTCATGTGATATCATGTACTAAGGATAAAATTATTTTTTATCGGGATAAATAAGAATAATTTAAATAAATGATAATGTTTTATTATGTTCATGTATTGTATGATCCAAATTTTCCTAATATTCTATACATTTTGATCCTCCCATGTATAAAGATTACATTGGGTATCTTTAAAATGATGTAATAATAATGTAATAAAAATTAGGGTCACTATAGCTATTATCAAGGTTATAGTTTAGTTAATTTGGTAATTAGTATTAGAAAACATTAGTTTCAACCCTTTGGATATGTCTATGTATATGTAAACATCCATGATGCTTTTTTTTAGAAAAAATAAAAACATAGAATTCTTAAAAGAATGTTACTTATAGTTAATTATGAAACATAATAAATTATTTATTCATGCTTTGTTGACTTTTTTTGAAAGGTTTTTTATTGTAGAAAATGGTGGGAATGAGGATAAAGTAGGCCTACAACCCATTTTATGGACAATGCATTGATTATCCAAATGAAATCCAAAATTTTATATGAGGTTGAGTTCGAAAAACTGTGGTAATATTTACCCACCTTTCTCAGGATATAAAAACTAACCTAGACCATGTGGAATTAAATCCTTCACCAAAAAAGGAACAACTAACTATTGTGGATTTTATATGGAAATGGCCACCAATGTTTAGTTTATCTTCTGATCCACATTTAATAGATGAGTGGGTTAACTCAATAGAGAAGATCCTTTTTATGATCCAGTATTCTAAGAAGGGGAAACTGAATCTAACCATCTTTCATTTAGATAGATAATTCGATCATTGGTTGATGTTGATAAGGAACACCAAGCCGAAGGATGGAAAGGATGTGATGATGTTGGAATAATTTTATAAAAACAATTTATAACAAGTATTTCAATTGAACTCTTATAAGAAATATAGAGATAGAATTCATAATATTGAACTAAAAGGAATGTAAATCTTTAGCAGATAATGAGAAGAATTCTACAAGTATTTTGAGATAAACTTTGGAATTTTTTATCAATGATGATAAAAATATAGATAAATTCTTTAGTGGATTAAAAATAATTATCAAAATGATCTCTCTTTCTAAGTCTTTTGATGTTGTCAAGAGGTTGTTCGATGCTCTCTAAAATTTGAGATGGTGCTTCTATATTATTTATTTGGGCATGGAGATAAGAAGTGAATAATGGATTTTCAATCTATTAGGTATAATGAAAAAGAAGGAAAGAATATCCAACCACCCACATGTAAAAGCTTTGGGAAGAAACATAATGGGAACTACCTCTAAAGGATAGAAAAATTATTTATGTTTGTAAGTTAAGGCCTCCATGAATATCGAATAGTAATGAAGAATCCCACCAACCTAATAGAGGGAATTAATCCACCTTTTCATGTGCTTCTCATGGTTCAATTGTTAAACTTTTGAGAGAAAGGAAACTATAAAATACAGTTCACTAAACCACATGTCTTTGAGGGTAATCAGTGTCTGAAACCACCAAATAAAATGTAGAAAGGAAAACTATATTCAATCACTAATGATAATTTGGTTCATGAAAATGATGTTATACATGGTATACATCCTATTTAATTAAGAATGTAAATTTTTTTATCTGATTTTAGTACTACACATTCTTTTTTATTCGGAATGTTTTTTAGAGATATTGAATCAAATCCCCAAGATCTTTAGGTAGAGAAATATATAAAAACACTTATTTGGGAAAAAATTGCAACCGATGTGTTTGAATCCTGTTCTATTATTGTAAGTGGGAATATTATTCCACCTAATCTTATAATTCATCTCTTGATGTAATTAGAGGATATACTAAGCATGGATTGGATCTAATTATATATAAAATGAATAAATTATCAGGAAACGGAAATCTATTTTCATTTTATAAACCATCCCATTCTCCACTCTTAATAAAAGGAAGGCAATGGATCTCATTTGGAAAATCCATCAATGGTGTGCATGTTGATACCCTTTAAAGAATCATATCTTTCCCAAATTTTTGAGTTAAAATAGGATATTAACCTCAGGGAAATGCACATTATGATGGAATACATTGACATTTTTATAGAAAAGTTACCCATGCTTCACCTATACCATGATGTAGAGTTTTCAATAGAGCATATTCTATGGGATAATTTTACCATTAAATTACCCTAGAGGATAACCCAATTGAACAAGAGTATTAAATGAATTAATTGTGAAAGAATTTAAAACAAGGTTTCATTCACCATAGTGCATCACCATGGGTGCACCGATGCTCTTTTAAATGAAAAAGGAGGGTTAAATATATTTATGTATCGATTACCAGGAGCTCAAAAAAAACTATAATGAACAAGAATAATGTGCCAAGGATTTATGAATTTTTTAATCAACTATCAAGAGAAAATTAATTATAAATGGTGGATCTTCATTCCATATATAATCAATTAAAGGTGAATAAGGGAGATATTTAAAAGATGTTTTCCACACAAGGTATAGGAACTGTGATTTCATTGCGATTCACTCTGGACTTACTAATTCCCCATACAATATTTAGGTATTTTATGAATAGAGTCATTTGATACTATTTATACATTTTTTTCATTTTTTATCAACAATATACTCATTTAGTCTAAGAGAAAGGGGAAACATGACGAGAGTCCATGGATTATACTATATGTATTTCCCCAGTCTAGGTAGCCCAGAGTCGGTGCATTATTTTATTACATTGACATGATTTCTAATGAATCAAATCCCAGAGTACTGAATAGTGTAGAAATATTGTATTGCCCAATTATATTCATGATACCCATAATACATTGGGAAGAAAATATAATATTAAACAATATAAAATAAAATAAAATTGAATCCTTCAAAGCTTATACAATGATTTTTTCTCCATATCATGGGGCAGCAAATCATAAGAAATGGGTGAGCTCAGATGCTCATTAAGGTTAAGAAATAAAACATAAGATATCATAAACATAAACACTAGGCATGGTGAACAAAAAAATGTATACATGCCATTAAAAATAAACATGAACACATTATGAAAGGAATAAAAGATGAAAAATAATTATACATTAAAACATAATCATGGGTATTTTACTTGTCAAATAACCACAGGAACTGTCAATTAATAGCTTCATAATAAGGGAATGTATAATTCTATACATCATAACCATACGGTCATATCCTCATTCCAAGACCATAAATAATCATACGGTCAAGGTTTCATGCCAATACTCAAGTTTTTCACATGGGACCTACCAACGCATGAAGGGGATATATCAGGCACCACTTATCATGTAATAAGTCCAATTAATTTGACATATGAATGAAGATATACATTAATAGAATATAAATTCATATTAAAACTAAAATATGAAATGTAAATAGCTTCCCCTAATCATTAAACATAAACACTAACCATTCTATGTAATATAGTGAATGGTATAAAAATAGCACATCCCTAGTCAAACTAATCAGAAACCCTTCCAAAACATATTAGAAATTATATCATATAAGATACACCTCAAATAAGTACAATAATTAACAACGATGTTGATATAAATGAATATTCTTTTAATTGATACCATTGAAAATTTCTTAAGGAAAGAATCCTTGAACATTCCAAAGTGTCCCATACCACATTGAAATATTTAAATCATAATACCATATAATATCAAGGTAATAAGAAGACTCTTGAGATGAAATACCAAAGGGTATTACATACATAACATGGAATTAATAAGTGGTTAACAAGGCATATATCTCATAAAAGATAAAGTGAGATGAGAAAAATCTTTTTTACTTTGGAAAGAAGTATTATTTTTGAAAATCATTTGTATTTTCCATGAAATTAGATTGTTAAACATTTATATCATAGAAAAGAAGAGGGAATAAAATTGAAATTATATTTGAATAAAACAATTCCCACCAATGTGATACATGAAAAAATATTTTTTAATGAAGCTTTATAAATAAACCATTTTATTGTAGTTTAATGAAAATATTAAATATATTTTGAAGCAGAAGGTCATGTTTGTTTTCATAAAACTAGAAATGAAAGAAGATATATTTTAATGATAAAATTTACATTTTATAAAATTGATGGTATAAAACATATTATATAGTGACCATCAATATAGGTAATAATTAGAGAAGTTCCCTTGAATCCGGTATGTATTTCAGAATGATTTTTTGAAAGACCATTTTAAAATATGTAACATCCCCTAAAATAAGTAAGGATTATCGATAGAAAATATGTATAGAACATTAAAACATAATTTATGAGTATTAAATAAAATATAAATAAGAATTTTGTTGAGGTAAGTAGAGATTAAGAGTAACCCGAATTAAAATGGAGATTCGGGTAGAAAACCATACCACTTTGAAATCAATCGAATAATATGACCCAAAATCAATAATTATAAAATGATATATTGAATCCCATGAAATAATAGATTCATGATGTGATAAATAAATGTTCAGTATACATACACCATACTCAAATAATAGTATTTAATAAAGAATATCTCATAAAAATGGAAGTGAGATGAAAAGACACTTACCTTGTGTCTAAATGTATTTTTCACTTGCTCTTAATTTCCTATTGAGTAATCCTCTTTGGGAACCTCCTTAAGGCCTTTGGTTTTGGCCTTTTGGGGAGACTCATAGGTCTTAGATCTGAGGAAGTCACTAGAGAAGAGTATTTGGTCATAAAATTTAGGATCTTCAAGGTTTGGAGTAGGGAAGAGAATAAGGAGTGGGGGTGAGTTTTATATTCGAGGAGAAGAGTGATTTGTCAATGTTTTATTCATCATTTTATTATATTTATCAAGACAATATATAGAATCGATTATTTTGACAAAACATAGTAATAATTTCAAGTTATCTCGAACTAATGGGTTGTTACATCAGCCATGATGCAAGGTTTTGTGTATTTATCTTATAATGTATTATATCGTAAGTTACCGTATTTTCCAATTCCCCCAAAATTAAAGTATTTCATAAAAATACAAAAAATTCACCCTGGCCATTTTTAACGTGTAGAATCTCAAAAAGATATTCATGTTATTAAAATAAATATCCAAATATGAAAATTTTAATTACTAATTAAAATCATGATTTACTCAAAAAATATAGTTTTTAAAATTATAATTGATTTTATAACAACCTAAAAATTATCTAAGGTCTCATTTGATTATACTATAATAATACTATAGAAATATATTGATTTAGGAATACATTTTAGGAAAATAAATTTTCTTTTAAATAAATTTATTAACTATAAAATTGTAATTAAATATTAATTTCTCACAAAAATATCAACACTTAATTATTATCTTTTAAAATATTCACTTTCATTTATAAGGTGCCAATTTTTTTTTTATACTTTCATGGATGAGGTTACTATTCATAAAGATCATGTTACTATTCAAGAGGGTACATTACTATTCATGAGGGTAAGTTAATATTCACCAAAAATTAAGTTGATCCTATCTAACTCTAAATAACTTACTGAAGGTAACTGTGTATGTCCATTTTTCAAAATTCAAAACATAGAAGTAGAAATATTTTGTTCATTGGATAGGTTATAACAAAGTCTTGTTTCAATGTGACTCAATTTTGCGTAAATATAAGCTATCTAATGAATTGAAATTATATAAGAAGAACATTCAATAAAATCTTGGGTGTCATGTTAATAGTGAATTTATTCTTAACATAATTTAGTATATATCAAAAATTTATAATAGTCAACATATGTTATAATCTATTGATAAAAATTAATTTTGTAATAATAAAATACACATATTCATATTAAAATATTCTTTTACACAAAATAATACTGAAAAATTGTATTTGTTTTTAAAATTAATTTTAAAGTAATAAATTTGAAATATGATTATTATTAATTAAAACATGTGATTTTAAATTTTTAGTTTTTTCATAACATAATTTATTTAAAATTATGAAACAATTTACTGGGGTGTTACATTATTCCACCTTCAACAGAATTGTGTCTAGGGAATTTGAAATTTAACTTTGAATGATAATGGTTTATACTTAAAAATTCTATTGTGGGAAACCCATATTGAAAATAGGGTTAAAAAATTTTCTCTTAATAAGGGGGAATTGGAATTAATAGGCTACCACAAATCAATACATTCTATAGGATAACATTAGCGCGGAGTGAAAATATGGACATGGAAGAATAATTTAAACATCAAGTTATGATTGAACGTGATAAATATCATGATCAGATGAAATTTGATTACCACAAAACCATAAACTATGATTAAGAAAATGTTCATTTATATCATTTAAAATATTAATAATAGGACACCATTATTTACCATTTTCCTAGATTTGAGTAGTTATTCCAATCTATAAGAGTATAAATATACAAAAACTTATCCTTTTATTGCACCTCAAACTATCTATACTTCACTAATTAGCACATGTTTCTCCATGTGTTAATGTAATACATCAACCTCTAAAATATTTTACAATGATAAACATAAACCATTCCTAAATGGTTAAAATTTCAATAATGATTCAACACTTTAGAAAGACGTTATTTGAATTTTTATGATGAGCTTGACATTAGCCCTTAATCTACATGAAGTTTCTCTAAATTATCACAGTCCAAACATGTGAACAACATAATCATATATCATCTTGAAATATGGTAATAAAATCAAATACCATAAAACCTTATTGGAAACATGTATTCTTCCATATTCATTAATTTAGATACATGTTATTGGATTTATTCTTTAAATCTAAAAGTTTTGTAACCACCTTAATTATAGCATAGACCACTTTTCGAAAAGTCAATAATTAGTTCCAAGGTAGTCAGTACTTATCCAAATTAACCATGTCTTCATTATTATCTCATCATTATGAATATATTTAGGGTTGTCTTTATGTCAATTATTAATTTTACAAAAAGGTTAACCTTTCACCGAATATCTTTTCTTGGAACCATTAAATTTATGGTCTCATATCCTCAATGAAAATGTATTGCAATACAATACTCATACATTCCATAATTATTATAATCAGTACATTGTTGATAAAATTTTCAAATTACCTGATTCATGACTAGGTATATTAGTCCTTCTACTTCATCTGTAGAAGTATCATAACTTGATCATTATTTAGTAACATCATTGGGGGTATATTCCTTTGACGCTCGGGACACTGATTCTCTTAGTGTCACATATCCTTGCGGTTGAAGCATTGTACATGTGAAACTTCTTTCTTAGCCTTTCAATCATGAACATGGTGTCCTATCTCTCCACACATATTACAAACTCCCATTCCCTTTTATCATTTACCGTGGTGATTCATTCCACATTTATCCCATGTGGGAATACCCTTCTTTCCCTTCTTCCCTTTATCTATATTTTTCTCTTTCATTCCCTTCTACTTTATCTTCCCTTCAAAGACACAAGACTAATAGAATTCATTACAGACCTTGTTAACACATGATACTATTTCCTCATATGATGAGGATACATGTGAGACTATTTTCCCTAGAAATGATAGATTAATACCATGAGAGATAAGATCCTTATTACTATTTCCATCGTGTGAATTAGTTATTTTCTCATTCCTTCTACTAGGATACATTCTTTATCAATTCCATATACTATATTATCCCAAAAAAGTATGAACTTTCTATAACTTTAAACATGGTATTGCCCATATCATAAATTTATGCATCGTATATCCTAGAACCATATAATCTAGTTACTTTGGAATCATAAATCATTAATAATTGTATATAAGAAAAATGTCAATTATCCTAAGCATATACCCGGGGAGTGTCAAATCAGGTACACAATAAGGCCTATTTTTCATGTACCAGGTAACCCCGAGTCAAGTCCAAAACACCTTTTCAGAGTTGTTACTCATACATATATCTATACCAGAATCATGTCTACTTTTAGTATCTATATAGTTATTTATTTTCAATAAATATCCATATATTCTATAACATACCAACATTCTAGGATGTTTTTTATTCTTATCCTTAATGTATATCTTATTGTTCTGTTCACTAATCTACATTTTATAAATCTAGTTTCCATGTTTTAGGTTAAACATTATATGACAAAAACTTAAACAGTCGAAAACACCAGTGGCCTGGAGCCGGTGCATTATTTTATTACATTGGAATGATTACAAGTAATCAAAGAATAAATGACCGAATAGTTTACCATCCTTGGAAGAATCGATTACATTCATTACAATAATAATACATTGGGAAATGATAATATAACATGATACAATGTAGTATAAAATAAAATTGAATCCTTGAAAGCTTATACAATTATTTATTCTTCATAACATAGTGAAAAGAAACATAAGAAAGTTGTGAGATCAAATGCCCAGTAAGGGTAAGAAATACCGAAGAATATATCGTAATCATAAGCACTAGGAATGGGGAACATGTAAAAGTACACATGCCATTAATATTAAACTTGAACAAAATATAGCAGGAATAAAATCAGAATAAATAATGAGAGAATAAAACATAATCATTGATATTATACTAGTCAAATAACCACATAAGCTATAAATTACTAGATTTATAATTAGGGAATGTATAATGTCATAAATCATTACAATATCATCAAGGCCTTGTGCCAAGACCCCAAATAACCATACTATCAAGGCCTCTAGCCAAGACTATTGTTTATATCATGAGACCTACCGATGTTTAGGGGGGCTATAGTGGGACCCACAAGTAATGTCATAAGTCCAATTCACTGTTCATGTGAACAAGGATAAAAACAGACAACATATATATTAATATTAAAAATAACATTTGAAATGTAAATAGCTTTCCCCAATCATTAAAAAAAATACTAAGCATTCGATGTAATATGGTGAATGGTATCAAGATGGAAAATCACTATTCAAAATAATAATAAACCCTTAAAAAACATATTGCAGATTATATCATAATAGATACACCTCAATTATGTAAAATATTCAACTATTATACTGACATAAATAATGATACTTTTAAATGACAGCATTGAAAATTTGTTGAGTAAATAATATTTTAAAATTACATTGTTTCTCATACCGCCATGAACCATTAAAATCATAATACCTTAGAATATCATGAGAATAAGGAAACTCTTTATATGATATACCAACGGGTAGTACATACACAACAATCACAGAATAAGTGGTGAAAAAGGAATATATCTCATAAATGTTAAAGTGATATGAGAAAAATCCTTTTTTTACTTCGGATGGAAGATTTCTTTCAGAAAATAAGTTATATTTGTCATGAAATTTGATTAATAAACATTTTTATACCAAATAAGATTAGAGAATAACATTGAAATTATATTCTATGCATAAATGTTTTCTCACAAATGTGAAATCATGTAAAAGAGTTTGTAAATAAAATTTAGAAATAAAACATTTTAGTGCGGTTTGAGGAAAATATTAAATATATTTTAAAGAGGGATGGTGTGTTTGTTTTCTTAAAATTATAAATGAACCAAGATAGTTTCTAATGATAAAATTTCTGGTTTTATATAATTAATTATTGCTTAACATAGATTATAGTTTTCCATTCAATATAGGTAAGAATTCAAGAAGTTCCCTTAAATCAGGATTGTATTTCAAGAATAATTTCTGAATGATCCTTTAAAAATATGTAACTCTCCACAAAATAAGGAAAGAATATGATTGGTAAACATATATAGTCCATTAAATAATAATTTATTTGGATTAAATAAAAAATAAAAAATAATTTCAAAGAGGTATGTAGAGAATATGAGTAACGCGAATAAAAATGGAGGTTCTGGTAGAAAACCTAACCACTTTATAATAAATCAAATCATATGCCCAAAACATAATAATCACAAAATGATACATTTAATACCATTAAAATAAATATTTTTATGATATGATAGATCGACTATTATTATACATACACCATACCCAACAAATCGTAGTGAATAAGGAATATATTACAAAAATAAAAGTGAGATGAGGAAACCCTTACCTTATGTCTGAATGTATTATACACTTGATATTAATGTAATATTGAGTAATACTCCTTTAGAACCACCTTAAGGTCTTTGGTTTTTGTTTTTTAGTGAGACCAGTAGGTCTTGGACATTAAAAAGAGACCATGGAAGAGTATTTGGGCAGAACATTGAGGAACTTCAAGGCTTAGAACGATGAGGAGAAGAAGGAGAGTAGGGTGGTTTTTATATTGGAGGAGAGAAGTTAATTCTCAATATTTTATTCATTATTTTATAACTTTGATCAAGAAAATAAATATTATTAATTCTTCTGACCATAAATAGTAATAATTGTATGTGAGTAAAAACTAATGGTTTCTTACATCAGCCATGATTGTAACGACCCAATGTTTATTAATGGAATTTCATTCTTATTTTTATGCCTTATAGTATAGTCACATTAAAAATGTAAAATAATGATAATAAATACTATGATACCATTAAAAATAATTTTTCCACTTCTCTATCTTGAATTTCAAAAATACGACATACACAGTTGGGTTCAACGTGTTTTTGGGGTCAGATGGAACAAACCTATTTTTTGTGAATAGTCACCTACTCTTTTGAATAGTAACCTACCTTTATGAATATTAATATGAATATTATGAATATTAAATTTTCTAATAAAATATTACCCTCACCCATGAATTTATAAATAAAATTTAGTCATCTTATATGTTATAATATTACCATAGTGAAAGTATTGGTAATTTTTGTAAGTCATAAATAATTAATTGCAATTAATTGATTAATTTAAAAAAAATTAATTTCCAAAAATGGGTTCATAAATTAAAATTTTTATGTCTTTTTGGATTAAGATAATTTTATAATACCTTATGCATGTTTTGAATGAATTATAAAATTAGTTAGAGTTTTACAATCCTTATTTTTCAAGTAAATTATGATTTTAATTAAACATTAAATTAAAAATATTTAAAAAATATTTTTCAAAAATGGAGATCATTTGTGGATTCGACATGTTGAAAAATTATTATGGTTAATTCTTGTGATTTTTCTAAAATACTTGAATTTTTTTATGAATAGTAAAATACAATAATTTGCAAATTAATCTAAATATATTATTTATAGAGTCAAGGATGATGTTCTTCTGATATAAGACCAATTGGTTCTAACTAACATGAACTTATTAGTATTTTTGGTCTTTTAATCCTCACTATTTAGGGTATTGAGAGAAATTAAGAAAGTAAGGAATTGATTATTATGAAAACCCTCCTCTCCTCTACTATAAATACCACCCCTCCATACCTCTTATCTTCACTCTTCTCTAGCCTTGTGCCCTGCCAAATTTCTGCCCAAATATCTCCCCAACCCATCCCCCACATCTAAAATACCGTAGTCTCTTCAAAAGATAAAATCATCTCCCCTCAATAGGCTCTCATGTTAGATTGATTGAAGAGGAAAATTCATCTTTTCCATTATTTTACTTTCTTTTCATGTTCATTTGGTTTTTCATTCTATACATAAATCTCCCCATCCAAATGTTATGAAATATCTAGTACCTTACATATACTATTATTTATTTTATGGTAATGTAATAATTTATTATCATCTCTCTTTTACTCTTCTTTTATAGTAATAGTAAAGACACCAACCGAGATGTGTTAATTTACCACATTAAAGGATGATGGGTTTTCAATTTCATTTACCATATTCAATTGTGATCATGAAAACATTTTTTTATGGTTGAAACATATAATTATTTATTATATCGACTTAATGGTTCTATAATCTTTTTGAAAACATGATATTAAATTGTAATGCAAAATGAGTTCGTAGTGATAAAAAATAGCCAATAAACCCAAAAGGTTATCACTAATGTTTTATATAATGATTCAACTTCACTATAAGTAACCAAATGAAATTTACAACCATGTAACATTATGGATGTTCAATAATATAATATAACTCTTATTCTGAACAACGATCCATATTTTACATGATTCTTCATTCATGAAATTAAGTAAACTGATTGTAAAAACGAAAGAAGCAACTTCTCCCAAACAACGAAATTGAACCTCCCAACCAATCAAAATGGTTATGAATAAACTCAAAAAGGTTATAGTAAATAAATAACATGTAAATAAGGTTCTAGAATTATTAATTTATGTACCTATTTTGATTATTCGTGTCATTCATATCATGTTTAGAACACCCTCGGACCTAAGGTAAAGGATCCCCTATATTTCACTTTTATTCAAGAATGTCCTCTATGTTGTTCCCTTTTATGTGTAATCCCTAATGATGGGGTATAATTTTCCACCTACCCTATATTTATATCATGATGTATAAGTGATGATAAACCCATTTCTCTCTCATTAAGTCCTCTTAAATACACCTGACACCATGTTGACAATCAGTAAGAGGTTACACCCGAACCTCCAATGTTCATTCGGGTTGCCTTATCATTATATTACCAAATTGAAGTTATCTTATAATTTTATGTGAATATTCTAAATTCTTTTTACATTTAACAAATTAATTTAATAATACCCTTTCATCATTTTATTTTTTGTATATATTTGTTTTTGGTGATTCCCTCCTCAATACATCTTGATAAGAAAACCTATTTTGAGGGAACTTCTTGAATTGTTACCTTATTTAAATTACACTCAATCTTATGTTTTAAGCCACCACTATAATTATAAAATAATTATTTTATATTATTAAATCCTTCTTGGTTCACTTATGGTTTTATATAAATGATTTTTTCCTTTTCTATTTTAAATTCTCTATAGTATTTTCCTTAAAACCGCACATAAATGTTTTAATGCTAAAATTTGGTAAATACTTTTCTTACATGTTGTCACATTTACATGAAATAACTTACTAAAATGCATGACCATCTTCCATTATTAATTTTAATATATATTTTAATTCCTTTCTTTCATGGATATTTTTATTATATATCTATTTTTTTTCTTTATGACATGATTATTATACCCAATTCTTTCCATGGGAAACCCTAATGTATATATATGAATGAAAAAGTATAATTATTTATAGGGAAAAAATATTCATGAAAAATTATGATGGGTACAACCAGATATCCCACTAATTCATTGGGTAATTTTGAGTCTCATGAGGTGTTATGTGTGACGGTCTTAGAGGTTAACCTCGGCTTGTACTACTATGTGAGATGGTCTCGGAGGTTGGCCTTGGCTTGTGCTACCATGTGCGACTATCTTGGCGGTTTGCCTTGGATTATTCTACCACGTGAAACGGTCTTTGACGTTTTCTTTGACTCATTATAAAGTCATGTTTTATGTTGGTACCACATTACTATCAATCCATATTTATAATATTTTAGATTTAGATTTTATGATTCTATATTTATATGTTCTGATTCCATATGTGACATGATTTTATATCATCATGTCATGCATTTTATCCCATGTGATAATGCTTTATTCTTATGGATATTCCCTTACTAGGCTATCTAACTCATTCGTTTTTCATGTGTACCCCAAGGTACCCTATGCAGAGATTGAGCACAATGGATGTTTGGAGATCAATTTGAATATTAAGTAAATAAATTTTTTTACATAGTTACATGTTTTCAGTTTTATATACCTAGTCTTATAAGACACTAGAAATTATGATCATTGGATAGTACTATGATGTATAATTATGCTCAGAATCATGTAATGTTATATATAAAAGTCTAGGGTCACTATCTTTGGTATTATAGGATAGTCTAGTTATTTTTGGATTTCAGGAATAGATCATTGTAGTAATAACCTTAAGGATGATACTAAGTGTATGAAAACACCCTAAATTTTGGTAAGTATATAGTAAGTGGTTTATCATGAAAACACATCCATGTCTAGATAAATATAGGTATAGGTGGCTCTGGAATAGATGTGTCTAGGGGGGTAACCCAAAAACACCACTTTGAGATAGGCTCGAACAAGATCATGTGAACGAAAATTGGCCTTGCTTTACTACTAGTTTGATAGTATTGGGGGATATATGTTTTTAAATTCATGATTATATTAAAAACTATTATTAAGGGAACAAAAAAATAGATCATATAAATATTCGATAAGAAATAGATCATGTAAAACTAGATTGAAACATAGGGAATCATAAGATAGGTTATACTTCTCCATTACAAGTTTTTCCTCTTATGTTCAGAGTTTCCTTTTTATGCTCAATAGCTACGTATTAAAGCCCTATAATTGTAATCTATTCTTCATAGTTATTGGAGGGAAATATAATAACATTTTCAAAAAATCAGTGTGATAGTTAATGTGAAGATTTATCTAATGATATTCCTTATATGATGGGAATGGGTGCTCAAAATATTATAACAATACTTGTTCAGCTGGATCATGTTATTAATAATAACTTGAACGTGTGAAAAACCTCCTCCTACAAGTTAATATAATATTTCTGTAAAATCCTTCACATGGAAAAGGCCTCATATGTATAGTGGATCTTCATATCCCCTCCTCTTGGAATAGTGGATTAACTCCATTGAAAAGATATTCTCTATAATCCAGTACTCAGAAGAAGAGAAAGTCATACTAGTGGTCTATAGTTTTTATTGGGAAGCTGCTCAGTAGTGGACACTGATCAAGATTATAATGTCCCATGAGGAAGTTGATTCCATGAAATGGGTGGAATTCATGAAAAAGTTTTAAAATAAATAGTTTACCCAAAAATTTTCTCACAAGATGGAAATATATTTCCTTGGACTCAAGAAGAAGGAAGATTTTTCCATTAAGGAATATGAAGAAAACTTCACAAGGCATGCAAGGTATACCATGGGATTTTTCTTGAGCATAGAAAGAAATGTAAATCACTTATTTCATGGACTAATATAGAATCTACAAAAAGAGTTGGTGATTCGATACTTTGAATGTTGTGAAGAGATTTTCCAATTTTCCCCCATTGTTGAAATGGAAATTGGATACTCTCTGGGGTATCACAGGCCGGGTGACAATAAGAGGACGTGGAATTTAATATGTGAGGTCCCACAAATAAATTTCATGTGGGAAAGAAGCTCGATCATCCCACGTGTAAGAATTGTGGGAAGAAGCATCTTGGGAAATGTCTAAAGGGAACCTGGAATTACTTCATATGTGTAAATTTGGGACATCTTGCAAAAACTTTCTGATGAGATATGAAGAATCCCACGAATGTATAAGAACAAAGGAATTTTCAGATCATCTCTCATCCTTTATTTCATTGTTCCAACTGCAAGAAGCATTGGCATTATGCGATCCATTTTTCTGATCTGAGGGTTGTCAAAGGCAATCAACAACAACCTACAAGGAAACAATGACGAGATTATTCTATCACTACTACTGAGGTGGATCAAGAAAATGATGTGGTGACAGGTATAATAGATATTCATTGAAGAATATAGAATTTTCAATTTGATTCGGGTTCTACATATTCTTTCATATCTTACACGTTTAGTAGAACTATTCAAACACCACCTCAAAATTTGTATGATAAGTTATCTGTGTGAACAATTAATGGGGACATTTTTGTGTCCATTGTTTATAACTCATCCCTGGCTATTGTTTTTAGACTAAAAATCCCATAAAATCTCATCATACTTACTTTAGTGGATTTTGATGCTATCTTAGGCATGTATTGGCTATCTTTATACAAAGATAAAATCAATTTTTGGGAAATGTATATCACTCTTCAAATAAAAAAGCATCCTCCAATTCTCTAAAAGTGTGAGGAGGAACGTGAATCTTTTTTAGAATCATTGTATAATGTGTGGATATTAATTCCTTATGGGGAAGAATTTCTAGCTCAAATGATTGTTAAAAAAGTAGATAATCATTCTTGAAGACATGCCCATCGTGTGGTATTACAGAGATGCATTCCATGAAGTGTTTCCTCATCTCCATCATAATAGAGAGGTTGAGTTCTCAATTGAATTTTTTTGGGATCTCTTACTATATCAAAAACACCTTTTAGAATGGACACGGTAGAGTTGGAGGGGCTGAAAAATCAGTTACATGAGAATTTAGAGATGGGTTTTATACGTCCAAGTTATTCACCACGGGGTGTGCCAGTCCACTTCATCATGTAGAAGGATGAACTAATTCACCTCTGCATAGAATATTGTGAGATCAATAAAATTGTGATAAAGAACAAGTATCCCCTGCCATGGATATATGACTTGTTCAATCACCTTCACGGGGCCAGTTATTTCTATAAGTTTGATCTTCTGTCAGGATATCACCAATTAAATATGAGGAAGGAAGATATTCTAAAGACTAGAATTTGAATCGGTTGTGGAGACTATGAATTCATAGTTATTCCCTTTATACTCACTAATTCTCCATAAATTTTCATGGATCTAATGAATAGATTATTTAGAGATTACCTCTATAAATTTTTATTATTCTTTATTGATTATATTTTGATATACCCGCAAATTAAGAAATAACATTAGGAGTATTTGAATACTGTGCAAAAGTCTTTGAGAAGGGAGAAGTTATAAGAAAGGTATGGTAAATGTGAGTTTTAGATGGGGGAAATATAATTTTCGGGGCATCTTATCCCCAGAAAAGGGATATCTTTGGACCCTTCCAAGACAAAGGTAGTTGAAGAGTGGTCTAGAACAACATCTGCAACTAAGACATGTTGGTTTCTAGGTCTAGACGAGTATTACTGATTATTTGTGAAGAAATTTTTATGATTTCAAGAACCAATGACCAAGATGACATGGAAGTGATTGATGTTTCTCTAGAGTCAAGAATTTGAAGGCTACTTTAAGGATTTGAAAAAAAGATTATCACGTCGCCAATACTCACACTCCTAACGAATGTAGAACTCCTTTTAGGGTACAATAATTTTTTAAAGAGTGTCTTAGGTTGTGCAATGATGAAAAATGATAAACTGATAGACTACACTTCATGGAAGTAGAAAATACATGATAAAAACTATCTTATACATGATCTGGAGTAGTTGGTTGTGATCGTTGCGTTTAAAATATGGCAACATTATCTCTATGAGGAGATGTGTGAGATATATACTATTCACAAGACTCTCAAATATATATTCTCCAAAAATATATTAATATTACCTTATAAAGATAGATAGATCTCATCAAATATTATGACTTCTCAATCCACTACCATTCGATAAAGGCAAACAAGGTGGTGGATTCTCTAAGTAGAAAGGATAATACATCTATATCAATTATGATAATTGATATGGATCCAATATTATTTAATTTTCAGATTATAGACATGGGAATAATTTAGGTAAGAACATCATCAATCATTTATCAAATGATTTCTCAACCATACCACATGTAGAAAATAAAGGATGGTCAAATAAAAGATGTAGAAATTCTGAAAAGGGTGGAAGCCATTAGAAATGGGAGATCCTCTGAGTTCATGATTTATGGGTAATGAGTTGTAAGATTTGGGTCAGGATTATGTGTACCATCTGATCAAAAGATAAATAAGTATATTTTGATTGACACACATAGCTTAACCTTCTCTATTCACCATGGGAGCACAATGATGTATCGATATCTCCGAGGGAACTTTTGGTGGGACAATATGAAGAAGGAGATTGTCAAGTATACATAAAAGTGTCAGGTATGTTAATAATTGAAGAATGAAAGAATGATGTCAAAGTGGATGATGAAACCACTATCCATACCAAAATTGAGGTGGGAAAACATCACCATGGAGTTTTTCACTGGACTTCTAAGCACATCTAGAGGAAACAATGCTATATGGGTTCTTGATGATTATCTTATCATGACAGATCATATTATCTCAATATCAGAGAACTTCACATTGGATCAACATGAATGGATATATATCAAAGAAGTTGTAATGCTATAGGTAGTACCACTATCTATTTTATCTGATTGATATCCAAGATTCACCTCAATGTTTTTGAAAAGTCTCTAAAATTATCTAAGAACTGAACTGAACTTCAGTACAGTCTATAATCATCAAAATGATGGACAATATGAGTAAACTATTCAAACACTGTATGATATATTGAGAGAATGTTCTATGAAATTAAATGGAGGGTGGGAAAAACATCGTCCACTAGTTGAATTCTCTTACAACAATAGTTTTAACTCAATCATCTGAACCACACCATACAAAAACCTTTATAGGAAATGGTGCAGAACACTAGAATGTTGTGATGATGTTGGTGACCATAAGCTGGTTGAACCTAAAATGGTCTATGAAATGGTGGAGAAGGTGAAAACCATTCATCATCACATCAAGGAATCCCAATGATGACAAAATAGTTATGCAGACAATTGTCAATAAGACCATTAGTTCAATGTTGGAGACATTGTATTTCTCTGCATATCACCATGAAATAAGGTCATGTGATTTTTGAAGAAAATAAAGAAAAGTCCCAGGTACATCGGTCCCTTAGAGATCTTTGATCAAGTCAGAGTTGTGTCCTATAAACTGGAACATCCACCTACCATGTCAAAAGTACATGATGTCTTCCATGTATCCCTTTTATGAAAGTACATACCAGAACCTTCACATGTACTCTCTTCAGAGGCAGAACAATTGGAGAATAATCTTTCTTACAAGGAGAGCCCACTAATGATATTGCATCATAGAGATAATGACATACGTAACAAAACTAATCACCTGGTAAAAGTACTATAGAAGAACCACAAGTACGAAGAGGAATCATGGGAACTAGATGAGTCAATGAAGGAAAAGTACTCTCACCTATTTAGGGATTAGAATGTAAAAGGAAATTTCAGGGGGGGGGGGGGGGGTTCATAAGGGGGAATAATGTAACAACCCAATGCTTTGTAAATGGAATTTCCTTCTTATATTTATTCCTTATAGTATAATCACATTAAAAATTACATATCATGATACTAAATACTATGTTACCATTAAACATAAATTTTCCACATTTGTGTCTTGATTTTTGAAAATCTGATATACATGGTAGCTTTGAAGGTGTTTGTTTCGTGTCTGATAGAATAAACGTAATTGTTTTGTAAATAGTAACCTACTATTATGAATACTAACCTTCCCTTATGAATAGTAATATAACCTTTATGAATAGTAAATCGTGCAAAATAATAGTAACCTCACCCATGAATGTATAAATAAAATTTAGGTATCTTATAAGTGATAATATGGTTGGAGTAAAAGTATTGGTAATTTTTTTATGTGATAAATAAATAATTACAATTAATTAATTAATTTTAAAAACATATTTTTCTAAAATGTGTTCAGAAATTATTAATTTTATATACTATGGTTTTTAGATAATTTTATTAGACCATATGTAGTTTTTGAAAGTATTATAAAATCAGTTACAATTTTAAAATCTGTAGTTTTCATGTAAATTATGATTTTAATTACAATTTAAATTATTGATATTTATAAAATTATTTTGGAAAAATGGAGTCCATTTTTGGATTCTAAATTTTTTAAAATGGTTTCGGTGAATTTTTGGTATTTTTTTAAATTATTTGAATTTTTGATGAATAGTAAAATACAATAATTTGCAAATTAAGATAAATAAATGATTTATAGAGTCATGGATGATGTTTTGATGATGTAATCCCAATTTATTAGAACACGCATACACATATTACTTTTTTTCTAGTAATCATCACAATTTTTGATCTTGAGTGAAATTAATAAACTAAAGAATTAAATATTATGAGAACCCTCCTCTCCTCCATTATTAATACCACCCCTCCTTACCTCTTATCTTCACTCCTCTCAAGCCTTATTTCCAACATAAATTATACACAAATTACTCCCCAAGATCCTCCCCCACGTCCAACAACCCTTATGATTTCCAGACGACCAAATCCTTTCCCCTTAAGAGGCTCTCAAGGAAGATGGATTCAAGAGGTAAATTCCTCTTTTAAATTATTTTACTTTTTTTGAAGTTCATTTATTTTCATTTTAATCCTTACCTATCGCCATTGAAATTTTATGAAAACTCCAGTACCCTAAATATAATACAATTTTGTTATGATAAAGAAATAAGTTATTATCATATCTCCTTTACACATCTTTTATACTAGTAGTAAAAACACTATCTGATATGTGTTAATTTACCATATTCTATGATGACGAGTTTTCAATTTCTTTTACCATATTCAATTCTGGTCAAGAAACCATTTTCATTATGGTCGAACCAGATTAATATGAAATATTTCCAATGTAAGGTTATATAATATTTTTGTAAACATGATATTAAATTATAATTCAAAATGAGTTCGTAGTGATCAAAAACCACAAATAAACCCAAAAGGTTATCACAAATGTTTTATATAATAATTCAAATTCACTCCGAGTAACCAATTTAAATTTAAAACCATGTAACCTTGTAGTTGTTTAATATTAAAATATAACTCCAATTCTGTAAACATGTCCCCATTTTACATGATTCTCCATTCATTAAAATAAGAGAACTGATCGTAAAAACCAAGGAAGTGAAGGCTCCCAGCAATGAAATTGAACCTCATAACAAATAAAAAAGGTTATGAATGAACTCCAAAAGGTTATAATAAATAAATAACATGTAAAATGGGTTATCTAATTATTACTTATTTAACCTTATTTTATTATTCATGTCCTTAATATCTAGTGGATAACACCACAAGTGTTAAGGTAAGGGATCCTCTCAATATTACTTTTATTCAATAATGTATTCTATGTTATGACCTTTTATGTGTAATCTCTAATGATGGGGTATGATTTAAAACCTACCAAATAAATACCACAATATTTATAAGAGATTATAAACCCATTTATCTATCATTAATACCCCTTATGTACTCCGGATCCCATTCCGATAGTCGATAAGGGATTCCACCCGAACCTCCTTTGTTCCTTGGGGTTGAATTATCATTCTTTTAACAAAATGAAGTTATCCTATAGTTTTATGATAATATTCTAAATTCTGTGTACATTTACCAAATTAATTTATCAATACACTTTCATCATTTTCTTTTGAGTATATATATGTTTTTAAGTGATTCAATCCTCAATACTCCCCGATAAGAAAACCAGTTTTGAGGGAACTTCTCGAATTCTTACTTCATTTCAAGTACACTCTATCTTCTATTTTAAGCCACCATTATATATATAAAATCAATATATTTTATGAAAACCTTCATGGTTCACATATTTTTTTATATAAATTATCATTACCTTTTCTATTTTAAGGCTCTATAGTATTTTCCGAAAAACCGAAAAAATGTTTTAATGCTAAAATTTCTTAAATGCATTTCTTGCATTTTTTAACTCCTACTTGACATAACTTACCATGATACATTCCAATTTTCCGTTATGAATTTAAATATATATTTTAGTTCCTTTATTTCTTGGACAATTTTATGATATTCTCATTAGTCAAGCTTTATGACATGATTATGGTACCCAATTCATTCCATGGGTAACCCTTATGTTTATATATGATTGATTATGTATGATTATTTATGTGGAAAACATATTCCTAAAAATTTAATATTGATTCTATCAGATTGTGCCCCAATGTATTGGGTAAAGTTTAGTCTCATGAGATGTTATGTGTGGTGGTATTGGAGGTTAGCCTTGTCTTTCACTACCATGTGCGACGGTCTGGGCAGTTATCCTTGGTTTGTGGTTCCATGTGTGATGGTGTTGATGGTTTTCCTTTGCTTGTGATACTATGTGAATTGGTATTGGTGGATTTCTTGGACTCATGATCAAGTCTTGTTTTATGTTTTCTCCAAATTACTATGACTCCATGTTTATATGATTCCATATTTATATGTGATGATTCCATTTTTATATGTTATGATTCCATATGTTACATGACTTTTTATATCATCATGTCATGCCTTCTATTTCATGTGCTAATTCATTATTCTTATGTTTATTCCCTTACTGGCCTATCAGGCTCATCCCTTTATTCATGTGTTCCCCATTGTACCCTATGTAGATGTTTGATCACAATGGATGTTAGGGGCCCAATTTAAAGATTAAATAATGAAATGTTTTATTTAATTACATGTCTTGAGTATTATGTACCTAGTCTTCAATTACATTATACATTATGATACCTGTCTTATAATATGTTGTATAATTATGTTTAAAATCATTTATTGTTATGTGTAAAATTATAGGGTCACTATACTAATGAAAGGAATAGTGTATTTGTCTTATAATGTATTATAACGTAAATTACCGTATTTTACTATTCAACAAAAATTCAACTATTTTTGAAAAATATAGGAAATTCAACCTAAAAATTTGTTGATGTGTAGAATCCAAAAATGAACTCAATTTTATGAAAATAATTTTCTAAATATAAAAATTTTAATTTCTAATTAAAATCATTATTTACTAGAAAAATGCATATTTTAAAATTATAACTCCTTTTATAAAACACGAAAAATAATCTAAGGTCTCATTAAATTATATAATAACCACAGGATAACAAAATATTGATTTAGGAATACATTTTATGAAAAAAATATCTTTTAGATAAATTTATTAATTATAAAATTGAAATTATTTATTTACTTCTCACAAAAATACCAACACTTAGTTATTAACCACTAAAATATTCACATTCATTTATAAGGTGACTAAATTTTATTTATATTTTCAGGGTGAGGATACTAATTATAACGATCATATTACTATTCACGCGGGTACATTACTATTCATAATGGTAACATTAATGTTCATAAGGGTAAGTTTCTATTCACCAAAAATTTTGTTGATCCTACCAAACTCTAAATTACTTACTAAATGAAACCATGTAAGTAAGTTTTTCAAAATTCATATCACGGAAGCGGTAAAATTATGTTTATTGGCTGGGTTATAACAAAGTGTTGTTGTACAGTGACTCGGTGTTGTTTTCATGTAAGCTCTCTAATAAATTGAAATTACTTAAGTAGAAAATTCTATAAAATCAGGAGGTTCCATATTAATATTGAATATATTCATAACATAATTTATTATTTATAAAAATAATTATAATAGTAAATATATATAATAATATATTGATAATAATGAATTTTTTAGTAATCAAATAAACATATTAATATTAAAATATTATTTTACACAAAAGAATATTGTAAAATATTATTTGACTTTAAAAATATTTTTATTAATATAAATTTGAAATGTAAGTATTTTTAATTAAAACATTTTATTTTAATTTGTTTTTCATTACATAATGTATTTAAAATTATAAAACAAATTACCAATGTGTTACATTATAAACATTAAGGATGGATAAATTATATTCTATGTTCAGAATGTATGAATTTTTTATGTATAAAGTCATATTCATGGGGCATGTGATCATAAGGGAAGGAATTCATGTAGACCCTCAATGAAAAAGGTAAATTATGAATAGACCAGACCCACTAGTTTCATGTAAATCCAAAATTTTCATGGAATAACGGAGAAATACCAACTTTTTTTGAGAAATTTCTCACAATTTTCTATCCTACTATGTTAGTTAACACTTAAAGGGGTTATTACTTTATTGATAGAATAATTTGAGGAATAATTTTATGAGCTTAATAAGAGTCTAACCATAGAATTTTCACACAAAATTCAAAAAAGTGTGGAAATATTTGTAACATATAGTGATGCTTAAAAGACGTTATTGGGTTGTGTGCTCATGAAGAATAATAAATTGATAGCCTATACATCAAAAAAATTTAATATCCCTAAGAAAACCTACCGAAATTATGATCTAGAGTTCGAAGCTATGATCTTTTCCCATAAAATATCATGGAAATACCACTATTGTGGGAGGTGTGAAATATATACCAATAAGAAGAGTCTAAATTATATATTCCCATAGAAGGAGATCAACGTGTGTAAAAGAAGATGATTAGAGTAAATAAATGACAACAATTTCTCTATTCACTACCTTATGAGAATGAAAAATAGGGTATTTGATTCACTTAGAAAACAATTCCATGACACTTTTACAATGATGTTGATTGAGAAATACAATATCAACATGGGTATGAAAATTATAGATCTTTAATTTATAATAGTATATAATACATCCATCATTTCCCAAATGATTGATCAACCATTAATCCAGATGAATATCAATGAGGCACAAAGGGATGATCTAGAGATTCCATAGAAGGCGAAAGAAGTAAAGGAGACGAATCCACATGGGTTCCACATTAATGAGAATGGAGTCATTAAATATGGAAATAGACTTTGTGTGCCTAAATAACCTCATATAAATGT
The DNA here is from genome assembly GCA_963277665.1 of Viscum album. NCBI lineage: Eukaryota > Viridiplantae > Streptophyta > Magnoliopsida > Santalales > Viscaceae > Viscum > Viscum album. The sequence goes on from CAUJRU010000094.1 coordinate 450,768, forward strand.
GAATAAATAATAATTCTATATCCATCTTAGAAGTACAAAGATGTAATGTGATCTTCTAGAGAACTTGTAGTGGGATAGAGTAATGAAGGATATTTAGGAGTATAACTTATGGTGATCTGTATGTTAGTAAGTTAATGAAGGAAATAATAAGTCCAAATGGATGAGGGAACCATTTTCGCCACCCACGTTAAATAGAACAATGTCACAATGAATGTTTGCAGTAGTCTTCCAAATAAATTCAAAGGAAACCATGTGATATGGGTTGTGCTATAGAGACTCACTAATACATCCCACTTCACCACCATACATGAAGATTTGTCACTATAAAAAAATGACAGGATATACATCAAGGATTTGGTGAGGTTGTATAGGGTTCCAATTTCTATATTCTGATGTCATTATCCTAGGATCACATATAAATTCAGAATAAGTCTTCTACTTCTTTTTAATAATGAATTGAATTTCCATAAGGAATATCACCCCTAAAGTGATGGCTAATCTGAATGGACAATTAAGATGCTTAAGGTCATGCTGATAGCCTTCTAAATGGAGTAAAATGGTGTATGGGGTCAATATCTCTGATTAATTGAGTTATCATACAATAATATATTCCAATAAAGTATTCAAATGGATTCATATGAATCTCTATGTGGGAAGAAATGTTGATTACCTTCTTATTGGGATAAAGATGGAGAATAAAAGCAACATATACCTGATCTAGTGCAAGTGATGAAAGATAATGTTCTAGAAATCCTTCATTATATAAAATCAAATTAGATTCAGAAAAAATGATGTGATGAAAACCGTATAAGGGACATGAATATTGATTTTGGAGATAATGTTTTCATTCTAATATCACCATGGAATAGAGTCATATAGTTTGGAACAAAAGGAAACCATATACCTATGTACATTGTACCCTTTTAGAACATTGATCACAAAGGATATGTCTACTATCATCTTTCACTTCCACCAAATACGGCTCAAGTTCATCAAGTATACCATTTATCTCCCTAGAGGAAGTACGTTCTTAACCCCTCACATGTACTGAATGTAAAGGCGGTACAACTGAATATAAACCTCTATAATAAGGATCATCTGGCGAAGATATTAGACTATAGAGATAATGTTCTAATAGAAAAAGACAACTCACATTGTATTTTTTTTGTAAGAACCATTTGCATAAAGATGAGAAGTGTGGACTAGAGGAAAAAATTAAACAGAAGTACCCTCACCTATTCTCAAATGAGATAATGAGTTGATTTTTCGATAAAAAAATTTATAAATGGGTGAAGAATGAAATAACCTAGAATTATTAAATAATAATTGCTTCATAAATAAATGTGTGCTATATTAGATTGTATATGTATTATACACATAAAACCCAAAGAGTAACCAATAAAACATTATATATTTATAAAAAATCATCACATTAGTTAGTGAGTAAAATAATAAAAATGTCACACATTACAATTTAAATAATAAATATAAAAAATAAATCATAAAAGGATAGAATATGGTTCACCCAAATTTCCTAGAACCATTGCCCCTATGTCCAACACAATTGAAATGAAAACAGAATATCAGTAAACTAATTAGAATATTAGAAAATTAAAATATATAACACTCTAAGGAATTATAGTTAATATTTAGTGAATTAATGAGGTTGTAGATATAAGAGGTAATGCGATCATTGTAATAGTAACATAATTGTTGGGAATAGCAACCAGACCATTAGAATAATGATTTTACATCAAAATAATAAAGTTTGATATAAATAATATTTATCTGGGGTAATATATATAAATATAAATATTATATTGTTGAAAAATATATATCATGACTAGAAAAACACAATGAAAATATATGTACATTATTAATAAACTATATTTTAAAATAATTATTATAAAACATTATTTTAATATTAAAAAGAGGAATTACATATGTTATAAATTTATTCTATCAAAATGAATATCATTTATGAAATTATCACATAAAAATTATCCAAGGATTATTTTTTTGTAATTTTATAAAATTCATCAATTTTTATGTGAATAATGAAAATGAATTTTCTTATAAGTTTTTTATCTTAAATTGCAACATTCATGATATAATAATTACCTAATAATTCATAAAAAATTAGGTTTGGAAAATAAATAATTTTATAATTTATTCATTTAAATACAACAAACATAATTTCAAAAATATAAAAATCATTTTCCCAAACATAATGTCAAAAATGTTCCCTTAAAATAGTAATTTTTCTTTTTTCCACATTAATTTTTAATAAAATAATTTAATTTGAATTGCAAATTTTTTTAAAGACATAATAAATTCTATTATGTAGATGTATTATTTTTATTGTCAAAAATTCCCTATTACATATTTTACCATTACAATAATATTTTATTTAATTTTTTATTCTAAAAATACCCCTATCCTCATGTCTAAATAGCCTCACTCCCTCCAACTGAAAAACCACTCCTCTCTCACCATCCAAATCCAATGATATTTCCACATCCCTCGTATAAAACTCCTTAAAATATTTCAAGTCTTTTTTTGTAATCTCAATCCATAAATCAATTGATTTGTAGTTCCGTACAAGTGAAGCAACAACATGGAAAGAGTATGTTTCTATCAACTCTTGTCCCTTTTTCTTATTCTCATTCATTTTCTCAATTCCATCCAAATTAAAAACTTCTAAAATTAATTTGGTTGTATGTTAAAATTATATTAACTATTTTAACCTACTAGAATTAACATATTTAGTAAAAATACAAATTTCAAACTTCATTTTCCCACTCTTTCTATAATGTCTCATCAATGATTTGTTAATTGAAAATTAGTAGAATTAAAATCATATTACAATAAAAAACCTATGGATAATTAAAATAATTTATTTATGATATATATAGGTATAAGTGTATGTTTTCAAGATTCTATAGTTTACTCAAAAAAAGTATACATGACTTTGAACAAAAATATCGACACAAAACAAACTGGAATATTTAAGGAAAGCATCATATCCAAACATTTGAATTGCAATAATAGAAATTAAGAAATATAATCCAATGATTATAATTGACATATATTAACATAAATTATCATAATTACCTTCTTATGTAATGTTTTAATAAATCTATATTCATTATTCATGTGGGATAAAACTGAATAAATAATGTAGGAATTAATGTAAGGGGATTCTCGAACCCAACTCTCATTTAGTGGGTTATCCCAATTTCATGTCATTTACCATATGGATATTCTTATAATGTTACATTAATATTATTGAACCATTGTTACTTTTTATATTAGTGTTATACATTTTACCACCTAGATTTATAATCTAAATACAATGATTTCTGAAAGAAACTTTTCATTTCAAAAAACTACTTTTACTACCTTTTAGTGGTATATTATTCACTCAAAAAAGTTTATGTTTGTCAAAATTATGTTTTCCCGCAATATTATTTTGACCCTTTTTTATTAATGGAATTACTATTGAAAAAATACTTATGAAACACATTCATTTACATGAGTTATTTCATGACTATGATATTTATACTTTTTTTGTGGCATGCATGATTAAGTAAACATTATAATGTTATGGTTGGGACCATTATTATATTGCACTCCAATGAATTTGGTAAGTTGGTGTTCCTCATGGGATAATGTGTATTCTTCTTGAAAATGATGCTACATTTTTTCATAATGATGACATTATGATTATTAGCATTTTTTTTCATAAACACGATGCTATCTTTTTTCACAACAATGTGTGGTATTTGGCCACTTCTAAATGATGCTTAATTTCTTGGAATTTTCACATTCCATGCATTTAATAGATTCTTCCCTCATGATTTTGATGATTATCTATTTATATAATGTGATGATTATTATTATTCTCACCCATTATATATTTATTTGTATCCCTTATTCCTCCTCTTATTGGGATTTTAGCAGAACCCATTTATTTATGTATATCCTAATATGACATCTTGTACTAAGGAGAACATGATAGATATATAATGATAAGGAAGAGGAATTTTTAAAAAATGATTATTTTTTATTAATTTCATGTGATATATGATCTAAATTTTCCAATTCTAATAGAACAATAAATCCTCAAGTGCATAAATATTATGTTGTTTATCATTAAAATGGTGTAATAGTCATTCCATAAAAATTAGGGTCACTATATAGTAGAATCTCACCCTAGTGTCACAGGGGGTAGCACTCAACCAGTAAAAGGAGTAGTCTTGACGGACACACTCATATTTCAGGCATATTTTTAAAAAAAATTTAATTTTATTGTAGATTTTTAATGATCATATCCCATGTAATTAAATGATTTATAAAAAATGATAATTTATATATAGAGTATAAAAATATATTTATATGGATTAGAATATTGAAATTTAACTAATTGTTTATTTGATTATTTTTGAGGAGTTTATTATAGTTGTTACATTATTTTTAGGTATAATAAATTTGATCAAACATGGCCATCCTTCAACTAATGGTAGCTAACCACCTAGCCATCCCATAATGAGTTGGATAACCAAGTTACAAATAAGAGGGAAAACAGAAATTGGTATGGGTTTGAGATCACATGGGGGACTGAGATCATCTAATGTACTACTTTTGGGGAGGATCCCATGGGTGCATAGGTGGGTATAAGGCTTCTTAGGCCACATGGTGTAGCACGAACAATGTTCTTCTATGCATATATCATAGACCCCCCCCCAAGTGTGGGATTTAGATCCTAGTCATCCACATAATTTTTTAAGCTCTAATGAAATCAAGCATGGTATCGATGTGGTATGACTATTATATGTGTAAATATTCATGTTGTATATAAATGTCATCATTTCATCTAGTTTCTCATATGAATCTACACAGTAATAAACTGACTCCATCTCCACTACTACCCCTACCCTATATCATCCAGTTACAATCATCACACCCCCAAAGACACCATTTCCAAAAATTGATATCTGAATCCAAATATCATCATTGACCACTGAATCTAGACCATTAGGGATCATCTCTCTTCCGTCTAAAGAGCTCCAAGAAGTATATTTCTAGGAATCATACATATATTGTGACGGCCTAATGATTTTAGGATTCCTTCATCATTTCATCTCAACTCTTGTTAGCATCCAAAGAACCACCACTCATTCCCATCAAAACATATATGTGAGAGGATGACCACACCAAATCTAGAAACCAATCTTTTCACAAGTCCATGAATAAAATCACAAAAACATGATGCTTGTGGAGACTCAATACCTAGTATATTTAAAAATATAATCATTCAAACCATAATCTCAATTTTACCTTGATCTATAATATGGGGATAAAGAGACAAAATAATTCATCCTCTATAAATATAAGAGGAGTTTCCACTATCAAAATGGTTCGACACCAGAATGGAGGAGGCAACATATTGGAACTAGGTCACATACTTCTTAGTTTTTTCTTATTTTTTTTTTATTTGGATTAAATTTATTCTTTAAATAATTTTTACTTACTTTATTTTATTAAAATAACTTATTATTTATTTTGTTTATTTTTTATCACCATTATTCTTATTTATTGTCTTCTTATATTCTTTGTTTTATTGGATTTGTTTCATTTAATTTTGTTTTATTTTATCTTATTTATCTATATATCTTTTCCATTATCTCTCATCATTATTATTTTTGTTTGCTTTATCTTATTATTTTATTCATTCTATTCTTTTTATAATAACCTATTACCCTTGATAATGAGGGGCAAACCCATGTCCTGTCCCAGAGGAGGAATATGGTGTTTCCTGAAATTTGTTCTGAAACTATAATGTTTCATTTTTTCCTATGGTGATATAATGTAACGTGCATGGGTGTGGAGATTTTCCACCACAAAATTGGGCTCCAACTAATTGTAATTATTTTATTTAAATATTTTACCTCCCCTCAACTCGACACAGTCTATTCATATGATGGTTTTGATCAATTTATTAGATAAAATGGCCTAAAATGGAGCTGAGTCTTAGAAAGCATCACATTATAGATTATTGTATCTCATAAAATTTTATTAGAGGAAGATGTTGAATTTATATTACATATGCAATCATCATTATATAAACAATAAGTTGAAGAATTGTAATCCTTACATGGGATCTAATAATTGGATTATCAAACTAAATGTAAAAAAAATTATGAATTATAGAAGTCATAAACCAAATAATATAGGGCATGTTATATCTTCATTGTCTTGCATTGAAGAATATTTTATTTTAGTGTTTTTTATCTTCTAAAATAACATTAAATTCCTAAAATAATAAAACAAACAAAAATAGGTAGTTCCTAGGTGAATGAGAAATTTTACTGAAAATATATTAATACTAATCAAGTGAGATAACCTTGCTTAGCCATTATATTGAACAATGAGTCATTTAAAAAATTTATCATACCATACCTCTTGACACACATGAATAATAAATTTCACCATTTCAAGGGATCTAATCAGTAAATTATTTAACTTTTCATTTCACATTGTAGAAAGTTTTCCTTTATTTTCTATAAAAATCATAAAAAATATTTTCTATATGATGCATCCAAATAATTATAATTTTACAAGGACTATCAAATCACAGGTTCAAGAATCAGAAATTGAAGCCCCATGGTCTAAAAAATATGATATTGTTCATTTCTTATGCAGATCAGGGTATCCTGATTTAAAATCATCATATAGGGGAAATTAAAGGACATCACCTAAATTACTATAGAGAAATTTTAGTAGAATGTTTTTGAATGATTGAACAAATTACTAACTAAACTCAAGGAGTTATTCCTGGAGTTTTACCTTAAATTAGGCAAGAACCATTTGGATCCTTCATAAAATCTAAAAAACCCTATTGAATAACTCCCTCATTTGTAATATCTGCAAAAAGTGCCTGAAAACAGGCCTCTGGCAGAATAACTCAAATACATCATAGAACATGTAGAGAGAAAATAAAATGGATTACTGTATAAGTCCATGCATCTAAAAATAAACATGAACCTATAAAATAGTATTAATTGTTAGTCCTTCCAAATTTAACTAAAGAGATATTTGAAGTTGATGAACAACATGGGTACCTTCAACAAGCCAACCATATGAAGTGCTAGATCCAAGATAGCCACAATGAGATTAATTGTATTCAGGATGAGAAAGACGTGATTGTTTATCTAAATGTGGGTGATGAATAAGATTTAGAAAACATATAGAATTAGTATAGGTTATAATATTTTCTCCAAAGTCATTTAATATTAGAAGACTAGTAACATTGAATCTCTCTCTTTCCATGGAAGAATACACCACACATGTGGTGGAATTTATAGAGAATATGTTGGAGCCCAACCACAAACATCTTCTTTCTGCCATTCAACATGAAGTGAAACATACCATTTAGAAGTATACTGAATCTAAACCTATTATATTAAACACTCTTTCATTTGATTTTATTCAATATTAATTGATTACTAACTCCGACTAGTTTTAATTTTTAGATTTTACCAATGAATAATTTTCCATAGATAGAGATGATGATAAAACATTTTCACTAGTTGAGGAACACATGAAACTTCCATCAATAATTGAACTCGTATTAAATGAATTATGTGATAAAATCCAAGTGTACAAGTCTAAGAAAAATAATACATAGGTTAGTAATATTAAAAAGTATAATTATAATTTTCATTAGTAATGTTTAAATTATATCATATTTAAAATATATTCTAAACTCATATTTGAAATTTCTATTCTTGCTGTCCATATAAAGCATGAACTATACAAGAATGTGGAGTTTGTACAAGTATAAACCATAAAGAATTATGATCCACACTTTATCCTACCCAGCCATGCAAGATATACCTAAGTGTGAAGGGGATGTATTTGGTATACTCTATCCCTGGACCATTCCTCACCGAAAAATAATATATTGATGCTAGGAAAAAACACATGTGTTGGATCAATTCAAATAACATCACACCACCATTAGACCATGGATAAAAACTAATACTACCCTTTTGGAGGTAATAATAACCTAGGGACTACTTGGGAGATCATAACAAGTCTTGTATTTCTATTAGATTTCTATGAATTTAAATTTCATTTTCATTCCTATTATTAGTGTCACATGCATCCCATCCACCTACTCCTTTTTAGTGTAAATGGAATGATCATTGTGTTAAATAGATTAATTTACATTTTTATGACCATTATTTCATAAGGAAGCCACATTATAGTGAATTAGAAGGACTAATTATTAATGAGAAAAGAGTTTTCACTTTTAATATTTTAAACTCCCTCAGTTTTTGCTAAAAACATTTCTTTAGGTTAAACTATAATTTTCATGCCCATGCTATGAATTTATACATAACTTGACTTATCAAGGAGACATGATTTTATTAGGAACCCTGTGATGCCATGTTTTAGATTTCAATGACAATGAGATTGAATAAGTAATGTAGATAATTACATTATTAGAGTAAATCAGGTATTTAAAATTGGGGCTGAAATTATTTTGGAATCAGTTGATTCTATTAAATGTACTTTCCTTATCATTTTATATGCATTGAATTTCTGAAATTCATGTTAATTGGTATATTATTATTATTCATGACATGAGAGGTTCTCCAATATCATATGGACATTCTTTGTAGGATTTATAAACCATGTAAATTGTATTTATTCTTGAGAATATTTCTTAAATGATATGTGGACATGACACAAACCATAACATTATTCTATACTTTTCAAACTTATTACTATTCTAAAAAACATTTAAATTGACAAAGGAGTTTTTATTAATAATCTGTTTTCACTAGGAAAAATTTTCATTAATCCTTATTTATACCATAAATACCATGAATGACCTTGTTAGGGAAGATCCATATAAATCCATTTATATCCATCTCTACCCGTATCATAGTATTTTCATAATATTTTAATGTTCTGGTGTGGAGGTGAAGAGAGTCATGATGAAAGGGATGATTTTCATTACAAGAGAAAATTTTGGGGTTGTAGAATTGGGTAGTGGGAGTTAATAACAGTTTTTTATTTACTCATTATTCTTTATTTTTTAATCTTATCTAAAAAATGAAAAAATAGTAAGGGTTTTTGACATTGATAAATTAAAAATCCACATTATTATACAATTTATTTTTATCATATGTGGCCAGGTGGTGGGTGTGATATTTATTGTAAGAATAACATTTGAAAAAGTAAAAAACTACATCTAAGAAATATATAATTAGGAAAAATTAAATATGGTGAACATAATTCATTATTATTTCATTACTCGTGACCTTACATTGAGAATGAGATGTTTTAGTTTCTACTTTTAAGGGAATATTAACATTCGACTTTTATTTTGGATATCATTCTTCATAAAATAGAGATTAACCTCGTCCTTTGAGACCTAATGTTTAACATCAAATACTACCCACCATAATCTTAAGAGTCATTAGAACCTTTAATGAAAAAAATACTTCATGATTCTATGTGCCTTTTGTCTTTACAAAGTGGATAATGTAGTTCTTTTTCAAGGATATGAATAAAGATCATGTTCATTTGATATAATAATAAAACTACTTGAATTGAATATTGAGTGATGATATAAAACATTAAAAGGATGGGAACAAAATTATTTGTCATATTTATTATTAATAAATTGAGGAACTTTATTAGACGAATGAATATGATAAAAAAATTAAAAAAGGAAAAAAAGAAAACTGATTGAATTGATTAATGTATTGAAAAGTGTTAAATAGAATTGATATTTTATGTGAAAATTAAAATATGGATTTACCATTGATAATTATTTAATTTATTTGAAATTGAAATATTGGTAGAATTAGAAACCTATTGAATACATAGTTTATATTTAATTATTGAGGATAATAATACTTTAAGTGTGTGGTTATTTGACACACTAATATATCATGAATATTTTTAAATATAATTTAAGTATTTTGAAGGATTTTAATGAAAATTTACCATGAATTTCAATGATTTATTAGAAAGTTATAATTTAACAATAGAGTAATAAAATTGATTTATATGAATGAGAATGTTTAAATTTAAATTATTATTTTATTGGGTATTTTTTTCATGATTTTCTTATAGTTGTTATGTTTTTTAGGTATAAAAAATAGGCCTAGCTTGCACAGCTTTAATCAACGGCAGCCGACCACCAAGCCATCTCACAAGGGGCAGGTCAGACAAGGATCCACCAGGAGGGCTAGTATGATATTGAAATAGTTTGAGGCCATATTGAGAACTAGTCTTGTGCAGAATGTGTCCTATAGGGTGGAGCAGAAGGGTATATATGTGGGCCTAACCCCATTGAGGCCATGCAATGTCATTTAGCACATGTTCATGTGTACTTTTATGTAGGATCCCTCTCCAATGTCATCTATTGAGATGATTCATCCACATAATTCATTATAATAACTCATGAAACTATTAATGGTTTCGATTTGGTATTTCTGTTATATAGGGTACTATTCACTATTTATATAAACATCATCGTTTTGTCTATCCCCTCATTCACCTAACTCCAATATAACCAGTTATCATCTACATCACTCCCATTGATCGACACTGAATCATTTCTATTTTTACACCACAAGAAACTTTATTCTCTCTATTAAGGTGAAAAATCCCGACATAAGCTTTGACCATTGAATCCCAAGGCTACCTGGGATCATCTATGGACCCTTAAAAGTTCTCAATAAAGACAATTTCAAGGATTCATCTGGATAGTGTCAGTGCCAGATGATTTGAGGATACTGCCATCATTTCCTCCCCACTATTACCACCTACCAAAGGACCACCATGAATTCCCACACATCCATACATGTGTAGGGGATGCCACACTAAATCCAAAATCCGTGCCTGACATTTTTATATGATACAAATTGGAAAATTTCAATGTTTAAGGAAACTCAATGACTTGGATATTTAAAAACATCATTATTAAAAAAGTAATACAAAATTTACCTTGACCAATGATAATCTCATTAAGATATATAGTAATCCAACTTTGACAAATAGAGGAGGAGTCTCCACTGTTAAAAGGGTTTGGCATCTAGAAGGAGGAGGTCGCAAATTGGATCTTGGCACATGTTTCGTAGATTTTTTATTTTAATTGGGTTTAAATTTATTATTTACCTAATTTTGATTAAGTTTATTTTATAAAAATCATTCATGGATGTTTTTATTTATGTGTTATCACCCATCATAATCATAATCATCTTCTTCTTTTAACATTATGTGTTATTATTATTTTTATTTCATTTTATTTATCTCTCTCTATCTTCCATTCAATCTCTTCACTCTTATTTTTTGTTTTATTTATCTTATTATTTAATTATTTATCTTATTTCCATAGTAAACTACTAAATTTTTATTAGTGGTTATTACATTAGTTTTCTGGGGTGAGGTATGTGGAAATTTCAAAAATCTACACCTAAATTATAACGTTTTCTTTATGTTTTTCATGAGAAAGGGTGATGTTCGCGGGTGAGGATATTATACACCATGAAACTAAAATCAACATCACTTCTTTGAATTTATTTAAATGTTTTTTATCCCATCAACTAGACACAAGAATCATATACGATGGACTTTTTCTGTTCGGTGGTGAAACAACATACAATGGAGTTGAGTTCTAGAATATGCAACTTTCTTGATTAACGTTTGTCATAAAAATTGATTACATGAGGTGGTGGAATTTATATTTCCTAGAATTTAGGTATTTTATAAAACAAAATAGAAGAATAAAAATTCATGCATGAGATCTCAGACTTGAATTATAAAAAAAATTAAACAATAATAAGAAGAATGGTGGAATTCGTAATTAAAACCATAACGGAAAAAATATTTCTTCACTGTCTTGTATTGGATATTTGTATTTTTTCTAATTTATTTTATTTTCTCAAATTCCAATTATTTCTTAAAATAATAAAATAGAAATAATAATTACTTATTAGGTGAAGTATAGTAAGTATTTAATGAAAACATGAAGATCCTCAAGTGATGCGATCCTAGATAGCCAATGTACTGCACTAGAAAATAAAGAAGAAATTTCTTTTTCCACTTCATGTGATAGGAATGGATCATATACCTGCACCCAAGTATGATAGGGTGTTTATAATCCATGTGTCTCTCTGGTGATTCTTCCTAATCATTACTACTATTCTATCATCTATTGTATAAGAATCACACACTCAAAGCCTAACATCATATCTATGAATCCACTATTAAGGATACCCTGATGTTCGAAATAGAGAATTGCACATGCTAGGATTCTCAGGGGAAAAATAATAGCCTAGATGAAGGAAATATTTAGGTTGGAAGTCCCATAGAAAAGTTCAAGGTGTGTAATAGGGGGTTACATGGTGTGTGACCACATCCATTCCTCTAATCCATGTCCTCACCAATATATTTCATTAGTGGAAAAGTAGTACTACACAATTTCTAAGGGTACTATAAAACATGCCTTAGGTACCCGGGGCTTATCCATGTGCAGATTGCCATGTCGATGTATATTGGGTCTTTCCTGTGTACCTGGTAGTGTGGTCCAATAAGTTCCCGTGTACCATTTGTTAAACTTGGCATGTCCTAAGCCACAAATGACATGTTGAGGTAGGTACATCACTTGGTGTGTTCCCATTAACCAAGCCTAGTAATATTATATGTACATGGCATATTCCCACCATAAATGGTGTGTGGGGCGACATTGGATCATGGGTGGGTACTCCCCATGCGCGTTGATCCATCTTCCAAGGGTTACATGACATGTAACCTTGATCACATAGAATATAACACCACATGGATTTTTTTAAATGTACTCCCTATGCATGTTGAGCTGGAGAGATAAGTTATAATCATCTTGTGGTCCCTACACATGACTTGCAATAGAAATATCCCAATAGAAACAAATCCACCACTCTCAAGAGACTACACTGGGTGTGTTTCGATAATTCATGGCATGTAGATGGGTTTTCCATAGAATCCCTATCTTCATCACATGTTTTCTAGATCCACTATTGCTGCCTCGAATCCTAATATTTATCCTCATGAAAATTTAAGGCGGTTTCTACTATCAATCAATTCATGGACTCCTGTGGTGGGAAATAAGATTCCATTCATCTACCGATCAGCCAACATGCATACTACAGATCCTCCCATATCCATTTCCACTCCATATTTCATATCTACAAATCATCATTATAAAATCAACACAATCCATATTCACACCACAAATCAGTTCATTGTGCACACAACCTCCATGAATCTTGGGGTTTGATCACAATTGAATCTCCCCTAAAAATATGGAATTGTGGCCCCATGGTACAATGATAATGAATGATAATAATATATGGGGGAAAACACAACAAAACATATGAAATAATCATTATACTATCTTTCACATCCAATGAATAAAATGTCAGAGAATTCCATGGGTGATGACATGGAATAATAAAAATTTTGAAATCAGTAAATCAGTTAATTACAAAGAACACATATAAAGGATGAATAATTCTAGATCAAAATCAGATTAACCATTGAAGGTCAATATTTAAAGCAAAGGTCATAGACCAAAATTGGTTATCCCTGCCTCATTTTGGATTGACTATTGGTAACTAGCATATTCACCAACAACATAAGAGACCCACTTTGTTCACTATCTCTTGATCCAACTCAATCTGATCACCCATATTCCATTGATCTTAATCCTCCAAAAAAGAAAAATACCCCTTAATAATTCTAGGGTTGTGTGGATATCCCTGCAGAAATTACATAAGAAAATATTTATAGTGGAAATTAGGTCAGGATATGTAAAATAAAATAAATAATTTTAATTATTAATTTTAATTAAACTGGACATCAAAAGAGGCCTCAACAGAATGTTTGGTGCTGAACAACCTTAGGTCAGGCATAAGAAAAATACATGCTCTGGAATCACCCATAGTCTTTAATTTCTGATCTGATATTCTATTTGGATTTTATTCCACTATTTCGAGAAAACTACATGTTGATTATAAAAATATTTTTAATATGTTTATGATTTTAATATCAGGATCATTAGGACTCTGAATCTCACACTGTCTCAAAACCTAGATCCAAAAATTACTATAATCATTCTAAGGTCATACAAGGGACAAAAATTCATTAATCTCTCCTCACATTCATATCTTTTCATACTGAAATTAGATTACCTACTCTAATGTGAGGATGTTGATCTCTAAACTATCTTTCCTACTCTAGAGAGATCTTCAAGTGATTATATACTATCAACAATCACACAACCAAGGGAACAAATTTTTTAATATTGGTATTCTCTTTTCAATTCTCATATGCCTCTAGGTACCTCAAAAAGAAAACTCCACTAACAATATCTTCCACATCCTAGTTAAAATCATGAATCAAGTCATTCACATGAATCCACAGCAGCGAAACACGGAAAACTTCATGGACTCAATCTAAATTCATCAATAAGGTAAAATGGTAATCCAACTCATAATCCTAATGAAGTAACATGAATAATGAAATTATGATCCTCATTGATCAAAAGTCATCCTCACCAAATCAATGTGATCCTCGATGTGGTCATATATATTAATACACAATGTTTCATTATAAAAATATGAAGGTCATTTTTTTCAGTCTTCATGGGAGTCTATATATATTCGATAAGTCCACATCCACCCTTGTATGGGTTTCACCATTCATAACCATTTAGGGATATAACTCTCGTCCCACCTGAACTATCTCTCACTATATCCAACCGGTTGAGCATCGACATGTCTGGTCTCCTGTATGTGTCCTCAAATTGTGATACAACAATGTTGAAGTGGTAACTACTTTGATATTCAAACATAAAAAATGGTAGAGGATCTTCTACGCTGTGGACCAAAACCAACATGAAATCTTGAATCATTTTCTCTAGAACATGAATGGTCCAATCAACCTGGCCATCTTTTTGAGGAATAAATGATATGATCATCTATAGTTGAGTCTCAAAGGCTTAGTAATTTTATCCATAATCATGATGTGAATTGAGAATAATAGTTTTAAATTATCATTGTGGGAATTCATTGAATCTCGAAAATCTCTTGAGTGTAAATGGATCCCAATTCACCACATCTCCATGCTCTTAGATAGTTTTGAAGTGGACTGACATTGAAATCCAATTCACAATCACTCTGATAGCATCAAAAACATTTGATAGATATGGAATCCCGTATCAGTAAAACCACAAAGATGACATACCATGTCCACTCTCATATTGTTACAATATCCTTCACATGTTGATATTTTAGACCTCAATATATGAACTCACCATAAATCTATGATATACATGGACACCTACCTGATTTAAAATAATCTGGTCATAACCACTCCTATCTTAGTTTACTATAAAGTGAAAGAAACCTCCTTAAAATCTCATCTCACAACATGAATGGTGTCACCATCAATACCTGAACTAGGATGACATGATTCCCACAATTATAAAATCCACGTGGATTTTTCCTAGTGGTTATATGGAAGTGTAAGATTTCATTTTGAACATCTAAATGATGACCCATTCTTACCAAATGTAAATGTGGTGGGTTAATAACCCTCAATTTGAGGTACACTACACCATCCTTATCCTCAAGTGTCAACTTCTAAGATGTCAAATAGTCTATCAGCCCGCTCAAAAATAGAGGACAGTGAAATTTCACTATGGTAATATGTCCCCAATGACTATTCCCTTTACTGGCTCTCAAAAATGAAATACCCCAACCATTTTTGGGTCCAAATTAACTCCCATATCTAAAAAGATGTATCACAATAAGTGTACCTCCAGAATTCAAAACTTACTCTACTAGTGTTCCCTAAAAAGTTGGTACTCAAGAGTAGTGTGACAAACAATCCTCAATTGTATCATGTTCACAGCATATTATGATGAGTATTCAAGGATTTTACTAAAGAAGAATACAACTAACTGATCCAAGAACATTTAAGGATATGATTCATTTGAATCATGAAATATTCTAGGGAATTAAACCAAAATAAAGTTTCTTACATGAACTCAAAGTGACCATAGTGTCTCTAAGAATACATGATAGGTACATCCCCATATCAAACATGGTACTAGGGATAGGATATATGGTGTTCAAACTATAAAAACCACTTTTCGCTAAAAAACTAGTTGAAGATGTTTTTGATTCATAGGGGTGGATTCACCTCCCTCACAGTCACCCAATTTAGGTGATTTCAATGTACAATTAAGCTCAATATATCCTCAAAATCATATGTGAGAAAAACTGGGATTCATAGGTGAAAAATGGGTCTTATGAATCCCTACATATGATGGTCCTCCAAATTCACCTCTAGATTTCAAATCAACCTAGGGTCATAAGATATGATAATATAGAAATCGGGTTATCCCTGGTAAAAAGCTATGTAAAAAATAAAATTTGTAGGGGGAGGTAAACCTGATACATCCTCCAGAAGCAGGTTATCATACTCATCCACCATCATAGTAAGTAAAAGGCTTGTATAAATTGCTACGCTAGGGATTATACTAGATAATTGATAAGAAATCGATTTTATCCTCCAACGCATGATCTCATCCTACTCTGCCTAATATTATTTCTCACCAAATAAGGAACATCTCTTACGACCACCTCAAGTTCACTATAACCCTCACCGATGATATTAATCTGGATATGGAGAATAGAAAAAAGTTCTACACTAAGTAATCATCATAGTTTTTGACCACTACTTCGTAATGATTCTATAAGATGATATCTTCTCTAAAGTTTGGTCACACTATTGATAGGAATGTATAACCACCTGTCATATCTTCTTTCACCCTAAATAATAAGGGTTGAGAAAATGGATCCACATGTATCAATGTGCAATGATAATGGGTCAAATAAAGAGAAATGTGGACCATGAATCTATTCTGAATCGAAATCTTTCATAGTGAATCCACATGCGTTATCTCAAACCATAAACAAGCCACTTCTATTGAATCCC
Organism: Viscum album; assembly: GCA_963277665.1. NCBI lineage: Eukaryota > Viridiplantae > Streptophyta > Magnoliopsida > Santalales > Viscaceae > Viscum > Viscum album. The sequence continues at coordinate 467,835 of CAUJRU010000094.1, forward strand.
ATTCTACTAAAAGATAATACTTTACCTTTCCCTCCTATTAAATATAACCATTTCCTTCACTATAAACTCAATAGACCAATATTCCCCATACACATAATTCAAAGGAACACATCCACCACCTCGATACCCTACTCTCTTATAGTGGAACTGACTCACCCATACTGTTTTGGGTCACGTAACAAGAAAAAATATCAGTGGTCCATGTGTCCCCCTTTCTTATGTTTTTGAATCCACATCAGAAATATTTAACATAGGTCTCCACCAAATATTTACGTCACCCTGGAAATACTTGTATTCCATGACAACCAATTATTTTGTTACTATTGAAGGGTAACAATTCACACCATAAGCTCATTCAAGTCCACTAAAACCTGATATGGGTAGTCTAGATCACTGTAATGATTTGGAGATCTCTATCCATAAATGTCATGATTTGAACATATCACTGGAGTGAAATATATGTATAAATACTTATGCAATTATATATATAAAGTAGGCTGGTCAAGAAAAAAATATCAAATCGATTGGGACACACACAAATGTCAAATAACACGGACTACCACCTTGATCCAATATATCACATGAGGGTATCGCTCACCAAAAAACATCATTGTTCTTAGTTACTAGAACTATTGTTGTGGGATAATATCAAATGTACCAATTTAATTTTCTATAAAATCCATCAACTACTCAAGATGTTGGTGATCATCTACCTAGACTACTGAGGAATGGTCCATGCACTGCTCAATAGATGGTATCTATGCTTAGTGATCACCTATAGGAAACAACTCATATATGGGTCCCTAAACTCATGTACTTATACTCAACTGATCATCATCATGATACTATCTCAAAATAATTACTGTCTATCATCACGAAACCATTATGAAAGTTATCTAGACGTACCATCAGAAAATAGAATATCATGGAAGATGACTCAATAAGTGCATTCAAAAGGCTTAATTCAATATGATGCGTGTAAACTATTTTCCATTCAATTAATGTCTTATTATACCAAGTCAAAAAATTGTTATTTAGTGTCTTGGGGAATGGATACATCAGTCGTTACACCAAAATTGGGTTATTTGGACATAAAGTCACACTTGAGACGCTTCAACACCATTTCCATATGCTCGTAACCAATCCTTACTATGGGTCCAACTCCAACTACTCTCTAGGGATGAACATACATCTAATTCCACTTTATAATGACCTAACCCATTAGGGACTGACTAGCCTGTAAAATGTTGATCCATCAAAACCCTATACCTATTTCCAATAGGTCTATGGCTGTAAAAAGTGTTGGTGAGGAATAATATAATTTTGTGGGCATTTTACTTGTGTACTTGTATTCAAGCACCCAACCATCTCTACGAATCAATACAAATTGAAAATAAAAGGTAGTAACATATTGAGTTAACAATGCATGTAATAACCTCTGGGTAATACATCAAAGTTTTAAAGAATGAATCCAATGTGTTATGTGGGAAATACATACCAAACAATAAATTATGTCCCAACCTAACAATAATTTATATAAATAAATATAAGAAAGTTAGACTCTTAATATCTATGTCTAGCCATTATACACAATCTAAGAACCTGAATATCACTATTCTCAACTTATGGAACTTCAAAACTCTCTGTCATCCTCATATGGAATAATATGTGTGGGAAAATCCCATTCACATGTGAGTATAAAAATACCCAGTATAATTACCTGAAAACCACAAAGGGAAAAGTAAGAATATATAGAAATGACTATATCAACCTAGTGAAGGCATGTTAATAAGAATCTAAGATAATATCCACAATAACATAGATATGGAAAACAAGAAGACAAATGAATATAGAAAGTGAATATCCATCACCATAACCTATCTAATGATGATGAGTCTACCTAAAGCTGTAAAGGTACATAATTGATTCCCATCTTCTCAAATGTTTTTAAAGAAAGCCATGTGGAGGAACTACACCTCACCACTTCTCCACCGCATGAGGTGGCTCAACCTTCAATGGAAGAGACACGCCTTATTTTTATAAGGGGTTCATATAAAAAGATACATTACTCATTTTCTATAATGAAAGGGGTTCATTTCATTTGGTGAATAGAGTACATGTGGCCTAGTGCGTCAGAGGGTGTCATTCCAAGAATAGAGGACTCATGACCTAACTTGATAGGGGATAACACTATGTAGGTATAAATAGAGTACTCAAACCCTACTGTATTGGGGGGAACTCTAAGCATGGTGGACCCACACCTTATCAAGATAGGGGGTTTCACTCAGTAGACATAGATATATAACCTACACCTTAGTGAGTCTAGGGGGGACATGATAAACATAGAGGAATCAAAGCATAATAACATAGGGGTTCCACGTAGAGGTAGAGAACCCATACCATAGAACCATAGGGTGTACCACTCAACAAGTGAATGAAGTTTGGGGGACTTTAAAAATATTTCAAAATGGGGGTTACCAAACCAAATATCACTCTGATGATCATGTGTGATCATTACTATTATTTTATCATCTCGTACTAAATAATTAGGATCTCAAAACTACATGATGTATCTCTATATTCACTATAAATAATACCATCATGTTATATATTTAAAACTATAAAGGATAGGCCACTCACAAGAAAAAATATGAGCACATAAGAAGGATTTATGTAGGTTGTAAGTCCCTGGGAAATGTACATGGCATGTACTTAGAGTCAAATTTAGTGTGACCTTACTTGGTATCAAATGTGTATCCTCTCAAAAACATAGACGTGGTTACCATGTATCACAACATGATGATTAAGGGTAGTACATGGAATTTCTTATATTCCTAGGGTCTAGTAGTGTGATCATTGTCATACCTATGTACTTTAGGCTATGCATGTGTTCTGGGTTGTGATTTCCTTACCATGCATGTGTTTCGTTCAAAGTACTCAGAGTTTCATAAGTCACACATGAAATGTAGGGCATAGCCTAACACTCCCCATGTTCCACTTTACCATGACTGTGTACCCGCTATAGTAAAAAAATCAAAATCACACCATACATGATGTGTGGGGCCACATGGGCTTTTAGAAAAGTACTCCTTGTACACGATGATAAAACCACTAAGGGTTACACAATGTGTGTCTTGGATCACATAGTGTGTAACACCACATGGATTTATGGTAATACACTTCTTTTACAGTCTGATATTTTCATCTAATGGGTACATGTTGTGTGGGTCCTTTATAATAAATTTAATACTTATATCCTCAAATAATTCAAACTCGATACTTAGAAGGGACTACATAGTGTGTGTTCCAAGACTACACAATGAATAGTCATATTTTCTACCAATTATTTAGCCTCATTATGTATTTTTAGAGATCCTTACTCACATACCTAAATCCCACCATTTTACCACCTAAAATAAAATGGGTTCACCTCTATCCTTTGATTGATAAACATCAGTGGCTCTATATTTGATTACGTTCATCCATCGATGATCCTTTGTGGGTACCATGGAACAACCCATAATTTCTGAAACAATGGATCCAAATTACACAAATAATATACAACCTAACATCTTGATTCATCCAAAAATCAGAAGTCCATTCATCATCCAGACATCCATTAGGAATATAGAGGTTAGATCATTCATAAACCCATCCTAAAACTATCCAATCATGATCATATTTTTCAATGATAAAAAATTGAAAGAATGAGTGGGGAAAAGAACAAGAAAAAATGTCAAACCATCTTTGGAAAATAATTATCATCCAATGACTAAGAATTCAATTTTTTCATGGGTGGTAAATTAAAATAATAATAATGTTGAAATCAAGAAATATATTTATTAAAAATGGATCATACGATGGGTGAAATTTAATATATTAAAAGAGTATAAACAATCAATTATCATTCTTCTAGGGGGTACCAATTCATTCCATAATTCAAAGAAAATTCAAATAGAGATTGAATAACAAGATTTTTAGGGAGCATATTACTACAAAATTCTACAAGATATAAGCTATAAAATTTAGATAAAGTCGTTGTACTATTAATATTTTTACATGATAATTCAAATTCAGATTGTTGAGGTGGTGTCACGATAATTCTATAAAATTATTATAATATTAAAGTTTTGGTAGAAACTAAATAAAATATCACATTTTTTCTAGAGTATATGATAATTGTACCTTTGACCACTTTGATATCATGGATGAAAACAACGGTTTTTATCTGATGAGATTTCCCATTATCACATGGATTATGATGGTTCTAAATCTAATTATCATGATTAACAAATATTTTTATGCACAATGATGAATAAGGACCACATTATTTGGGTATAAATCATTTGATCATTGGTAGTGGATATAGTGGAGTTTTTTACACTTTCATTTCAATTATTTTACTCTTTATACCACATCAACATTAATTTACTGAAGGACATTACATTACATAATTAAAATATTTTCCAATTCGCTTATGGTGATTATCCACATGCCTTTTTCTATAAATTAACATGAAAGAAGATTAATTTTTCATTCTCCATGGGATATACAATTATAATTTCCTTCAAATTAAATCTTTCCCTTTCCCCCCCAAAACCATGACATTAATTGCAGTATCCAGTCTCCATTTCCACCTTCATAAAGCATTGAACAATTTAATCAAATATACTAAATTCCCATAAGGATAACACCATTGTGTGACATGTTTTTAAGACACTAAAGAATTAATAAATTTTTCTATTAGGGTAAATGACACAAATATAAGTGTAAATAAGAATTATTATAGAAATATCACAGAAAGTACCAATGGATTCATCATCCTTATATTTTAGGTCAAGGAATTCCTTTTCGATTTTCATGTGAAGATTTTAATGAATATAAATAATAACAAATAACTTATTAATCTCTTCTCCTTCCATGGAATCAATTTACTCATCATGAAATTAATTCTTAATTGTGGTCATCCATTGATCTACTTCACATTCTATATAAATAACAACTATGAGACCATTTTCATGTTTTGGGAACTAGAGAATGAAAATTATATTTTCAATGATATTGATATATTTATTATAAACATGTGTATTGAAGGAACCATTAACGTATGGTGGATGTTGGATAATGATAGATTGAGTGGTGTGTTTATCCTTACTATGATCATTTGGAATCTCATCTTTATTCATAGCATGAGAGAGTTGTGTAATCATAAAAAATTTATTTTATATTTCATACCACATTACATTTGGTTTCTAATTCGGACAATCATTACATCTCACACCACATTTTTTAGATGATTAATTGTGGTTCGAACCATTTATCAAAACCAAAATCATAGTGTAAGCATATAGAATCCCAAATCAGAGTTAGAAATCATATATTAAAGAAAATCATTTATATGATGTACTAAATAAAAAATTATTCTTATCAACCCATTTCACTTTTGGACAATGAAATATCTCTTTCAAATTATCATAGTTTTTCTTATGTTCTTTCGTAATATTATTCATAACCTAATATATAGAAATAAATAATCCCAAATCAGATACCAACATATGTGACTAGAACATAACATACATATATATTACATTATTTTAGATAAATATTAAATATAAAATTAAATTATACATTCCATAAAACCATAAAGGAATAATATATTTGAAAATAGGATAAATAATATACTAATTTAATGAATGATATTTAATATATACCACATATATATTCTCACATTGTCTCTTTATTAGAAATATCCTACTTAATTTTTTCATCCACAACATGGTGAAATGTAATCATAATAAAGTGTAATCTTAGATGCTTTGTATGGGTAAACATGGGAGACATCAACTGAATATCAGAAGTGAGCATATGATAAGAATATGTGTAAAATAGATTTCACCTAACTTATGAAATACATACCTAATTAGTTGTAGAACCTAAATAATGAATCCTGGCATAAAAACCTATTATATCAAAATACATGATCCATTTGTGCGTGGAATCATAAATAATAAATCATGATCCAAAATAGAATATCATAAGCATAAGAAAATGTCATAGGACTGTTTAAAAAAAATTTAAGAACATATCATAACAATTTTTTTATAATCATAAGCATATAAAATCATTTTACAAGTCATGGATCGCTAGTAATAATTTCATAACATTGTCGATAAATTACCATATTTTCTTGAGTTTACTCCACTTTACCTTATAATTCATATTGGATAGAGTCTAATACTGGTTTAGTCTCCCTAAACATTAATTTCATTATTATATATTTATATATCAATCTTTAAATAATTAATTGGAGGGATATAATTCATAACCCACCGTTCTCATAATAAAATTCATTGGTATTTGTTCTATATGTTTAGAAAAAGATCCTTAATTTATTTATATCTTAGTTAAACCGTGGGAAATAAATGAGTTTCAGGACAACATACTTAAAAATAATCATCATAATATTTCTAGTGAAAGAAATAAGATGGAATCATAAGAAAATTTCCCAGTAAAGAAAAAAATTCCTTAGAGGACATTGAAATAGATTAAAATTAAAATGATACAAATATTTTAATTAATCTATTATAATAGAAAAAAATATCTATTTCATTGGATAAATTTGGAATAAGAATTCCTAATAAAATTTGAATAGGATGTTTTTTATAATACCATATACACTTATAAAGGGAGTAAAATTATAAAGATATTACATGAAAACATTGAAATATATTCCATCCATATACACTAGAAAACGATTGCTTCTATATTTTTGTAATGTCTGTTAAAAGTGGGTCATAAAAAAATATTTAAAAATATTATGTTAAATCATTTGTAAAGAAATTAAATGTTAATAGTAAATAAATATAAAATAAATTTAAATTTATAAAAAACATGTATATGATAATTATAAAGAGCATGGATATAAAAGATAAATACTTCTAACCCAAATGTAGAAATGAGGGAAACTTTTTAAAAAAACATTATTCTGGTATTTTTGAGTTCCAAAGAAGAAAAAATTAAATAATTATTGAAAATATCATAAATGATTATTAAAGAAGAATATGGATGTGGGATAAGATCATTGGATCAATTTATTTTCTAAAAGGAAATATAAACATCATTAATTTCAATTAAAAAAATATTTCAGCATGAAATGTTTTGACATATCTTTATTTGATTCAAACATGATCTATCATCGTATATAAAAAAGAATTAGATTAAATGTATATTTATTTAATAACAATATAAAAAATTATATTACTAGATATGATTCATTCATAATTTCCAATCTCACATTTAATAATAATTCTCTAAAAAATCAATATTCTTGTTGTTAACTATTTCATTTTTCATGTATGTTGTATTTTGGAATTTTTGAAAATTTCAACTGGATCATGGATTCCTCAGGTAAAATATTAAAATAATAATAATTTTTTATATAAACTATCATAAATATCCATGTATTTTGGTGATGAAAAATGAATTACATAACTTCGTAGAGGCTGTGGTGGGAACATTTCCATGAGGAACACATTATTTTTCCATTGGATGTGAAAGAGACAGAAAATGGTTATGATATTAACATCAACCCATTTTATTATAGAGAAGATAATTATGTAATTATATTAAAATGTATATATGATATTTTTATGATGTGCAAGAAGAATTAATCTTGAAAAAATCGATAAATATAATTATTCCTTCTTTGAGATCTTCGTTTGGAATAAACCTTAATCCTTTATAGTATATAATTTTTCTATGACTATTATATCTAGGATATGGGTAGAAAATTTGAGAATATATTTTTGTTTGGTCGGGTGAAACAAGAGTTCTTAAATTGTGTGGAGAAGTGAGTAGATAAGGTTCCCTTATATAAGTGGTGGGGTCGACAACCTTGTAAATATTAATGTTTTAAAATATTTTAAACTAATTTTAAGTGAAAGTTATATCCAAATAGACTATTTTTGTAAGGTATGATAAGTTAGGTATTCAATAAAATAAGAAAATATTATTTACATATGTTTTAGAAATAATCTACACATTATATCTTAGTTTAAAACCCCTCATTAAACCTTCTGACCCATAACACAGTGATACGATTTTTACAATGGTAATTATTAATTATCAAGGAAAAATAAGTTTAAAATATTACCTGATATTTATTATAAATATTCCAAATTGGTAATCCATTTTTAATTATTCAATTTATATAGGTGGTATAAATTTCTAATCTTGTCTTACAAAACATGTGAAAATTAATTTTCTAAAAATTTTATTTTAAGATAAAAAATGAGTTTCCTATAACTAATCACCTAGTAAAACTCATTAGAATAATTTTAAAATATTTTATTGAATATATTATAAAAAATCATAAAAAATCATTTATGAATAGTTATTAATTCATTTTATTAACATAAAAACTCATTACAAGTAAACAAATTGTTCTCCAACAACATTCTCTTTCTACCATCAAATATGTTTATCCTCACTTATATCTATTTGATGATAAATATATAAATGATCTCCCATTTTTACATAATATTTAAAAAATAATTTTATTTATTTTTAATACTCAATATAAAATTAGTTAGATTTTAAATTAAATATATGTTAATGATGGTGTTAGTAAAAACATTTTCATATAGTAAAGAATTACTAAATTCACAATTACTTACAATTTATAAACTATTAAATTAATTAATTACAAAATTTAATAAACATAAAATTATCAATTTAAATAAAAATTTATTTATTTCATTTTATTTTTTTAATATTGATTATTCACTTAATTTAGGTGTTTCATGTATCAGAAGCTATCAAAAAAATAACATTTATTAGAAAGAAAGATAATTTTAAATATTGAGGTGTTATTATGTGTGTTTTTATATAGAAAGGTTATATTTTTTTTTCAGAATAATACACTTGATGATTCATTAGTGGGAGTTTTAATCACATGGTGGTTCCTACTGGTTCATCATACTTATACATTTCTTTTAAACATAAGTGGACATGTGGTTTCAAAAAAAGATTTGTTTGTAAAATAATGTGTATGAAACATTTATTAAATAACATTTGGGTTGTGAGTGTTGGAGTAATATATTAGGATTTCACCAGATCCGGGAGTGAAAATAAACAATATGGTATGTTTTTCGATGATATATTAACTAACTATTTATTTTTCCATATGAGCCCTACTTTTTTATTATTTACTTATTATTGGTATAATTAGTATACATATTGATGTTTTAGTATATATTTTATTACATTGATAATATTTTTATACATTTTAATAGGTATTTAAATTTTAGGAATCATAAATATTTCTTGATATTTCTTGGTTTTCATAACAATATAGAATTATCCTCGACTTTCAAAAACAATGGGTAAATTGTTCAGTAATGATTATTTTAGACCCTCATTAATATTATTCAACCATTTTGGACCGGAGATTGAACTCAGTGTATGTGGTGGTCTGGTTTAGGTTAAAATAGTCATGGGTGGTTTAATTATCATTCCACTCCATTTAATTATATTTTAACTAGAATTTCCAAATAACATAAAATATAGCTTCAATACCCTAACATAGTAAATGTTAAAATAGTTCATTATAGAGTTCGATCAAAGTAAACACAATCATTGAAAAATAACTAATTATATAATCAAATTTCATATAATTGATATAAATTTGTACATTTTGAAAGTAAAATATTTCCCAAAATGTCATTAATTAATATATTGTTGGTGTATAGAATTTATTTCATTTTAATTTCGATTATGGTACATACTAGAAAAATAGTATAATTTTTTTTCATTTCATGATTATTTTATGTATATTTTTTTTATTTTCATAATATATATTATACTCTGGTCATTCATGAGGCACCTCAGACCCACACATCCTACTCTAGGGCTAAAAATAGATTTATTACATACAATATTTTATATCATTTGAGAGGAACTCAGATAAACATAAATATATTTCACTTTATTTTTACAAAATAAAAAATAAAACACACCTTAATATCATAATCCCAAAAGGGGATGGTTTAGATTATTTGAGGATCTACTATATATGAGACTTTCTAAATGATACTTTTAAAAATTTCTCTATAATTGAACCATGGTATACATCGTTATATACTCCTAAAAAGTTTTAATTATCTTAATAACATGTAGAATTCAAACATAAAAAGGGTGATATGAAATGATCGGTAAGTGGAAACCTTTCATCATGTGTTATATCATAAGAATATAATAAAAAAAGAGCATGTGAAAATGTATTATTAAAAAGAACATAGAAAACAATTCATTTTTAACATGACATGATAGTGGAAAATGTAATTTAAAATGAAAAAACATGTACCATGACATAATAGTGTGAGATAATCATGGAAACATGGAATATGGGAAAGCTATCATAAGTTCATGGAATCATAAAAATATATAAACAACATAAATCAGGACATCATAATCATAATTCAACGCTCATTGATAATAAATTTTAACATAGTATACTATGATGACTTCTTATGAACCATACATGGAATCTACTGAGATGAAAACATCAACGAATGTGTTATAATGTTATATAATTTTCCCACCATCAAATAATGAAAACTTTAGTGCTCTATTTCATAAAAACATGATAACATTAATTACATAATTTACCCACAGAAAATTATTATGTTAAATAAAAAAATATATATAAAATATCAAAAAACATCTATAAAAATATTTTGGAAGATGGAATAAGAACATATCCCATGTGAAATAAAATGATAAATAAGGATGCTTAATGAAATGAAGAGGTACCATTTTTAGATAATTCGATAAATCACTTAGAGAAATTATTATAAATATAAATTTTAATTTAAAATAACTATTAGTTAGTTTTATTATGAAACCCATATTAAATCATGGAAAAGAGTATTCATTGAAAATAATGGCCATAATGATAAAAGAAATTTTATATATTTGAAAAACATAAAAACATATTTTAGAAAAATAATTAATATGTTCATAAAGGATAATTTTATTGGTCTATTTCAAAAGTTATTTTAAATAAGAAAAAGTAGAAAATTTTCCAAAAATTGATATTTTAAAAAAATATTAAATAGTGTATCCTTGAAAATGATATAAATATTAGCAGACATAAATTTTGAGTGGAAGATAAAACATAACATTACAAAAGAAAAAAAACCATTTTAGTATTTTAAGCAACCTTATTCAAACCACATATAGTAAAATAGGTAATAAATATATATGTAAAAGAGGAAAGGAAAAAATTAAAGGTCACATGTGATAAAAAAAACTAGGCTTCCAAATGTGAAGGAGAATATTGTGGGAAGGAACAAAATGAATATAGAATAAAATTAACTATTAAAGATAATTAGATTTATTTTTAACAATGCCATTATTTAATGGGGATGAAATACACTGAATAGGTTGATTAGAACAAAATGAATTATTTTATCTAAATATAAAAATATTGATTAATATAAAATGTATTGGTGGATGAAACCAAGTATATAGGTGGGATGTTTAACATAAAACTTTATAACCCAATGAAATGATTTTTAGCTTAATTAAATCTCATTTTACATTAACATTACTTTAATCGAAACACCATTGAATTAAAACATCGGATGAGTTTTCAAATCCATTTAATTTAATTTAATTATTGATAAAATTAGCTCATAAGGTAGTAGATACAAAAAATTAAAAAATTGCTGAATATAGAATGTGTATGAAAGAATGAAATGTGAGATATAAAAACATTTTAAAAATTATCTTTGATGAATTATGTGATATTCAAAAATTAGTTTATGATATATAAATGAATTTACTTATAAAAACAATTATGAATTCACCATAATAAAACAAAAAAACTTATAAGAATTATTTTTTAGGAAAACAATTACAACTCAACTCATTAAAATTAAGTTACCATTAATATTTCATAGTCAAACATGTTATGACCTCTTATTTAACTAAAATAACTATCTTAATAATCCATTTAATAACCTTATTCATACATACATAAATTTAAAAACATAATATCTAAACATTTATTATAAATATATTAGTATGTTTTGATTTATTTTCATCATTAGTTGTTATTAGATTTGAATGGTTTTTAGTAAATGTTTTATAATATAATTGTTGATTTTATTTATATATTCAATGTTAATTGTTATAATAATTTTATACTTACTATAGTATATTTTTTATAGACTTTTATAAATTTTTAATTTCATTTGATAGGTGTTTTAGTTGTGAATCATGTTGAAAAAATTGTCGAAAACATGTTTTTATAATTTATAACGAACAAAAAGAGTGGTACGTTATTAAAAGGTGAGAATTTTAATATAACATTTTCATAATGATAAAAAAATGATTTATCATTCATTTGAAGTAACATTATTATATATTTTTCAATATTTATACATTCTATTAATATATAATATTGATTATGTAGATGGTAAATTTTAACTAAATAAGAACAATCTATAATCAATGGATGAGTATGGTTAAGAATGTAAATATTTTGGCATAGTATCACTATTAATGAACGATAATGATGTTATATATATGTAATTATGTTGTTAAATTTCATTTTAAAGGAGTTTGGTAATGAATAATACACTATATTAAAAATTAAATAAGAAACTTTTGTGTAAGCTGTAAAGACTCGGAAATTTTGTGGAAAAGTTTTTCTTAAATACAAGGGATTTTTACGAGTCTGTGAAAATTTAAAATGCTTGATTCTGAGGCCCGGTGTACCCAAAATCAATTCTAGAAGTTTTTTTGGGTATGTCTAGAAAACATATGGGCGAGATTTTATAAATTTTGAACCGGTGCTCGGAATTGAAATCCAATGGCATCGTTAAACTCACAGTGCTGGTTTTCTCTTAAGAAGACGTTCACCTTGATAGCAGTTCATCGAGAATGAATGTTAGTTTTTGGGTATTATGAATAAATTTAATAAAAATAAAGTAGTGGATTTATTTTTATTCTTGTTGGTTAAAACCTTCAAGAGGAGGTTGGAGGTGGCGTCCACCACACCTTAACCTCCCCTGAGAGGTTATGGTGGTGGGGCCCACCCGAGGTCCAAAACTCCTCTTCATATAATGTTAATGCGGTGGGGACCACCCGAGACCACATAAACTCTTGAACTCCCCATTAAGTGGGGAGAAACCTCTTGAGCTCCCCACGTAATGGTTCAACCATCCTCCACATCAATTAAGTGGGGATAGATTAATTAATTATTATTATGAATCTTTTTGAAATGTGTGCCAACAACTGAATAATAAGATAAGTCTATTATTTTGTGGAGGGACTAATTTTTCTTTTTTGTGGAGCATGGGAGGAGGGGAGAATATGGGAGAAACTTGTTCTCTCTAACGAAGAATGCTCCTCCCAAGGAAGAACACTTCTTCCGCCAACGAAGAACGATCCTCAACTGGAACTTGGGAGGAAGCGCCGTCCTTGAAGAACATCGATGGCGTCGTCCTCGACTTCTTTATCTTCTTTCCCAACCTCAACGAATAAACTTCCACCTTTCCGGAACATCATCAACAAACAACGATTCCAAGGTAGGGGTGTGTTTTGATTTAAGTGACATTGATTCTTCCTTCCATGATTGTTTCTCTTGACCCGATTGCTACCAAATTAACACAGAAGGATCGGGCCAAACGAACACGACCCGATTCCTCTACCATTCTAGTAAATGTTTGGTGTGTTCTTCACGTTCTTCATGGGTGAAGAACAATGGAACATTGTGAGTTCATTATGCGATGTAATGATCCAAAATTGAAGACCCAACATCATGACGACCTAGTGGAGGTGCGACGACGATAGCAGGTGACAGATCGATCTGGAACAGGAAGGGTCGTCCCTTGACCGTTCTTCAATCGGGTGAATAAAATAGTGTTTTTGGATCTGATCGGTGGCCAGGAAACACCGGAGATGACTATGGGTCATCGGGACGACCTAGTGAATGACGATTCGTGAAGAACGGACCATCAGAACGAAGATTGGACTTCATGGGAGGTGCACTGGCCGGAGGTGCCATTTTTAGAAAATTCCAGAATACACGGCGTGTACTTCTGACAAACACGCTATGTAGTTTTTGCATTCTGTGGCTTGAGAAACAGATGTTGGACAAGTAACACACAACATGTGTCCCTGGCCACATGGAGTGTACTCTCTTGGCAGATTTGCAGAAGTGGCTTCTTGGGACTCAGCATGTATTCCAGGGATACACGGACACGGGGTCGAGTACACAGGAAAGTACTCCACCAGACGACTAGACAAGGCTGGTGGCATGGGCTACCCCGTGTACCTGTTACACGGGTTGGTGAACACAATGTAAGGCTTTGTACGGGCACATGGCCAGTGTACACGGAGCTGACCCCAGTTGCTTCGATACGACGTGTAACCATACCACATGCCGTGTACTTTCTTTTCTATACAACCAGTTTCTTTTGACACATGCCATTATACACGGGCAGTACCTGAGGTCTGTATACATGGCATGTAACCATACCACACATTGTGTACTCACTTTTTGCATGACCAGCCTTTCAACACGGTACGTTGTACACGGACAGTACCAGAGGTCTATAGACATGGCATGTAACCATACCACAATTTTTGTACTCACTTTTTGCATGACCAGCCATTCATTACAGGAAGTTTTACATGGGTAGTACTCGAGGATAGAATACATGGTGTGTAACCATACCAACACGCCGTGTACCTTTTTGGAAAATGGAATGGTTATCTCGTCTTTGTGTCTTGGACTCGTATTGCTTGGTTTTTTCCCCTATGACGTAACTGGACTTTGAGATAATTCTATATGGGATGACATGGTAGTTGATGTATTGACTCTTGGATTGAAGAGAAGACCCTCCCAGAATCAAGTTTACTTTGTGGAAACCCTACAACTGGCTGTACATTGAAGACTATTCTTGTATCCTGTGTGGGTCTGACAGTTCTGACTTATGTTCCTGGATCCTTTGTGGGTCTGACAGAATAACTAGTCCTGGATCCTGGGTCGGTCCGACAACTTATCTGGTCCTGGATCCTATGTGGTTCCGACAACTCCGACTACTATTCCCAGATCCTTTATGGGTCTGACAATTTCAACTGCCGGTCCTTGATCCTATGTGGGTTTGACTGCATAGATGAATCAGTGACTACATCCGATCATCTCTAACACTCTACAAAATATGTATACATGTGTGAGCTGAGTCAGCAACTCTTGTGTTTCCTCCTGAACGAGATGGATTGCTTGATAACTTAGGTTTATGTATGGGCATATACCTAAGTGGGGTTACCTATCGATTTCATACTTTTTGGTTTATCCTTGTTGGATTTTGTGAGACCCTGAGAGTCTCAGGGTCCCTACTAAGTATCGTTACACTCACCCTTTCACGGGCTCTTCCTGCACCTCGTTGTGTTGGATGCAGACGACCGATAGCGCAGACGGAGGCTGAGAGCGCCAGGACTGGACGGTACCCGGAGGTAGACCTTACGATGAGACGGTACACAGATGAGTCTAGAGGACTTGGAGTGCTGAAGAGGCTATATGTACCTTCCCTTCAGGTAGGATCCGTGGTGGATGATCCAGAAGCTACTTTCACCATTCAACTATTTTTTCCATTTTTTAGTTGTACTCATACTTTATAGTTGGGCTTATATTTCTGGCCCCTTTTACTTTTTAGCACTTCTTTTGAATACAAATATACTTAGTGTTTACGTCCATCTATTATTATGTTGTGTGTTTTTTCTGTTTATAAAGGCAATGCATTCACAGTTTTAGGGATTTTCACCTTTGGTGCTAGTCGTCAGCCCCTAACCTACAGAAGGTGGGCTTGGGGTAGTCACATCACAGGCCCCAGGGGACGGGTCGTGAAAAATTGGTATCACAAGAGTCGGTTCTACCACAGAACATAAGACTATGATCATTCTTTTCTGTGAAGCAATAGTGTTAAGGGTAATGAGTGTGGTTTTCAATTTAGGTAGTCCACTGTTGGTGCGACAGCCTACGCATCCCTACACCAGGACCCTGAATTCTGATTTTTGACTCAGTACACGAAAACACTGATTGCATGTGTGTTTCAAAGGGTTTCTTTGTGATCTTTTTGAGTCATCTCACCAGGTATAACTAATTGACTGTGGTGAACCTGTTTCTTTTCAGGATGCCTCCACACAGACAGACAGCTAGGGTTCCGAGAGTTGTACGGGATGATAGCCCACCGAGCGACGAGGCCTCGGTGCATGGTCTCATCATAGCGGAGGTTCCAGCAGTACCACTATCCGTTGGTCCACCGATACCACCAGCCCTAGTAAGAGACGATGCACGCCGCTTGAGTGCACTGCATGTGTTTCATCGCCATAGGCTGCCCAGGTTTAGGGGTGAGACAGACTTGCATGCAGCCGAGGATTGGTTGGGGGCTGTGGTGAGAGTCTTCAGGCTAGTAGGGACCCCATCATACTTCATGGTGATCCTTTCTGTTAGTCTCCTTTAGTCAACAGTAGGAAGATGGGGGAGCCTGATTGTCTAGGTTCATGACGAGGCCACACTAGTCTAGGCAAACTTCGAGAGCCTATTTCGGGAAGAGTTTGTCTGATCCACCCTACGTGCGGTGCGGATCCACGAGCTACTGTATCTATAGAAGGGTAGCATGAAAGTGGCATAGTACTCAGCGAGGTTCACCGAACTCTTGCATCACTCTAAAAATATGGTGCAAAACTATATCTTTAGGGCACAGACCTTCGATAAATGGCTTAGATGGGAGATCAGAGCATCGATGATCTCACTCAACATCCTGACGCAGGCGGGGGTGTTGGAGAGAGCCCTCCTAGTGGAGAGTTTCCTTGTTGAGCAGTCACCAGAAGCGAGACCCACCAATGGGCATCATGTAGCAGAGTCTTCTGCAACAGGTATCAGACAGATGTCACAGAGTTCCAAGCGGACCAGACTATCCAGTGGATGACCTCAAAACACTGGTTCGATTTTGCAGGGCACACGAGACTGAGCCAGTCATGTGAAGAACAGGTAGTGCTTCACATGCGGTGAGGAGGGTCACATGGATTGTGACTCTCTGACCCATAATACTAATGATCAGAAGAAAGTTGAGGTACTTCCCATGTAGAGGCATAGATTTGATCGAGGTGGTCTATAGGAAGCAGGCGGACGTGGCAGAGGAGCTGGTCGAGCAGCTGGCGGTGGGCAAAGATTCGAGGTGTTACAGCCGCCACCACCCGGTGAACCACCCTGACCACAGGGAGCAGGTGGACAGGGGAGAGCTCAGCTCCAAGAAGCTGAGGCATACGACCATGACACTCCGGAGATGATTCGAGGTATGATCTTTTTCTACTCCACCTTATCTGCAGTTATTATAGACACAGGTTCCAGTCACTCTTTCATTATCGCTTCCCTCGTTCGCAGCTCAGAGATTCCGATGGAGCTGTTGGCTCAATCCTTATGGATAGAGACTTCTACGGGAGTAGACTCGACGATTATGAAGTTGTGTTGGCAGTGCGATCTTACTCTAGGAGTCAAGAGCTTCGATTGGGATCTCCTCATAGCAGCGTCGAGGCCTTACAACGTCATCTTGGGTGTGGACTGGTTATCTGCAGTCCATGCTCAGATCGACTATATTAGGTGCAAGGTGTGGTGTTTCCACATGGATGGGACTTGGTTTACCTTCATCGGTGAGATGGGAGCCTTTGCAGCATAGGAGATACTTACTTGGAGGAGGGTGCAGCCGATCACTCATCAGTTGGCCTGACATACCCTGGGATCAATAAATGTGGAGATTCCGACATATCCTGTAGTGGTGGACCAGTACATGGATGTTTTCCCTGATGATTTTCCATGACTACCTCCTCAATGATAGGTGGACTTATACATTGATTTTCACCCCGGGATGGCACCGATATCTATACCAGCATATCTGATGGCTCCCGCTGAGCTTCATGAGCTGCGGGTACAGCTGGAGGACTTGCAGGGGAAGGGATTCGTCCGGCCCAGTGTTTCTCCCTGGGAAGCCCTAATTCTATTCACCAAGAAGGTGGATGGGAGATTGAGTCTTTGTGTCAACTACCGTCGCCTGAACCAGGAGACCGTGAAGAACAAGTAAACACTCCCGATGATTGACAACATCTTTGATCAACTCAAGGGAGCACGAGGGTTCTGGAAGATAGACCTCATATCAGGCTATAACCAGCTCAAAGTTTGAGATGACGATGTGCAAATGATGGCCTTCAGGTGTTGTTATGGCCACTACAATTTCTTGGTTATGCCCTTTGGCGTAACCAACACTCCAGCATTGTTCATGGGACTCATGAACTGGATCTTCCTGCCATTCCTTGATCTATTTGTCGTAGTTTTCATTGAAAACATTCTGATCTACTCTACTACTGAGTAGGAGTATTCCTACAGTTTTTAGGTAGTACTGGACACACTCCGAGAGAATCAGCTTTATCGTAAGCTCTCGATGTGCCGGTTTTGGATTCGAGAGGTTCACTTCTCAGGAAATGTCATCTCGGAGGTTGGAGTTTCAGGGGACCCTGCAAAGATTGAGGTGGTACTTTCTTGGGAGGCACCCAAGAGTGTGAAGGAGGTACTGAGTTTCCTGGGTTTGGCTGGTTATTATCGAAGGCTTGTTCCAGACTTCTCCGAAGTTTCGGCACCACTATTAGCCTTGACGAAGAAGGGGAAAACATTCATGTGGTCAGAGAGATTCCAATAGAACTTTCAAGAGCTAAAGCAGAGTCTGACTAGTGCCTTCATTTTAAGGATTCTAGAGGAAGGTGTAGGGTACGTAGTCTGCTGTGACGCATCAGGGAACGGACTCGGGTGTGTCTTAATGTAGGAGCGAGCAGTGATCGCATATGGTTCTCATCAGCTAAGACAACATGAGCAGAACAATGCTACCCATGACCTGGATTTAGTAGTAGTGGTCTTTTCCTTGAAGATGTGGCAACACTATCTAATGGACGAACAATTTACTGTGTACTCTTATCACAAGAGTCTCAGGTATATCTTCTCACAGAAGGACCTAAACCAGAGACAACAACGTTGGATTGAGTTCCTCAAGGACTATGACTTTGAGATAGTCTATACTCCTGGAAAGGGGAACATTGTTGTGGATGCGCTCAGTAGGAGAACTGGTATACAACTGCTAGGAGAGGCGACAGAGCAGCTAGCGGCTTTACCGATATCCTTTGTGGATAGAGATGGAGTAGACTTTATCAATTCTCTTAAGACACTCCCCCACTTCATCAGCGAGTCGGGGAGGCATAGCGTGGGGACGCTGACTGTGAGACCTGATGTGCTCAAATATCCACAGGTTAGGCAACTGATTGATTTTCTGAATGTGCGGAGCATGTCATCCTCTTCAGAGGACATACCTTGGTACCATTATCACTTCAGGAAAAAGTGTTGAGGGAGTTCCACACATCTCTTATAGCGGTACATCTAGGAGTGACGAAGATGTACTAGGACCTTCGATGATAGCACTGGTGGCCATGTATGAAGAAGGCAGTAGCAGAGTGTGTCTCATAGTGCCTCACTTGTCCGTAGGTGAAGGCAGAGCACTAGGTACCAGCTTGCTTTGATAATCCTTTAGAGGTCCCAGAGTGGAAGTGGAATGAGATATACATGGACTTCGTGATGGTTCTTCCACATACATCCAGGGTTCGCGACTTGATTTGGGTGATTGTCGACCGACTCACCCAGTCATCCCACTTCATACCGATCAAAGAGCAGTGTTCAGTAAAGGGCTTTAGACACCTCTATGTGCAGGAGATTGTACACCTTCAGATAGTACCTTATTCCATTGTCTCCAATCGTGATGCACACTTTACATCCCGGCTATGGAAGGTGTTGGAGGAAGCTTTCGGGAAACAGCTTCGTTTGAGCACCGCCTTCCATCCTCATACGGATGGTTAGACTGAGCGGACCATACAGACCCTTGAGGACATTCTACGTGCATGTGTCCTCAACTTATTTCACTACTGGGATGATCAATTACTATTGGTGGAGTTTTCCTACAACAATAGCTACCACACCAACATCGGTATGGCACCTTTCGAGGCATTGTACGGGTGACCTTGCATATCACCCTTGTGATGGACAGACCCTGGGGAGTTAGCACTGGTGGGACTAGAGATGGAACGGGCTACCACATAGAAGGTGCAGATCATCCAAAAGTGGATGAAGACTACACAGAGCAGGAAGATGTCATATGCTGATAGGAGATAGAGGTCTCTGGATTTCGAAGATGGTGACCACGTCTTTCTACGAGTATCACCTTGACAAGGCCTATGGAGATTTTGCTGAGGTAGAAATTTATCTCCGAGATTCATCGGACCATTCCAGCTCCTCAGTAGAGTAGGCGAGGTGGATAACCACTTAGCTCATCCACCTCAGTTACACCGAGTGCACGATGTCTTCCATGTATCTCAGATGAAGAGATACGTGCACGTACATTCACACATCATCGACCATGGGGAGCTGGACATTGATGATGGGGTGTCTTTCACGGAGGTTCCAGTGGAGATTGAGGATCAACAAGAGCAGGTCCTACGTGGATGGTCGATACCACTGGTGCACGTTCGCTGGCATCATGGGAACCTCCATAAGAGAACATGGGAGCGGGAGGCTCAGATATGTGCTTAGTACCCCCATTTTTCCCATAGTTTGAGTTTTCGCTTACGGGGACGTAAAGCCCTAAGGTGGGGAGAATTTAAAGAACCATAAATTCCGTGGAAATTTTTTTTCTTAAATACATGGGATTTTTACAAGCCCTCTAAAATTTATGACGCTTGATTCTGAGGCCTGGTGTTCCCAAGATCAATTCATGAAGTTTTTTTTTGGTACGTTCAGTAAATGTACGAGCGAGAATTTTTAACATTTCAACTAGTGCTCAGAATTGAAATCTGAGAGCACCATTGAACTCGCTGCACCTGTTTTCGCTAAAGATGAATTTCACATTGATGAAAGTTGGTCGAGAATGAATATTAGTTTCTAGGTTTTATGAATAAATTTAATAAAAATAACATTGGGGATTTATTTTTATTATTATTGGTTAAAACCTCCAAGAGGAGGTTGGAGGTGGGGGCCACCACACCTTAACCTCCCATAAGAGGTTATGGTGGTGGGGCACACCCGAGGTCTAAAACTCCTCTTCATGTGGAGTTAATGCAGTGGGGACCACCTGAGACCACTTAAACTCATGAACTCACCATTAAGTGGGGGAAACCTCTTGATCTCCCCACTTAATGGTGCCACCATCCCCCTAATTAATTAAGTGGGGATAGCTTAATTAATTCTTCTTTTGAATCTTTTTGAAATGTGTTCCAACAACTAAATAATAAGATAAATCTATTATTTTGTGGAGGGAATCATTTTTATTTTTGGTGGAGCATGGGAAGAGGGTAGAATTTGGTAGAAACTTGTTCTCTCGAATGAAGAACGCTCCTCCCAACGAAGAAAACTTCTTCCGCCAATGATGAACAATCCTCAACCGGAATAAAGGAGGAAGCGTCATCCCTGAAGAATGCCAACAACGTCTTCCTCGACTTCTTCATCTTCTTTCCCGACGTCAATGAATCGACGTCCTCCTTTCTGCGACATCGTCAATGAACAATGAATCCGAGGTAGGGGTTTGTTTTGATTTAAGTGACGTTGTGTCTTCCTTCCATGATAGTTTCTCTTGACCCACTTACTATCAAACTAACGTAGAAGGACTAAGCCCAACGAAAACAGGTCGATTCATCCGTCGTTCTAGTAAATTTGTGGTGTGTTCTCTGCGTTCTTCATGGGTGACGAACAACGGATCATTTTGAGTTCATTGTGTGATGCAACGATCCAAGATTAAAGACCCAACATCATGACGACCTAGCAGAGGTGCAACGATGATAGCTGACGATGGATCGAACCGGAATGGGAAGGGTGGTCCCTCGACCGTTCTTCAAGCAGGTGAATCAAATCTTGTTTTCAGAGCTGATCGGAGGCCCGAAAACACCGTAGATGACTATGGGTCATCGAGAAGACCTAGTGACTGAAGTTTCATGAAGAACAGACTGTCAGAATGAATAATGGACTTCATGGGAGGCGCACTAGCTAGAGGCGCCATTTCTGGAATATTCAACAATACATGGTGTGTACTTCTGACGAACACGCTGTGTAGTACGAGCATTGTGTGGCTTTATAAATAGATGTTGGAAAAGTAACACACGACGTGTGACCCCGGTCACATGTCATGTACTCTCTACGTAGATTGGAAGAAGAGGTTTAGTGGAACTCGACGTGTATTATGGGGATACAAGGACACGGGGTGGAATACATGGGCATGTACTCCACCACATGGCCAGACATGGCCAGTGGCACAGGATACCTAGTGTACCAGTTACACGGGTTGGTGAACACGGGTTAAGGCCTTGTACGGGCACATGGCCATCATACACGGAGCCGACCCCAGTTTCTTGGACACGACGTGTAACCATACCACATGTCGTGTACTTTCTATTCTACACAACCAGTTTCTTTTGACATTGGCCTTCTTACACGGGCAGTACCCGAGGTTTGTAGACACTGTGTGTAACCATACCACATGACGTGTACTCACTTTCTACATGACCAGCCTTTTGACACGGGCCATTGTACACGGGTAGTACCCTAGGTCTATAGGCACGGCGTGTAACCATACCACGTGTCGTGTACTCACTTTATGTATGACCAGCCTTTCGACACGGGCCATTGTATATGGAAAGTACTAGAGGATAGATGCCATGACGTGTAACTATACCTACACACCATGTACCTTTTTGGAAAATTTCTTGGTTATCTCATCTTTGTGTCTTGGACTCATATTTTTTTGTTTATCCCCCTATGAAATAGATGAACTTTTAGATACTTCTATATGGGATGACGTGGCATTTGATGTATCAACTCTTGGCTTGAGGATCAGACCCTCCTAGAATCAAGTGTACTTTTTGGAAACCCTGTGGTTGGCTGCGCTCTGACGAATGTTCCTAGATCCTTTGTGGGCTCGACAGTTATGACTTTTGTTCCTAGATCCTATGTATGTCTGAAAGAATAGATGTTCCTGGATCCTATGTGGTTCTGATAACTTAGATGGTTCTGGATCCTGTGTGGGTCTGATAGCTCCGACTACTGTTCCTGGATCATGTGTGCGTCCGACAGTTCCAACCGCTGGTCCTTGATCCTATGTGGGTCCGACAGCTTAGATGAATCAGTGACTACATCTGATCATCTCTAAAACTCTATAAAAGATGTATACCCGTGTGAGTTATTCCAGAAACTCTTGTGTTTTCTCGTGAACGAGATGGATTACTTGATAACATAGGTATATGTAGGGGCATATACCTAATTGGGGTTATCTGTCAGTTTTGTACTTTGTGGCTTATCCTTGATGGATTTTGTGAGACCATGAGAGTCTTGGGATCCCTAGTGAGTATCTTTATACTCACCCATGCACGGGCTATGCCCGCACCTCATTGTGTTGGATGCAGATAATGGACAGTGTTGACAGAGGCTGAGAGCGCCAGGACTGGACAGTACCCAGAGGTAGACCTTACAACGACACAGTACACAGAGGCGTCTGGAGGACATGGAGTGCTGAGGAGGCAATCTTTACCTACCATTCAGGTAGGATCTGTGGTGGATGATCCAAGAGATGCTTTCACCATTCAACTGTTTTGTCCCTTCTTCTGTTGTACTCGTACGTTACTGTTGGGCTTGTATTTCCAGCCCCTTTTACTTTCCTGCACATCTTTTGTATACATCTTTAATTAGTTTTTACTTCCCACTCATACTCTGTTGTGTGTATTTTCAGTTTATAAATGAAATTTCTCCCCAGTTTTAGGGATTTTCGCCTTTGGTGCTGGTCGCTAGGACCTGGCCTATTGAAGGCAAGTTTGGGGTAGTCACGGAACAAGCCCCGGGGGAAGGTACGTGACACAAGTGGTAGTTTTCACACTCGCACAGTGACACATATGTTTACATAAAACTATAGAAATATAGGGGGTGGATTATGATTTTATGAATATTATTAGTTTTAATATTATAATATTAATAAATTAAATACAACTTTTTTAATATCTATTCAATATATTTATGAAAAATTTGTCATGTCACTTATCGAGGTAGTAGTTTGCACCTAATAAAAGAAAAATTTTCATTTTCTAAATGATTGGGAGGAAGGTAAGAATACTAATTTCATATAAACAAAATAAAATAAAATAATTCAAATAATATAGATATAATTATTTAAATATTTGTAGATTAAATTTGAAAGTAGTAAAAGAATAGATGAAGGAAATGAAATAAAATATGAGTAACTAAAAGTTTTACCAAACTATTTCAATGATATCATATTATAAATACTTCAGGGATTTTAATGGTGTTATTTTTAAGATAAAAAACATATAAGGACTATATATGAGTGTGGGTTTTTTTGGTAGCGTCTGATGTAATTTATGTGTCTTATGGGGTGAGAAGAAGTGAAGTTATGACGACACCTTTTATATGGTAAAGTAGAGGTGTTTTTGTAATAATATAAAAGTGTGTGTCACTATTAAAGGTAAGTGACTCTAATAATGGGAAATAATGGATTGGGAAAATTTGAAAGACTATAATCTTCTATTTATTCCTTTTTAACACATGTTTGAAAATTTTTCAATGTTATTTACTGTTTGATTATTAAATTTCCTTATTATTTCTTTTACCCTAACAACAACAATTTTAACAAATTAATTTATTTTTCATGCCTAAAAATAAAATATAAATAATTACTTAATTCATACCATTTAATTTTTATAATGAAAACAATAATTTATAAAAAAATCTATTGGTGGTAAAAATTAACATTAATATGGGAACACATAATTCATTAATACTATTTTTAAATAATTATATATTTTTTAAATATTATGTTTATTTTATAATTTTCATTTTTTTTATTTAAATGAAATTAATTTGTATAAAATTACAAAATGATGAGTTATTTAGATTTTAAAACAATAAAAAAACCAATTCCATCTCATGGGTATATACTTAAATGAAAAAAACAATGATAATTTTTTATTATAATAAATTATTATTTAGGATTCCATATTGATAAGCATGAGTTTTAGAAATTAAACATTGTATTATATAATTATTTAATTTAATTTATAAATGAATATTTTTTTATAGAATTTTTTTTTCATTATATGTCAAATAATTATTTTATTATTACAATTTTATTAAAATTAATGTATATAAAAATCATTCATTTTCACAATTCACTTAAAATTCTACATCTTCAAGATAATTTTAGAAAAATCATCCTATGATAATTTTTATATTCTAAATTAAAAAATTAATTTAATCTTATGAAATTAAAATAATAAAATCTTAAAATTTAATTTTTAAATTACAATATAAAAAATAATGAAAAAACTATCATCATATAAAACTATATTTTAATCATTAAATTTTCATGAAGTTATTTGTAAAAATTATATAATAAAATGAGTGCCAATATATTAGTTTTAAATATCAATTATTACTATAATAATATTTTCAAAGGGAAAAATTTAATTTATAGTTGAAACAAACATTAAAAAAATAGTTCATTGAATACTATATTTTTTTTATCAATAATAGTTTTATGGAAATTTCATAAATTATGCATCTTCAGACCCCTTAAATTTTATAAATACATAATTAATTCTATAAAATAAAATGTATAATTATTTTAAATATTTTGTTTTATAATAAATTTTTTTATTAAATTTTTTTACATGATTCGTTTTAATTATTGTAATTTTCTTATATATGTTTCACATAATATTAAATTATTTTATAAATGTATGTCATGAAATGTTCAATTTCAGTGTTATGTCTAAATGAATAATTTTGGAACAATATATAAATTAAATAGAAATATATATAGTAATATATTATGTTGTTACATTCTACCACATAAATAAATTTTATCCTCTCAATTATAATTATCACACAATAAAAATATTTCTTAAGGTATCTAAAAGTAAAAAACAACCAATTTTAGGATTTATAGAAAAATATGAACCCTATAACATTTGGAAATATATGTTTTTCCCTTCATTTAGGTCAACCATATTCTTTTTTTTCCAATCATTAGAGTTAAACAACCCTTAGGATTTGGTATCATAACTCCTATATTATAATTCTTTTTCCAATAGATATCATAGTCATCCTTGAACATATAAATGATTATAGGTTGGTTTTAAATATGAAACCATAACACCATATTAATTTGATTAATGTGGATTCTATGTAGAGATAACCAATAATTTTTCCGAATCACCTCAAATTCATACAATGTTAGGAAAATAATACTTCTATCAATAGTAGTTGAACAAACCTTGAAAGGTATTTATATTCCTTGGATAAAATGATGATATAAGATGTTTTTTTATTTATAATTTGGTATTAATTGTTTTTTATAACCTTAAATTACATAATACCCATAAAAATATAGATTTATGAACAACTGTATGTATCCCCACATAATAAACTCTCTCCTATTAAATGGAAATAATTTCATAGTATTTTCTTTATTCTAATTGAAAATTATGTTATTCAGGATTATTTTTATCGTAATCCATTTTATTATTCTACTACTTTTCATAGTTCCAAAATTACTCACATCAAAAAATCTGACTTGTAGTTGATATTTATGTAGAATATTATTTTCCCCATGTTTTAAATTGAAAACTTCCTTTTTCTTGAAAATATTTTTATTAATTTATTTATTTACTACACATAAATATATTCCCCTTCATTTAAAAAATTCATCTCGATTATTCTTCGCACATTTGTTACATGAAAAAAGTGAATTTTCTTTCGATCATCATCATTATCACCTAAAAATCCCAGAAAATTTATCCTTTAAATATTTGATTTTCATAGAAACAAAAAAAATGTGACACGTGATCATGAATTATAGTATGTGATAATATTTTTAAAAATCTATACTAATATGAAAATTATAAAATTTCATTTCACTAAAATTATTATTTTATAAAATAAAAATCAAATTTTAACTAACTATGTCAAAATAACCCTAAATTTAATTTTCAAAAAGTTCCCTTAGAAATATGTTTTTATGAATAATTGAAAATTTATTATTTATAAAATCATAATTTATTTACAAAAATGGTTTATATTATGTATAAATAATCATATATTGATTAAAAATTTCATACAAATAATGGAAATATCATTTGGAGGTTAAAGGGGTATTTTAAAAAAAACTATTTTAAAGTGAAAAATATCATTCCATTTTAATTCATTGTAGCAGTCCATAATTATGAATGATTCAAATGAAATATCTATATTATATATCTATAAATATGAAATTAATTCCTTATAATGATTATTACTGGTCAAAGGTTTAATTTAAGACTATTATATTCTTAAGAAATGCATTTTCTAGAAAAAAACATTTTTCATCACATTTAATGGGTTTCTTTTTAAATTAATTTCTTCCAATTATAGAAATTGAATTTTATAAAATTTATTTTCTATTTATAATCTTTATTTGTAAATATATCCATTTTACATTTAGGCACTATAAGTAGTAATATTGGTAAAATTTATCACCTTAGAAAATGGTAATTTGGATAAGTAAGGTTAATATAATAGTATATGGTATTAAAATCATCGATTCAATTGAATATTTTAATTGGATCTATCTTTTTAAAAAAGATGTATTTTATTGGAGTAAAATATTTTATTTTAATCATTTATTTAAAATTTGGAACACAAGGTTAACTGTTTATAAGACAAGTTAGTTTTAATTCTAATTAAAAAAATTGGGTGTTTCTATTTAATGGTATGGTTGAAAGATTTAATAATGTTATAATTCACAAAAAAAAAAGACTACACAGCTTACGGAATTTATTATTTTTCCAATAAAATTCATCAATGTAAATTTTTTAATAGATTTCAAAGTAAAATTTATTTTCCCTTAAACATGATATTTTCCTAAAAACTCTTTTCCTATGATTTTTTCTATTAAATTAAAAGTTTTTTCCTAATCATATAGAGATTCAATCTGATAAAATGTTTTAAAAATTTTGAATCATCATGGACAATTTGTTTAAGATTGTGTCATTTATTTTTTTCATATAATTATATCATTATTGTAAAAAAATAGGTTATCACAATTAAGGATAGAATTGGTTTAAAGTGGTTTGACTAGGAGATAAGGGATAAGATATATCCCAAAAATATAAAAATTATATTGGATGATATTATATATACCTTTTAACATTTTATATTTGGATATGGTTTTCCTTTGTTCCACATTACTTGATTATGAAATATTTGTTATTTAATGTTTTATGTAATATTATCTTTGTCCTTTCCCTCATTTATAAATTAAAACCCCCTATTGTCCCTTATTAAAATATGTTGGGAACTACATATTTGATAATAACTTCACTATTAAAATTTTAGCTTCCTCCCCCCCCCCCCACATACTAGATCTTTTTTTACTTACAAAATACTATCCTTTCAGGTCTTAAGGATCCATCCAAATAAGGTTTCTCAAGAAAGATGTATAACTCAAAACTGAGTACTTTTAATTTTATTTATTATTATACCCCCCATAAATATATGGTATACAAAATAAAATAATAAATTACATTTTAATATACTTAATTGATATTATGATGATTTAACAACGATTATCCACCATATATCTATCTTACTGAAAAAAATACATCACTCGTGGGAATGTATGAGTTTCCATAACAATTTAGCATTGTAATTCATTTTTCATTACCATTTCACATAGTTGGTTATAAATATTAAATAAAATATTATATATTTAGAATAATTAAAAATTAATAATTTTTTATATCATCTAATTCCTTTCCTTTACACATGTTAAAAAACTGAAAATTTCACTTGTGTGTACATTTAGAATAGCACCTCCATTAAGCGATGTGATTAATTTTCCATGTTTAATTTACATTGAATAATATAAATATGTATATAATTAATATTTATTATCATTTAATAATTATTAATATTCTATTGATGATTTGAATATAATTTGTACTCAATGACCAAAACTTCTGATCAAAACATATAAGAAAATGGAAGAAGTTAACAACAAAAATAACGATAATAATGAATGGCTTTTAATAAACATGTAATAAGATATTATAAGTGGGTAATATATGATATTTTAGATATTTATATGTTTCTTTAATGTATTAAAAATATACTTAAATTTATTATACATGATATCAAATCAAATTCAACTATATTGAAGCATGAGGTATGGGATTTCATCTCAATTACCACTTCATTGTGACAAATTTAGTATTATAAACTCTTTTTCAGTAATGTGGTGTATATAATTCGCCATATATGTACAGAATATAAATATATATGTATTAATATGGATTAATTTCTAAATTATTGTTAAATATTTCAAGGGGTTATAAGTTAAAAAGTCACAAAATATGTAAGAATATATTTTACAGTCTATTTTTTGTGATTGATTATTTTTTTTATTAAATAATTCATATAATATATCATTAATAATATGAAAGTGTTTTCTTATCCTCTTTATATGTAATGATATATCATGTTTTACTCCAACTTATCACCTCATTTTTAATTTATTTATGAAAATAATATTTTATAATAAAAGGTAGTATTATTTTTGTTTTTTAACACTTATAATTTCTTCCTTCTCAAAATTTTTAAAATATGATTAAAAAACTTATAATTCACTAAAATTATTTTTTTGGAACAAAAAATTATCATTTAATGTTTATAAGTTTTATAGGAATCATTATAATGTATTACGAATGGGTTTCTTTTTACATTTCTTAAAAAATTAAGGAATAATTTATTTTAATGTATATAACATTAATAGATTTTCCAATCACCATATAAATTTATAAAATTTGTCTTTTTATAATATATTTCAATGGTTTTAAAAATAATAATATTTAATGAAATAAAATTTTATTTTATTTATTCTATTTTCTTCTATTCTCCATGAATGTTATTTTTTTTAATATGTATATTTATAATGTCTTGAAGGTCATTTTTTCTTTTATAATTTTTTGGTGATTCAATTCCTTTTGAAACATTTAATTTATTGTGATCATAATTAATTGTAATTTTTATTTCCCTTCCATATACACATTATTTATATCATTAATATACTTATTTCTTAAACGATATACCATTTCTATATAAATCATTTTACAAAAAATGTTATTTTATTAACTATAGATTTCATTTTAATCCATATTATTTAATCAATACTTATATTTGTTGATAAACATCAATATATATGAATAAAATTGATCATTAAATATATGAGAAATTTATTGGAAATGCAGTTATGATTGGAGACTATAATTACTTATCCTTTCGATGTATCAACTGGTCTCATGGGAAAAACATGTTTTCCAACCTTACTAAATGGAGATTTGGTGTATACCAACCCACAGTTTAAACTATATGGGTAAAAATACTTTATGGTAAATACATCATGATTTATAAAATTATTACAACCAAAATTATGTATTTTTTAAAAATCTATTATTATTATACATGAGATTATTTCATTTATATTATCCATGGATTCATTTCATGCTCAAGTTGTTGATTATGTGGTATGTGTTTTCAATTATTTATCTTTCCATATTGATTATTAAATTTTTACTAATGATATATTCTGTTTTACATACCCTTTATTGATTATTTTAACTCACCCATTTTTTACATTATCTAGGATATCAAGAATGAAATATTTAATTATTTCAAGGATATATAATGTTTAGTTTCACTATGTTCTATATTTTATTTCCAATGTAAAAATAGAGAATCATGTATATATATGGTTCATCAAGACTACTGAATTGATACATTCATTGGGATGATATCCATTATATGTTATTATAGTGTACTAATAAAGAAACCAACTCTGGGTTAATATATCCAAATTTTTTATAATCGGTATCAAAGGATATTTTTATGAAATATTGGGAACTAGATTTAGGAAACCATATAGTTGGGACCAAAACCCTATGATAGAATTGATGGATTCTCCCAAGTAATAGATATTTTCACAAGTATTGGTAATTTATAGATTTTTCAATTTTCAAATTAAATATATCCCTTCCTGGACACTACATGTGGATTGGTTTTTGTGAAAAAATTTTTATGGGTAATAACCATGAAAAGGGTTTCTTGACTATATCATGGCCACCATTTTTTTGCATTGTGAATAGACATTTATTGCACACTTAGTATGATACTCTAGGGGGTCTTTCTTAGGTTTATTCAAAATTTCTTTATAAACCATAATGAACTATTTTTAAATATTATTTTGATTTGAGGTAATTCACAAAGAAACCATGTTTATTATTTTGCTATTGGATATTACTAAATTTTCATTTTATGTTAGGTCTTATATATGATTTTTTATTATATAATATTATTTATATTTCATAGTTTTAAGAGCCAAATTAGTTTATTAAATTGATTAGAAATGGTTTATTGTATAAATAATGGTATCAATACTCATGGTCAATGAAGAGTTTACCCTGATGAGAAATCCATCCCAACCGATGTTTGAACTAAACAGATTATGGTCATATTATCAAAAATAACCAAAAAAGGCTAATGATCTTTCATATATGGAGATAAATAATGTTATGTGACATGAGACACCTATATTTGAACATTTCATGAAATAGAATCTACCATCATTTAGTCGAACTACTAATCCATTGGTAGATGATCAATGGATTAAGTCCCATGAAAAGACATTTTTGGACATTGGATTCAATGAAATGGACAAGGATTTATTGGCTATTTATTGACTTAAAGTTAATGCTAATCAGTGACTATTATTGATCCAAAATACTAGGGAGGAAAATCAAATGAATATATAGAATTGATATCCTTTAATGAAACAATATTTGATGAATATTTCCCTCATGAAAAATGAACTAAAATGATGTGAAAGTTCCTTATTTGAAAGAAAAATTAATTGAGTGATGATGAGTATGAAGATAATTTAAAATACTATCCTGGTTTAATATATATTTCATATATAATATGGAAATAAAAATTGACCTTTTCATTGAAGTGATTAAGCCAATAAATCAATTGGAACTAGTTTCCAAATCTTTTATCATACGATGAAATACAATTATTCACCACTAAAACATATAAATAAAATTCATGATTATATATCATCAAGGTAAATAAATTTAAGAGTAGGTTAACTTAACCCATGAAAAAGGGAATATTTCAACGAATAATAAGGGAATGGATAAATTTCAATCAATTGATAATTATCGAAATAAATATCCTAGATAATGTTTTATAAGAACGAGAGTTTTTAAAAATGTGCAGATAAGGTCATATGGATAATGAATGAGATGGGAAGAAATAAACTGCTTTTATCCATGGCTTCAAATATAGAGAAATATTATATTATTCAAATCAATGTCTCAAATATCAAGGGACCCAACCACATAGTATATTAATGGTTCAAGTTTATCCTTATGAAATCACTATAGATGATTTTGGAGTACATAATGATGTGGTGGATTGTAATTTATTCATATCCTCAAATTTATCTAATTATATTTTTTGATTTTGGATCTTTTCACTCGGATATATCTTTTATTTTGTCCATGAAAATTCAATATTTACCTTGAAAATTATAATGGGTAGTTTTAGTAAAAACTCTTTGTAGAAATACTACAAAAACATGGATTTTTTATTGAATTCCCATTATGGGGTGGATACATATTTAATTAAAATATTATATCATTATTCTTATGGTTTATTTTTATAAAATTAGTTTTAGTGACTAGATTTAAAAATATAATGTATTAATTTATTTCCATGATAAATTAATTATTATTTAAGATGAGGATGTGGATTTACGTATCGTTATAAAAGAATCATCATTATTTTGGTTTTTTCTAGATCCACATCTAATAGCTCTTCTAAATGATATTCATAAGTAAGAAGAGAAAATTAAATCTATTAATGGGATAGGTAGTATTCAAATTTATGATGTACATTTTTTAATGTAACTCATTGAAATATTTCCTTAATAATTACAGAAAAATAACCCAAAACATGAAGTTGAGTTTTCTATTAATTTACCTTATGATATAGGACATATAGACAATACCCTCAAGATAATTGACCCTCTGGAATTAGTTGATTTGAAATAAAAACAACATGAGTTGTGTGATAATGGATTTATAACAATTGGTGTTTCACCTTGGATTAAACCTATTCTTTTTGTTAAGAATAAACATATATCTATGAGGGTGTGCTTCGATTATAGTGAAATCAATGTTATTACTATAATCAATATGTACCATATACCTTTCATTGATAATTTATTTGACCAACTTCAAGGAGCTCAATATTTTTGAAAAATTGACCACTGTTCAAGGTATCCTGAATTATAATTGATGAAGGAAGATAATCCAATGAAATCATTTCACACAAGTTATAGAAATTTTGAGTTTACATTAATTATATTTGGATTGACTAATTCACACTCTGTTGTTATGGATATAAAGAATAGATTATTCTAGTAATATAATAATATTTTTTTAGTATTTTTTATGATAACATGTTTTCTTAAAAATGTTATTAGGACCATTAGAATCATTTTAAATTAATTTTTGGGAAAGATATAAAAAATATTTATATAGAAAATATCAAAAATGATAATTATAGATTTCAAAATTATCTTTTCATTGTCATATTGTCTCCATGTAAATAATCATAGATGTACCTATAATGAAAAAGAAATTGAAATAATGGAATACACTGAAAAAAATAACTAAGGTACATAGATTCCTTGGATTGATAGGTTAATATTGTCTATTTTTTCAAAAAATAATTATAGATTGGATAACCTATTAACCAACCATATTCATAATGGAAGTATTCTTGTATGGAAAATATAATGTGATGAATATTTTGAAAAATAAAAAAGTAGATTGATCAAGTATTTGATTTTTACTCTACAATTAGAAAATAATGTGTCTGCTAAACAGGAGTAGCCCCAGAAGAGGATTTAAGGCAGGTGAAATCACAAGAGTAGAGCCAAATTGATTTTTTAGAATGATAGGGTATGTCTATGCCACCAGTACCTACCTATTCTTGAACATGAAGCCTATCCAGATGGCCATGCGAAGGTGGAGATCTACTATCATGATGCATATGCTGGGGAAGGGTAGTTCTTTGTAGATATTCTGGTTGAATTCATTAATACCTTCGGGTCATGTAATCTCCTAAACCTATGAGCCATGTAATCTCTAAGACTACGGGCCTTGTAAGGGTTCCCCCTCATCCCTTGAAAGGGGGGTTATCAAAAATAAATAAAAAATGAAGGTCACAAAATCATGAATAGAATCGTCCATCCAATCTTCATGATTTGGTAACCATTATATTTTCATTGAAGACATAGAGACATTATCTCTATAAATAATGATGTGATATATGTATAGATTATAAGAGAATGAAATAATTATTTTATCATAAAGGTCTGAAAATGAGAAAAATTTGATGGCTCAAGATACTAAAGGATTATGATTTCTCAATATAATATGCTTAATGGATGGTAAATAATGTAATAGATATATTGTGAAATAAAAATAATGGGTTCTTTAACAAAATAAGGATTGACATGGATCCTATGTTCATGGATTTAGTGAAGAACGATATTAAAATTATAAGGGAAGAATAAACATAACTAATATTTCAAAATAATACCGAGACATCATTATTTGAAAAGATATAAATATTTCATCATGATGACGAGAATTATTAAAAGAAAATTAATATTGTAGATTATTAACAAAATTGAAGATTATAGTCAGGAATCTGGTGTTATGAAATTTGGAAAGATGTGATATAATGCATCTATGCCTAAGTTGAAAAGGTAATTATTAAATGATTCTCACAGCATGAATTTCACTATAACTTCTATTATCACCCTGATGTAAAGATATTTGAAGGAACCTATTTGTGGGATAATATAGAGTGGGAAATTACTGATTACATATCCATATAAATAATTTTTCAGTATGAGAAGGAGGAGATGTGATATATTAGAGGACTAATGTATCCTCTGGCTATTCTTATGTGGAATTGGGATGACTTTACTATGTATTTTTTCATTGGATTACAAAATAACCCTATAAAGAATGATTAAATATGGGTTAATGTTGATTTAATAACAAAATCTAATCATATTCACTCTATAATAAAACATTATCCTTTTGAGTTCCTTACACGGATCTATAAAAATGATGTAGTGTAAATTTATGGTTCCCATATTTCAATTATTTTACATCGTAATTAACAATTTACATGTAATTTTTTAAAACGTATTCAAAAGGATTTTGATATCATTCTTCATTTAAGAACCTCTTATCATCCTCAAAGTGATGGATTGTTTGATTGGACATTTAAAACATTGTATAAAAATTCGATTTCATATAAATTAATTTTAATGGTTTTTGGGATCATCATTTAATTGGGAGGAGTTTCCATTTTACAATAACGTATTAATGAATTCAAATGACACTATATGAAGCCTTATATGATAAGAGATGTCATACTATAACCTTCTAGGATAATATTGGTGAATATAATTTCATTGGACTATATCATTTTATGGAGGAAATAATGAATTTAATGACTATATAGATCCATATTGAAGAAGATAAAAAATTTCAAAATAGATTTGTAGAAATCTAATGGAAATATTCATAGCATAAAGTTATAGATCATGTTCTCATGAAAGTATCTACATGGAAATGGAATTATAAGTTTCTATAATAATTGAAATTTTATCCCCATGTAAATAAAAACATTTAACATTATAGAATGAAATGGATCTGTGGAATACAATTTGGAAATTCCACTGAGCCTCTCTAATGTACATCATGTGTTCCATATCTCATTATTAATGAAGAAAAACTAAATATAATTTTTTTATTACCTTAAATAAATATAATTAAAATATTATTTAACTTACTATGAAGTGGTTGTCTAGATCCTTGACACTAGAGAACAAATGTTTGAGAATCGGATGACTCGCCTGGTAAAGGTACATTAAGGAAATCATCAAATAGATGACGAAAAATGGGAACCTGACTATGTAACGAATAAGAACCATCCTTATTTTTTTGTAATGGAATATCCATTATGTTGAGTTACACCATCAATTCCCTATTTTAATGACCAAAAATAATGTTCATGTTTGATAAATCTTATTTCTATATTTTAATTTAAAAATGCCGCTACATAAATTTTATATGTATTATAATTCCATTATGTAACCATTATTTTAGCATAATGAATGTTATGAAAGGATTTTTTATATTTACATATCTTCTATATTACACTTACTCAATTTCAAGAATCTACTACCACACATCGAAATTCATGTAATCGTATGAACAACCAGGGCACCATTTTCCAAAAAATAAAATATTGTCATAGTCTTGAACTGACTGTATGTAAACAGAACCATCCATATCAAGTGTTTAGACTAAAAAAATTAAGGAATTATCCTATATCATGAATAACTAAAGTAAACACAAGAATAAATTATGTGATTGAAAGAAGAAATTATGTGACTTAAAGAGCATGTGACCGCAAAAACAAAGTGTCTTTCAAATAAAAGTGAACTCAAATAAAAGTGACCAAAATGAAAGTGTTCTTAAGAGAAACAGACCATAAAAGCAAGAGACCACAAAGAAAAAGTAACAAAAAATAAAACATGTAATAAAGTTAAGTGACCGCAATAATTTATACGCAATCTAGATTAACTGTTCAAATGAAAATACTAAGTGATTGTTCCCACCTTGTGCATTGATGAATGTTTAAATCTATAATGACTATATATTTATCAATTAACTAAAAATTTAGAGAATTTATTGTTTTCATAATAGACTAATGTATATGATGAATAATTTATGAATTTACTTTATAAGATTATCATAAATAGTGCTCTCTATAGGAAGAAAATACACACTTGTAAATAGAGAGAGTGACATTGTGAAAATTAGACATTGGGTATATAATCTAAAATTCTTCGTCACTCTAAACATCCATGACACTCTGTTTTCTACCTCCCAATAAAGCTCCCTGTTGAAAAAATTTCATTGTTAGAGTTAGAAACTGTTGATCAACACAATCTAATCATATTGATATTCTTTATACATTCTCTATTTCTATTTATCAAACTCCTTAATTTTTCATTACTTGTGATCATTGTTTTCATAATTATGTATAATCATTAGTATATTTTTTGGTACTATATTGGAGGTTACCAGACACCCTATTTTATTCTATTAATTTATAAAAGAATTTAAAATTAACACTTTATTTTTAAAAGCTATTTTCAAAACCACAGATAAATATTTAATCAACACTTTTTAAGTGTAGTTTTTTTTAAAACCACTTCTATTTTTTAAAAAAATTAGATGTTATTATTTCTTTTATTTACTTTGTTTTAAAACTAGCATGAATTTTAGATGGTTTTTTATAGAACTGACCTTAAAAATAAATAAATAAATTTCAAAAATCATATTTCAATAACAAATGACCATAAAATTTCATTAGGGTGTCTATTTTATCACTAAATACAGTAAAATTAAATCACATTAAATAAACTACCAAGAAATTAGTAAGTAATTTGGTCATAATTAATAGAATAAAAGTTTTTATAGTTTTAAGAGAAGTTGGGAATTGAACTTCAACTTCAAACGACCCTCACGTTTGATATCTGACCCAATTTAGGCTCTATCAAATATAATAGATTATTTTCAAGAACTCTATGGTATATTAATAACAGGGGAACCTGGAGACTATTTTTAGAGGTAAAAAAGGTTAATATGGCCAATAAAACTAATGTTTTAATTCAGATACCAAGATTTTTGAACATTTCATGTGATTTGTTCTCATTTATGAATATCTACATGTGTTTTCAGGGCAGTATTTGATTTTATTCCATTAATTTATATTCATATTGATTTGATGGTGTTACAATGGTTTTAGTTTTCCCACTTTTACTAATTCATTAACTAATATTTAAGTATATATACATTCAAGTATTTTTATACATTTATATATATAATATATATATATATATATCAATATTTATTTAAAAATTATATATAATTGTAACTATTCATATATATATATATGCATATTTGTCGACATTTATATATATTTACAACCATTTATGTATATTTCTATACAGAAATGGATATTTATATATATGATGTTCGTATATATATTTATATGTATTTTTTTGGTAAGCGCATGTGTCTTCAAGTTGGTATCTATATGTAGTTCAATAAATTTATTTATATTCATATATCATTACAACATATATAAAAATATATTTCAATATATATATATACAATTTATTATTTAATACTTATAATTTCTTATTTCTTTTTTTTCATTTTTTTTTTCTTATTATTTTTCTTATTTAATATATATTCATTTAAAATTTCATTTTAATTAATTATTATTTATTTATTTATTTATTATATATTGATTTATTTTTTTTCTCTCATTATATTTTTTTAGTTTTTATTTATTTATATTTTATTATTAATATATAATTTGCTTTTTTTTAATTTATATATTAATTTATTTTTTTATTACTTATTTATTATATATTGATTTATTTATTTATTAACAATATTAGTGATTGTTTATAGTTCTTTATTTATTGTTAATTATTTATCTATTTTTCTCGATTCATTATTCATTTTTCATTTTTCATTACTATTTAACATTTCATATTCTTTATTATTTAATAATTTGTTTTATATTTATTATTTGTTAATTAATAATTATTTATTTCATTTTTATTTTTTATTTTTTACTTAGTTTTTATTTTTTGTTATTTTTATTTATAATTTATAATTTTCTATTTATTATTATTATTCATTTATTTTATTATTTATTATTATTATTATTATTATTTAACAGTATTATCATTTATTATTCTTATTTAATAATATTATCATTTATTATTATTAATACTAAACATTATTATTATTTAATTTTATTATTTCTGTATATGTAGTTATGTTTTTATATATATTAGTATATTAAATTCTATTTACTCACCACATGAAGAGGTTGATTGAGTGGTAAGGTCATCAAAGAAGAATCAAGTGCTAAGAGGTTTAAATCTCTCCCAACACATATATAACATGGATTTTTTCACATCACACATATCATATACATACATGATAGAATAAATAAATAAATAAATAGTAATATGAAAATAATAAAAATGTTAAAGAATTTACAAAAAATTACAAAATCACCACAATACATTTCACTATAGTTTTCAAAGCTTCTAGTAAGTCTTTTCATAATTATTTATTAGAAACGGTTCTAAATGTTTCATGACACATCATTTCACAATGGTTTCAAATACCCGATGTGAAATAATTCATCCATGATATAAACTGTTTCTAAACGAAAGGAACTGTTACAAAATACTATTTTTAGGTTGTGTTACTCCTTTAATAATTTATATAACTATGAATTAGGTTCTGTGTAACCTGATGTATGTATGTGAGGTTATTTTTAAAATCATCATCCTTGTTTTGGATCATGATTATGGTATAATAAATATTTGCTAGTGGCTGACTATCATATGTGGAGGACTAAGTCTTGGCTTGTGCGTGAATCACATTGTTTTAATCTTCTATGTGTTTTTTTATTTTTTACCTTATTTTAAAAAACAAATACGTTTTTATTTTTCAAAACACTTTACCAAAATAATAATTTGATAGTAATCATTAATTAGTTTTTTTAAATACTATTTGAAATTTAATTTTATTTATTTCAAAAAGAAATGTGTTTTTGAAATTATTTTTACTCTGTTGTGATCGAGCCATTGAGGAATATTTTGAAAACATTGAACTAAATATTCTTACTATTTTAGTTAATATTTTGAAATTTATAAATTGGGGAAATTATTTTTAAATTAATTTAAAATGAAATATATAATTGGAAACCCAAATCAACACCCATCACCTCTTAATTTTTCCATTGGTACTAATATTTGGTATCATTGTATAATTTTCCCTTCTCTTTCATTACATTTAACTTCGAGAAAAAATTTACCAATTTATTTTTAATTTCTATTTTTATTACTTTTTAATCATCGATGCAAAATGAAATGGTTATGCTACCAAAAGTCCTTCCAACATAAATTGTTGAAATTATAGTGAGTATAAAATAAAACTGAAAATCCATCTTTGGTGTATGGGATAAGATATTTGTGATCTATTTTAGAACAATAAAAAACTAAAAAACTATATAAAAGTATATCATTTTCAGACGAAAGTTATTTATTATCCAATCTATAAAAGTATGTGTTCATTATTTTGTGATTTACGGGAGGAAAAAATAAATAGGATACTAATATGTGATATGTCTTATCAAATTTAGGTTTCCCTTCTTTTGTATCAAGAAGGAACTTCTAGTGTCATGGAAATGAGGATAAATAAATATTCTATTGGGTTTGATACCTCCAAATAAAGCATAAAAAATTGATCACTAATATGTATCTCATGTTTAATGATATCCAAATTAATATGATTACACTTGGAAAGAATAGAGATGACAATGCTCAAGTGTTGTGAATCATTAGATGACTTCCAGATCATTGGATAATTATAATAATCCCAACTTGAGAATCATGTGACATTATAAAACTATCAAAAAAGAAGATAATAAGAATGCTTATGATGTACGAAGAAGAGTTGAATGTAATCATTTTTTATGAAGAAAAAAATAGGAAAACTATTTCCTTTAAGAAATCACAATCCAAATCCAAATAATATATCAAACTAGATAATACAATTGGATATGCAGTCAATACAAAAATTAATGAAAAAATGGTAAATCTGGAAAAATGTTTTATGAAATTTTATAGAAAGATGATTTTTATTTCAAATTATAATGGAATTTATGATAAAATGGGAAATTTTTGGA
The DNA here is from genome assembly GCA_963277665.1 of Viscum album. NCBI lineage: Eukaryota > Viridiplantae > Streptophyta > Magnoliopsida > Santalales > Viscaceae > Viscum > Viscum album. The sequence continues at coordinate 508,966 of CAUJRU010000094.1, forward strand.
ATTATATGTAAAGGGAAGACTCATATAATGAGGTTAGCTTCTATAAATTTAAAATAAAATGACACATAAGAGTTAACCTTCCAGAAATTATGTATAAGAAATGATATAAGTATAAAGAAAAAAATAAAAACTAAAGTAAAGAAATATATATGGAGTTTTTTAAAAGATAACTCGAGTATCCCAGATTCAAGCCGAGAAGATTACAATGAGAAAGAAAAACTATACCTGATGGATATAGATTCTAAAATACCGTCAACTTCTTCTACTCCTATATTTGATGATTTTTAAATGTCAAATGAAGAGTTATATTTGATATTTTCTGATCTGTAAGAAACCATGAATGAATTTTAAGATAAATATAGTAAAATGAAAACGGGTCATTTTTTATGTTATAGATATATCTAAGCTCAATATATTAATATTAATTAATGAATATTTTTTGAGGAAATATTGATCATAAATTTCTAAATAAAGAGATTAAAATTATATTGAATAGTTTATTGAATGTAGAAATTCCATTAATATCATGTATCATGAAAAAAATACAAAAATACAAATCAATAACTGGGACTTAATATAAACAACAAGGGAAGCACTATAAATTTATTTATCATTCCAAGATAAAAAGGATTTTATTTTTATTGAATCTATTAGATATGGAAGTAATTCTTAAACAGTTGGATTTAAAAAATGATTTTTTTATCTGTATTAATAATTTATGTTCTAATAATCCTATAAAAATGTTGATTTCGAAGGATTTCTTTCATAACATATCTAGACCTAAAAAACAATGGTTGCCAATGACATTTGTTGTATGATTTTCTTAGGGAAAAATTCATAAACCACTCCAGATAAAATATATTTTATTAGGTCATAAAATGTTCCATACAAATGACTTGATATTTTTTAAGATTAAATAATATTCGGAAAGTGGATGGTGGATGTGTCATGTTCTATGAAAATGAAAAAGGAAATATTATAGTAACTATTTTCATTGGTAACTTTTAATAAGACCTTATTTCTAATGTTTTATTCATTTATTATTTAAAATATAACCTAATTATTATTTCTTATCCATGTGATGACAATATTAATGTTAAATTTTAAAACCTGTCTTGTAATATTTATGATTCCATGCCTGAATTATTATTTTCTTCTTTAATAAATTCTTGTTTTAATACTATTAATTTAGATTCTTTATTTTCCCTCAACATTTCTTGTTTGAGTGCATTTCTTATATAATCTTGTTTTTAACATTGGAGAAAAGGCCCATACAATATATACTGACTTAGAATGCTAGATAATAATCGTTTAGTCAAGGATCTATATAATATATAATTCTATAAACATGGAGTGTTTAGTCCTTAATAAAAGGGAAAGAAACCCAAAATATCTTTTAAACAATAGAAAGTGTCCTCTACCTCTCAAACACACGAACTACTTCATCTGTATTTTCATAGACCATGAAGATTATATAGTTTAGTAGGAAAAACTATTCTACTATATTTGTTGATGTCTATTCATGATATACATGGGCAATTTTATTTTTTCATAAAAACTAAGCTCCATATTGTTTTACAAAATATGCATTGTAGTAGAAAAACTTATTGGTTTCCCCCATAAAACATTGAGAAGTGATCATGGAAATAATTCTGGGAATCAAAACTTTGAATCTATCTAATCACAAAATGGATGTACTCACAATTTCTCTACACCATGAACACCTCAGTAAAAAGGGGTTGTTTAAAGAAGATATAGAAGAATTCATAAAATTCACTAAACAATGCTCAATGAATTTGTCTTAACTTTTTATTTTGGGGATGAAGATATTAATATAGATATTCATGTAATTAATAGAGTTATTATTTTTCTTATGATCAAAACGACCCTATGAATTATGAAATGATAGGATACCCAAAAATAAATTAATTTAGAATTTTTTTGGATGCATAGAAAATATTCTCAATAAAAAGAATAATTTGGAAATAATTTTACCCAAAAAGTGATGAAGGAATATTTAATGGTTATTTAACCTCTATTAAAACTTATAGAGTCTTCAACAATACATATAGAGTTTAATATGAAGATTTTCATGTCACTTTTTATGTGATAGATTCACCTCGACTCAACCCTGCTATGGGAAATGATGATGATGATATGAAACATTTTAATATTAATAATACATCTAAATCATATAATAAATATTTCCATTTACTTAATAAATATTCTAGTAAATAAAATCATTTCCATCCTAAAATTGAATAATTATTTGAATAACGAATTACTCAATTCCCCAAAACCATTTGACCCCTAAAAACGACGTCTATATTTTGTTTTAGGGGACCGCGATAAAGGTACTCAAACCCTATCCATTCTAAAAAACATGTATGTAAATCCAAATTTTTTGTCACATGTTGAACATAAAAACATCAATGAATTAATTAATTATGAACATTGGGTAATTTATATACATGATAAAATAAATATTATCTAAGGAAATAAAGTATGGGAATTTTTAGAGAGACCAAAGGACCACCTAACTATTAGAAATGAGTGTGTATATATGAACATGTTTGCTGAATCTGGAATTATTATTAAGAAAAAATAAATATTTTTGGCATGTAGATATATCCATGGATAATGTCATTACTATGAGGAAAACTTTTCAAAATTAAAATTACATAAATCCTTTAGAAGATTTCTTTCATATGGAAAAAAATCTAAATTTCAAACTATATAAAAGAGACTTTAAGATTTTATTTTCAGAAGGTTATATTATTAAGGATGTTCTTTTAGAAACTGCATGGATTTTCAAATACACATATTTCAAGTCATGTTTTAAAATTAACCAAAGAATAATATATCTTAAAATAGGTTCTTAGAGCTTGGTATGAAAGGCTCAACAACTATCTTATTTCAAATGAATTTACAATAGTTCGGGATGACCCAATTATATTTTAAATAAGTTATCTTAAATGATATTATAGTATTTTAAATATATTTAGACGATGTTATTATATGATTTTCCAAACACTCTTTGTGTGTAAATTTTTTTATGGTGATGGAAACTAAATTTGAAATGAGTTCAAAGGGTGAGTTAAAAATTATTGTTGGTTTTAAAATTTGTCAATTCAATGATGGAATTATTCTAAGTCAAATAAAATAAACAATTTATGTTTTGAAATGATATTTATGGTTAAAAATAATGTTATTGATACTTCCATGAGTACAATATTTAAGACAGATATGAATAAATTAGGAAGACTAGTTCACCAATCTACAAATATAGGTATTATTGGGAGTTTACTATACATGACTTCCACTCAACCTAATATTATATTTAGCATGTTTATTTTTTCTCAAATTCAATAAAAGGAAAGTTAATATATTTTTAATTATGTGAAGAAAAATTTAAAATACCTATAAATGAAACTAACTTTAGATATTTCTAATCTAGAGGAAACATATTTGTCTTCATTAATCTGATGTCGATTTTGGGGGTTGTATGTTAGAGATGAAAAGAACTATAGGAACATTTCATCCATTGGGAATGAACTTAGTTTCACAGTATTATAATAATTATAAATATATTTTATTATCTACTTTTAATGCTATGTACATAGTTTAAGGTTGTTTTTTACCAAATATTCATTATATAAAACACTCTTTAATATAATATGGTTATAAATTTCATCATGTACTTATAAATTGTGATAATATAAGTGATATTAGTATTCCTAAAAACCATTGTCTCATTATAGGAATGATAATACAAATATAATATATTACTCATTATGATAGAATTATAAAAAAAGATATGACACTTGAATCAATTAGAACTGAACTTGGGATTGTTGATAATTTTACATGGCCTCTGATATAGTGAGACTAAATTTTATTAAAAATGATTTAAGAATGATTAATTTTCCTTAACTGTGAAGCTTAGATCATGTGGTAAATTATGTAATTGTGGGACATTGTACATACAGACAGTGACGATGAAATGATAGACTGGTTATATGGTTAGTTAACATAATATGACACACTTACGTTACTTCATGTAATCTATCACTTAACCTAAAATGATTGTTTGGGTTTGAAATTCTAATTAATTGCTTTGGTTGGATATCATTTAGTTTATTATTATTTTATGTCCTAAATTATTAAATAAAATTAGATTCAGAATTTAAATCATCTCATGTCTCTTTAGTAAAACCCCAATATCTTTTCTAATTACCTTATTGATGTCTCTCTTGAATATCTGTCTTTTTCAAGACTACTTTTCTCTATTAATTGAACCCAAACTTCTAGAGTTTTGAATCAAATTATAATGATGGAATTGTTGAAAATTTCTCATAAAGTCAAATCTCATGATGGTGCACCTCATTAAAATAAATATAATAAGGAATAATTGAACTTGATTATTGTGCTCAAGTATTGTAATCCCTATATGCAAGAATGTCCTAAATAAATACAAAAATGTTTATTTTGAGATTTTATAGTCTAAAAAATCATTGCGCATAAAATTAATTAAAAATCAACTGTGATGAGATTCGTTTAAGGATAATGGTAACCCAAAATTTCCTTATTTTCTCAATGGTTTTATAGGTATATGGAATTTATTTTTCCTGATTCATTATATACAATTAAGATAATTATAAATTGAGATTGTTTGATATTGTATTTCAAGATATGTTCTAAATTATTCAATATTACTTGTAGAGGAGAGAATTTGTATTATAAGTGATAATATCATAGTAAACATAATCAATTTGAATTTTTTATTTGCTTGTGGAGTAAAATGGGAACATTACTCTATTAAGACAAACAATTGTGGAATTAAATAGATAATATAGATTATTGGTGAAGATCATGAAAACATTGAATATTATTATTAATTTTTACTTTAATATTTTGAGGAATTATGTTTACTTATTTCTATACTTGATGAAGAATAATGTTTAAATTATATTATCTAGATATATTTGGAAGAACGTTTCTATGTCGATAAATACCTACTCTTAGTTTAACTCCTTGTATTTCCATAAATATATCACAACCATGTTTTATTTTAATGGTTATTACTTATGGGTGGAAAAATTTATTTCGAATATTGGTTTTTAACTAAATCCACAAAATATATGGGAATATAAATGTTTACGGGAACCCTTATAGAAAGGATTAGGTAACTGTTAATTTCATTATTTTTGAGAATTTTAACTCTATTAAGAATATTATTTGATCAAGTGACAATGTCCATCATGGTCTTCAACCAAATAAGATTTCTGAGTATTTTTATAATGAGAGTAATTTTTCTTAGGAAGTTTAAGAATAATAAAAAGAGGTGGGTGAATTTAGTGGGGATGATGAGTAATCCCTTGAGGATAGTATAGATCTCTATCCTGTATTTTCTTTTGGATATCCTGATTCTCCCTTAACTCTACCCTGTCAATTTGAATAATTAAAAGATAAGGATAGTGATTCCATTCAGTTATCAGTAAGTGATATTGTTGAATCGTCATTGGAGGATAGTGACCCAGGTTGTTTTAAAAGTAGTGAATATTGTTTTGAAGGATCTTATACTTTGATCTATAACATTAGAAGTAATACTAGGACAAATTGAAGAGAATAATCTTATCAATGGGAGTAATCTAGTAATGATGATCATAGTGGACGTTCGTATAAGAATGGTATACTTTCCATATCCACTATTCAGAACATATATAAAGGATATCTAATTAAAAAAAATCCAATTTCATGTAAGAATTGAAGAATCACCCACTAGGTAATATGTGAATAAATGCATTACGAAATGTGTGGTCAAACTCCAAATAATTATATTTAGGTTCTATTGTATATAAATTTGATACAAAAACTTGAATATATGCATATAAGTATTTTTTATTTTGATGAGGAGGCTGATGTTGAACCATAATCCCATTGTTTGATATTAGGGTTAGTGCAGATTGAATAGGAATAGGATGGTAGGTAATTTTATTCTAAACCATCTACACCTATACCATATTCCGGTGATCATAAATCATTACGACAAGGGATTATTTGAATGAATTTAATTCATATTTTAAGGATGTTTTTAAAGTGTTATTCATTGGTTTTTTGACTACATTGAAACCATTTAGGGAACATGACATATCAATGATAGTCACTCTTATTATCTCTCAATTTCAATAAAAATATCATCTCAATATGGCTCTTTTGAAAAATGAGATTTATGATTTAACTACTGAGGTACGTTCTCTACATGAATATCATTTGGATTTGATGTTGATGATATAGTATATATTTTTGAATAAAGGTTTTAAATAAACTATATGATCTACCCTTCATGTGTCTTCCCCAGTTCTACCCACTTCTCCTAAGAAAAGTTTTTTTATAAAGATAAACTTATATTAATTATAAAATATGAGTCAAAATTAATCTTGGATGAATTTTCAAAAACCAAGGATTTGGTGTTTTGGGGATTTAAAACGCATGGTACATGGACGTTGGAACTGGTTATAAAAGATGTATAGATAGATTGAAGATATAGAGATACAATTCGATGGGCCATTTATTTTCATCTTGTTGGGATATTTACAAAATATAATTTGAATATCAGGGTTAGAACATTATATAGTGATCTCAAGATTACTCCTATGAATCATTCCTTTCAGTATCATGTTTTGAATTTAAATTTTATTACTCTGGTTTTTCATCCTTTTTTGGAGAATAAGAAAAAAATTCACACCAATGACCATGGTTCCATAGCAGTGATGGAATTCACTAAACTTATATTCTATACCTTTATAATGTGAAAAAATGTATTATGGAACCTCATGTATTACATATTTCATAATATTATACTTCAATCACTTCCTTTACTAACCAACTGGTCTTATCTCCTAGAAAGCTAATTCAATATCTTCTCCCTGTTTCTTAGAGTGTGGTTATTCAAGTATCTTCTTACACATATTCACCAAAATGTAAACCTCCTACAAAAACATGCACAATCAATGGAATGAATTCTATTCACCCCTCTAACATAAGATATATTATGTATAATTAGGATTCAGATTAGATTACTTGAAAGGGTGTCTTTCTTAATGAAATGAAATATATTTTTTCCAATCATTTATTTCCATTTTTATGCTAATTTTAGTATTTATTCAGTAATCTATTTATTATATTTTTCTTCAGAATAATTTTTTATATTCCCAAAATGGGGATAAATTTCTACTGTTTCAATATCATTCATGAATTTTGATCATCAAAAAGTAGAAGATTATTTGATCAAACCAGTAACTCCTTGATTTAGTGGTCATAAATCAAGTTCATGTTTCACTAATAATATTTCATTTATTTATATATAAATTTATCCTTACATAAAAATTATAATTTTTATTTTAACCTTGTTTATGAATCATATTACCCATATTTAAGGAATGAAAATATTATTTTACCTTTAATAATCTCTTAACATACCTTTATGCCAATCTAAACTGTTTCTGCAACATGTTGAAAAGTGACCCCATGAACAACCAAATAACCTTGTGTCATATGATATCCTTTTCTCTAGGTCCTAAACTAACCCCATGTATAATAAAAAACCTCAAATATTTTTCAAATTGACCACACAAATGAATAAAACCACCACATAAATAAATTAATTGACATTATGAACAAATAAAGTGATGATATGAATAAATGATGGGACCGCAACAGAAAAGTACTGTAAGTAAAAAGTGAACAAAAAATCAAAGTGAATGCCAAGTAAAGTGACTGAAGGATTAATGACCCTAAAGACTAAAGTGACCAAAAATAATAGTGATTTAAAAGTTAAGTGGACAAATTCATGTAACCACAAGCTAGAAAAACCATCAATAATAAAAGACAAAGTGACCGTTTCTAACATAAGTAGCAATGAATATTTAAATCACCAAAAATGACATTTTAACGAATTTACTAATGTATAAGAATTTATCCATATTAGACAAATAATTATGGGGATTAGTTTATGAATATCCATTAATGGATAATTAGAGGAAGTAGTCTCTTTAAGAAAAAGTGTCACGACCAGTCCCCCGGGCCCCATGCTGTGACTGCCCTAAGCCTACCTTCCATAGGATAGGGGCTAGCTACTAGCACCGAAAGGAGTATTCCCTAAATCTGGGAAGGCATTTACTTTATAACATGTAAACACACTCAACCAAGCACACAGAAAGATACGAACACAAGTAAACTGTATTTCATAAAGAGAACTGAAAGTAAGAGGGGCTGGAATACAATCCAAACAGTAAAGGTACAAGTTCAAATGAAATATAATACCACTAAAGAAAGAGAAATACAGCTAATGGGTCATCCTCCAAGGATCCTACCTAAGGGGTCGGTATAGATCACCTCCTCAGCACTCCATGTCTGCCTGTCTCCTCTGTGTATCGACACGCCATATGGTCCACCTCCTGGCACCATCCAGTCCTCGTACCCTCGTCCTTAGTCAGTGTTGTTTGTCATCTGCACCAAACACAACAAGGTGCGGGCATAGCCCGTGGAGGGGTGAGTATAACGATACTTAGCTGGGAACCCAAGAACTTCAAGGTCTCAGAAAAAACACAAAGGATAAACCACATAGCATGAAATCAACTGAAAACCCTTCATATGTATATGCCTAACCATATACCTAAGTTATCAAGTATACCCATCTCAATCATGAGGAAACACTGGGTCCATCCCAAAATACCAAAGCTCATATGTTCCACAATGGAAGGAATACCACAAAGGTAAGTAACACAGTACCACATAGAATAATACCACCAATGTATTACCAAGATGGAAAGTACCACACTGATACAAACTCAGCTCACAATAGGGATAACATAGGTATAATAGTTGAGATGATTAGATGTAACAACTAATTCATCTTACTCTATTAAGAGGCAGATCCACAAAGGATCCCAAATCATCATCAGACCCATAGAGGATCGTAGTACATTGTTAGACCCACATAAGATCTTAGTACCTCATCATACCCACATAGGATCCTAGTACATCGTCCGACCCACACAAGATCCTAGTATATCATTAGTACATCGTCAGACCCACACAGGATCCTAGTACATCGTCATTACATCGTCAGACCCACACACGATCCTAATACATCGTCAGTACATCTTCAAACCCACAAAGGATACTAGTACATTGTCAGTACATTGTCAGACCCACACAGGATCCTAGTACATCGTCAATACATCGTTAGACCCACACATGATCCTAGTACATCGTCAGTACTTCGTCAGACACACACATGATCCTTGTACATCGTCAGTACATCGTCAAACCCACACAGGATCCTAGTAAATCATGAGTACATCATCAGACCCACATATGATCCTAGTACATCATCAGTACATCGTCAGACCCACAAAGGATCCTAGTACACTGTCACATCAAGCTACATGATTCCCACACTAAGTTTTCTCATCACCAAGAGGGTCTGTTTCTCAAGAAACTGGTGGCTACTCCAAATGTCACGAAGTACCACTATGTTTTATCCCAAAGGACTGTCATATCATAGGGGTCTCAACACAATAGACGGTCTGTCAAACGGACAATCAGTCTGTATGTCATTAGCCATTTTTTCCCGAGGGCCTGGTTGTATTCGTGCTCGATCCAACCCGACCATTCCCCAAATTAATCCAAATATCTAGTGGGGTATACAAAAGGGACTGTCTCACTCCATGGTTTCTGGGGTCATAGACGGTTCATCAAATGGACACTCGGTGCCACATTTATGGCCAAAAGAACAGAAAATGGGTCGAAGCTAGTCTGGGGCTGGTCCGAACCGGTCAGATAGACCTAGCCCAAACCGGCCCGCGGGGTCCAGCCCGGCCGATGCTGGGCGGCCCGACGTAGTGGCGGGGCGGCCGTGGTGTGGTTCGGGGGACGAGGAGTGGCACGAGGGTCGTGGGGCTTCGTGGGATGGCGCGGGGGGCTGTGGGGCGGCATAGGGGACCACGGGGCAGCGAGGGGGCCGCGGGGCGGTGCAGGGGGCCGCGGGGCGGCGCAGGGGGCCGCGGAGATTTGTGAGGGCCACGGGGTGGTGGAGAGGCTGCGGGAAGGCGTGGGGCCATGGGGTGGCATGGGAGTCGCCGTGCGACAGGAGGCAGCACAGGGGATGCGGGGCGGCGATGGACGGCGCGAGAGCCACAAGGCGGCATGAGGGTCATGTGGTGGCGTGCGGGCCGCGGTGTGGCAGGGCTATCATGGTGCGGCGGGGCGACTAGGGTACGACATTCATCTACGGCAAGCCAGATGGCCAGACTTCCTCTCCACACTACACAGTCACATGTCACACCTTAACCGGCGGCAGTTTCGTCCAACCATCCTTTCTTCACTATTACGACACAAGCCGCAGTTCTCTTCGGTCGGGCGGTGCGGTGACGTTGTTGCCTTCGTCACGAAGAAAACAACAAAAACTCAAGAAAAATGTGGAGCGGTCAGGCCATGTTCATTTGGCTCGCCCCCTTCGTGTTAGGGCAGTAGCAAGTGAATTAATAAATCTTGCATGAAGAACGTAAAACCCTACATCCTTTGGAAATGATTATTCCGAAACCCTCTAAAAAACATCTACGGATCAATAATTTAGAGAGTTGATCCGCGTTCTTTGTTTAGAAGGTAAGAACATGGGAATCCATAATCACACATAATTAAACCCCTACCTCGAAGGTTTTTTGATGGAGGTCATGATATGGAAACAGCGAAGGCGAAGAGGATGCCCACAATCATCGCTTCCACAATCATGCTTCCGAAGTCAGTTCGAACTTCTTCCTCATTCCTAAATTTAGGAGTGCGTTCTTCATTGAATAAGTTATTCATTGGAGAAGCATAATGTTTCTCCAAGTTTTGGGCGTCGTGGTAGTTTACTTGCACTTCGTCTCTTGGTGAAGCCATCCCAAATCCTCCACCCAAGCTCCATATAAATACGATTGGGGAAGGTAAGTAACGACCATGTAATTTACGACAGTTCATTTATTAAGTACCTTTCTAAATTCCAACGACGATGATACTTAGTATTTAAAAAGGTTCAAGACAATTAATTTACCTTGCCATAATTAATTGGGAGGATTCCAAGGGACTTCCCACATTTAAGAAGGGTTAGGGTGGTCCCCACCACCATGAATTCACAAAAAGGGGTTTTAGTTCAGGTCGTCCCCACCTCTTTAACATAAATTGGGATGTTTCAGTTCAGGTGGTCCCCACCTCTTAAACATTCAGACAGGAGGATAAAAATAAAAATATATTTTACTTTTATTCCCACGAAAAAGCACAAAACTAACTTTCATCCTCAACCAACTGTCATCAAGGTGAAATTATCTTTAATAGAATATCGGCGTTTTGAGCTCAACTGTGTCCTCATATTTCAATTTCAAGCACTAGGTCAAAAGTTAAAAAAAGCCACTTGCACGTTTAATGAACGTACCTGAAAAAATTTTCGAAAAATTATTAACAGTCACCCTCGACTCGCGCCGACCGATGTTAGGATTTTCCCAAGTGAAACATGGCCCAAAGAACCCAACAATACTCTCATATTTCCCGTCCAATTTACAATTTATAAGTTATGGATTTTACAAAAAACTAATTGTCACTTAATTATTTTATTTACGGCCAAGAACTAACATTCACTGGTGGCATGTGCCGGCCAAAGTCAGTATCATCATAAATAATGAATGCCCTCACGAGTTCATCGGTGGTCTCGGATTTTCAATCCGATCTACCATTTGTGAATTATAAGCAATTGAAATATAAAATAATTTATTTAATTAATTTATTTACAGTTATACCATTTTTGGGTTTTCTCACTAGAGGCCCACGCCGATAGAATTTATGTCGCGCCTTGGCTAAATCCATCATCTTGAACGTAACGGTGCCCCCAGATTTCTGATCTATGTAACTATTTAAGAGTTATTCATCTTTTTTAGGAAAACTGTTTACACACACTATTTAAAGTTTAACAAAACATTGACGGACTAATCCGGGCACTCTGGTCTTCAGAATCATGTGTCATCAGATTTCACGGTCTCGAAATAATTCCATATAAATAAAAATATATATTGAATTTCCGGTACATTATATCCTCCCCATCTTCAGGATTTACGTCCTCGAATGCCAAAACAAAGGAAAAATAGCCAAAAGAGGGCACTGAGCATGAATCTGAGTATCCTACTCCCATGTGCTCTTCTAGAGGTTCTTGTGCTGATATCATACACGCACCAGAGGTATCGACCACCCACAAAGGACCCACTCCTTTTAATCCTTAATCTCCACTGGAACCTCCGTAAATGATGCCCCATCATCTAAGTCTAGCTCAATGTGGTCGATGATGTGTGATGGGTCGTGAATGTATCCCATCAGCTAGGATACGTGGAAGACGTCACGCACCCTCTCCAACTTCGGTGGAAGATCCAAGTGGCGTGCTACCTCACCTATCCTCCGAAGGACCAGAAAAATACCGATAAACCTTGGTGATAACCTGCCCCCTTGGCCAAAACTCTACAAACCTCATCGAGGTGAGACCTATAGGAGGACATGGTATCCCTCCTCTTATCATCAAAAGACCTCTTCCGGCTCTGAGCAGTTTTCACTTTCTAACTAGTGAGGCATCATTTTACAAAATTCACCACTGATTTCTTCATACCAGGCCACAAGTACTGACGCTGAAGGTCCGGGTACATCTTCACCATAATAGGATGTACCACTAGAGGGGATGTGTGGAACTCCATCAACACTTCTTCATGAAGTGACACTGGAACCATGGCATGTCCTATGAAGAGAATGACTTTCTCTTCACCTTTAGAAAATCCCTCAGGTGCTAGTCCTATGGATATCTGAGCACGTCGAGTCTCGCAGTCAGCATCCTCACGATGTGCCTCCCTAACTCGCTGAAAAAGTGGGGGAGCGACTGTAATAGACTGAAGTAAAGATGCTCAATCCCAATCCCCAAACGATATCTACATAGCGGCCAGCTGATCCGTCGCCTCACCAAGAAACTGTACACCAGATCTCCTACTGAGTGCATCTGCTACAACATTCCCCTTCCCAGGAGTATAGACTATCTCAAAGTCATAGTCCTGGAGGAACTCAATCCAACGTCGTTGTCTCACGTTCATGTCCTTCTGAGATAATATATACCAAAGACTCTTGTGATCCGAGTAGAATATAAAATGATCGCCAATTGAGTAATGTCGCCACATCTTCAAGGAGAAGACCATTGTTGCTAACTTCATGTTGTGGGTAGCATAGTTCCGCTCATGTTGTCTCAGTTTTCAAGATCCATATGCGATCACTTATCGCTCTTGAATCAGGACACATCCAAGCCTGGTACCTGATGCATCGTAGTAGACTACGTACCCTACTCCCTCCTCCGATAGCCTCAAGATGGGTGCACTAGTCATCCTCTGCCTCATCTCCTGAAAACTATGTTGGAATCTCTCTAACCAAACGAAGGGTTGCCCCTTCTTCATCAATGCGGATAAAGGTGTCACTACCCTGGAGAAGTCAGGTACAAATCTTCAGTAGTACCTAGCCAAAGCATACATCCCTCTCCCTTCAGAGGGGTATTCATGGAAACATCTTTTGAAAAGATTTCCCCATGATTTCCCACTCTTGTTTGGAAAAGAAAACTCTAAACTCCTATGCATGATTTTATCCTATGCTACATGTGATTCCTTTTTCACTGACCAAGGAAAACCCCATTCCAATTTTTGTAGGTAAACCACAACATTTCTTCCTAATACAGTCAATCCGAGAATGAACTATGGATGTCCATCCATACGCAAACTAGCATTTTTAGGCCTCAACACTGCCACCAAGATGTTCCAACTAAAACTCTCACCTCAAGAGTCAGATCATAATGTCGGCGTATGTCTGATTATCGAGTCTCCTCCCAAAGGTATCTCCATAAGTGAGGGTCAAGTCAACGGGTTAACCAGAAACTCTTGGTCTTGGACAAGATTCTTAAAAGGAAGTAATTATTGGTACCTATGTCTATTGATACGACATCTAGTCATAAACACAGACCGTACCTCAAATCATTCCTAGAGCACTTTGGTCGCACTCCATGACCGTATGCAGCTACTCTCTTCCCATGTCCTCTAGCTCCCTGAGCGTGGTGGGGTCCACAAAAGGGGTGGTTGTGACCTTTTGAAATGTTCACTACCTCATGATGGTCTCCTAGATTTGCTTCCATGTCTGCTGCCCTATAGATTCATTTGTCCCTATCACATCCTCTTCCCCAATCATCTTACACACCCAAGTCTCTGAGACAGGAGCATGTTCCATACTTTCCCACTACTAACATTCATTGGAAATATCTGCTCATCCAAAGAACATTCAACCACAAAGTTTCTCTCCATCACCTTAACATAAGTAGTAATGCATAGAGGAATAGTGCTGGCTCGGATGTCCTTAAACACACCTCGCTCTGAATTTCGAGCCATGAAGCACTGATCGTATCATATTAATCTATTACTAAGAAAGGTCGGTACACCTTGATGAATACTCAGAAACCGAAATGTCATCCTCTGGAAGTTGTATAAGCTCAAGAGAACTCTCAACCTCCTCCTCATGCCAGTCCTGAGCCACCTGTGAGTCAGGCTCACCTCAGAACCTAAGGGATATCTGATGTTGCCACTCACTTAAGGCACTAAGCCAATATGTTTCCATTACCAGTACCGCCAGTTGTAACTATTGACCAAAGAGTAGTGATATAGCTGACACACTACCTAAAGGTACTATCTCGATTAATGGCCCATGTACCGAAGCCTCATCACTATGAGGACCATCCTCATGGTCACTCACAAAAAAGACTCGTAACTAAAATCACCATCTACTCTAATGGTGTCTCAACTAGGCTGAAACCTCTAGAAACCACCTCCAGCTTGCCCTTAGATGTGTGGGAAACTGTCTCACCTCAAAACCTCAAAGGCCACTGTTACTGAAACTCGTGCAATGCACTCAGTTGGCATGCACCATCTGTCAGTTCAGCTGGTGGTATATACTTCCCAACGGGTGGTGGTGCTACTTATGAGGACCTGACCTTATTACATACATAATCATGAATTTAGTCAAGAAAACACTTCCTTTTACAATGATGATCTTTTCAGGTTTATATCTTTAGAGAATTAGGACAATACATTCATCACATTACACAGTATTACATAGTGTATAACATGAAAACTGTTTCCATTTTTTCAAAATATAAAACAATAAAACTTAAAACAAGACTACTTGAAAATTTTTCAACATTTAAAATGGCTTGCTTCCTTGTATTACACATCCATTAACCTATGAAAAATCATTTAAAAACATGGGATGAGCAAAAAAAATCTCAGTAAGGGATGGAAAAGAAGGAAACATCACATTAGTCCATGAATACTCGTAACATGTGAAATCATTTTCAAAAGACATTCTTGTCACCCATATATACTTACTTTGTGTAACATTATATTTACACAAGATCCAAAAAAACATGATAATATATATATATTCATAAAGGTATCTTGGGGCATTACTTACATAATCTTGAAACCATTCATTACTAATTTATAATTTGTAAACCTTAACGCTACCATACTTTGTGTAACCATCGCAGTTACACTTGGAGTAACCACATGGCCATCCTCTAACTTACTCATACCCAATGCATTGGAGGAAAATATAGGTCTCACCAGTTATCATAAATAATTCCCAAGAACCAAAAAATAATCATACAACGTCAATAATTCCATAAAAACATTGGTTAGGAATTTTGTAAAACCGAAATTTAAAAAGAGGATTTTTAAAGAAAATCCCCGTATAAATATCATAAAATTGAAGATAGACTTAATAGAGTGGATAGAGTTTCAATATCTACTATAAATACACATTATAAAACATAATATAAACATAACCCATCACTCAAAATATTTAAATTTCACATAAATAATGAATTAGAAGGTTAACCCAAATAATGGAAATCAGGTTATGAATTCCCTTACCTCAGGTTTGTCTTACTTCCAACTTGTTTAAACCTCATGTATAATGGTTAAAATATTGTTATTAATATTTTATAGAAACATTTTAATGTTTATAACATCATATATGATCATTTAATAAAATCATTTCACCCATAATTGTTAATATTTATCCCTTACACTGTTTTTGCGTTAATTCTTTACATGATTTCAATGATTGGTTCATGTTGGACATTCTTGTCGATTGGAAGTGAAACTATAGAATTGGAATGGAGTAGTATTTACATATATACAATAACATAAATTGTTCCATTTTTAATTTTTAATTATTACATGAGGATGATTCATAAGTTAGTACATTAATGACGTCAGTTTAGATCATTTTAGTTGTTCTTTGATAAAAACAACCTCGTTTTGTCTTATAAATTAGAACCGTGAGTGAAAAAGAATTCCAAAACCATGGGTGACTCATATAACATATATTATAACCTGGTTCAATCATAAAAATGTTTTTACGACCAGATTTTAATGAATTAATTCAAATTGAAATCACATCATCCACGATGTTGGTAATTCGACACATCACATACAATATTTTAATTCCTTGAATAAGTGGGGGAGGAGGAAAATAATGATGATGGATTTTCAATGAACATGAGAGAATATAGAATATACAAGATTCTAGAGCTTTCGTTCCTCTTGGTTAAGAGGAGGTGGGGTAAGAAGAATAAATGAAAGGAATCTTGAAATAAAAGAAAACTTGATAAATATCTCACGAAAATTCGGCAGCCTAACAGTGTCTCTTAAAATTTCATAAAAATAGTTTGATGAGAGGAAGGGGATATCTCATCATTAATACATAATATAGGAAGTAAGGGGGGATATTTAATAAAATATCCCATCATAATCCAAAGGTAAAGGAAGAGAATAATATAAAATGAAAGAAAATAAAGAAAATAAAACAGGATGTTTACCTCTCGATCTATTCTCCTTGAGATCCTCCATATAGGCTTTTGTTTTGGTCTTTTGGTGACACCAGCTTCTCTTGGACGTGGAGAAGAAGATTGGGGAGCTAATTTGGAATATAATAGACAATTCACAGGGCTTGATAGGTTTGGGAGGAAGAGGGTAGTGAGGGTGGTATTTATAGTGTGGGAGAGGGGGTATTTTTCATTATTTTAATCATTATTATAATATTTTTTCTCAAGACTATGAATAATATTAATTCATGTGACCCCAAATAGTAAAAATGGAATGTTTGTTCGAACCAATTGGGATTACATCATCCTTGCTTCACCTATGATGCAATAAACCAAGTATTTAGCATTTATCGTATTTTATCGTATTTTACTATTCATAAAAAATTCTTGAAATTTAGAAAAATTCCAAAAATTTACCCTAAACATTTTTCAACGTGTAGAATTCAAAAATGAAGTCCATTTTTGAAAAATAATTTTATAAATATTATTAATTAAATTTTTAAATAAAATCATAGTTAATTCAAAAATTAACAGTTCTAATTATACAACTACTTCTTCTTCATAATGAAAAATTACCAAGATGTTATTATCTTCTAGCCTTAAGAATATAAACTAATAATAAAATTTAGTATTCATTAGGGTCATATTACTATTCATGTTACTATTAATAAGGGTATGATACTATTCACAAAAAACCAAGTTGGTTTAATCAGACCCCAAATAACTTGCTGAACACAATTGTAGATGACAGTTTATTGAAATTCAGAACATAGAAGTAGAAAAGTTATTTTCAAAGGCTAATTCAAAATATCTACTTAAAAAAAGTTCCATGCATTTCTATTTATTTTTAGAAAAAGCATGGGGTGTTACATTATCCCCACCTTCTTGAAATTTCATCCTCACAACTTTATATACATATTAAACAACTGAGGTTACTTTTCCCTTATAGAATTTTCAGACTCCCGTGTTTCTTCTTCAACCATGTGGTTTCTCCAAAAAACCTTTACCTACTGGAATACATTATTCCGAAATACTTGTTCCCTGTGATCAATAATTTGAATTGTTTTCTCTTCATAAGAAATGTTCTCTTCCAGTTGAACTACTTCTGGTCTCAAGACATGGGATGAATCTGGCACATACTTTCTGAACTTCGAAACATGAAACAAATTGTGTACCTAAAAAAAATTGAAGGCAATGCTATGCGGTATGAAACTGTTCGAACTTTCTCCAAGATTTCAAAAGGACTGATGAACCGTGGACTTAGCTTTACTTTCTTACCGAAACCCATCACACTTTTCCAAGAAGAGATTTTAAGGAAAACATGGTCACCTACCTCAAAAGAGAAATCTTTACTTCTGTTATCTGCATAACATTTCTGCCTGCCCTGAGCTATCCTCATGTGCTACTGGATCATCCTCACTTTCTCAGCCACTTCTTCCCCTAATTCTTTCCCCATTAATGTTATTTCACTAAGTTCATCCCAAAACACTGGAGTCCATCAACACTTCCCATACAAGGCCTCAAAAGGTTCCATCTAAATACTAGAATGAAAACTGTTATTATATGAAAAATCAACTAAAGAAAGATGTTGATACCAACTTCCCGGATATTCCATTGAAAAAGCTCGAAGCATATCCTCCAATGTTTGAATCATTCTTTCTAACTTCCCATCTGATTGAGGATGAAAAGTTGTACTGAAATTTAACTCTATGCCCAACGACTTCTGAAGTCCCTTCCAAAAGATAAAATTGAACCTGGGGTCTCAGTCAGATACAATGGAAAGATAAAATCCATGTAACCTGACACTCTCCTTGAGGTACAATCGAGAAAGTTGATCCAAATACATTGTATATTGAATTGATAGAAAATGTGCAAACTTTGTTAGCTGATCAAAAATAACTCAAATCACATTTCTATCTCGAGAAGTCTTTGGTAGTCCCTCCACAAAGTCTATGGATACATTCTCCCATTTCCACTCTACTAATGGAAAATGATGAAGCATCCCTTTCAGTAACTACCGTTTTGCTTTAACCTGTTGACACGTCAAACATTTCATGGTAAAATCAGAAATATCTCTTTTCATTCCATCCCACCAATAATACTCCCGAAGGACTTTGTACATCTTAGTACTGCCAGGATGAACAGGAAATAGATAACCATGAGCTTCGCAAAACAAATCATTCTTCAACTAAGAATCACTAGGCACACACAACCCTTTTCCAAATCTTAAAACACAATATTTATCAAGAATAAATTCTGTAAACTTACCCATTTTAACTAATTCTACATTTTTTTGTAGCTCATGGTCTTCCTTCTGCACTTGCTTAATTTGGTATAACAATGAATACTGCACTGAAACCTGAAACAAAATAGAGGTATTCCCCACACCAACAACTTCTAAGCCAAAATTCATCAAATCACTAATCAAGGGATCATGTTCCAAATGTAACATGGTTAATGATGCATGTTGTTTCTAACATAATGAATCTGCTACTTTGTTTCCTTTTCCAGGCTGGTAATTGATCGTGAATTCATAATCCTTTATCAGTTCTAGCCATCTTCTCTGCCTCATTTTTAATTCCATTTGAGTGAATATATACTTTAGACTTTTATGGTCAGTATATATTTGGAATTAGGTTCTGTATAGATTTTGCCTCTAAATTTTCAAAGCCAAACCTAGAGCTGCCAATTCCAAATCATGAGTCGGATAATTTATCTCATGAGGTTTAAGTTGTCTCATGGCATAGGGAATTATCTGACCATTCTGCATCAAAACACAACCAAGTCCCTCCAAAGAAGAATCACTGTAGATGAAAAACTCACCATTTCGTGAAGGTAAGGCCAAAACTTGAGCATTAACCAATCTCTTCTTCAGTTCCTGAAAACAAACATCACATTCTTCTTTCCAAAAAAATCTAACCCCTTTCCGTGTTAACTTAGATATCGGCCTAGATAACCGTGAAAAGTTCTTAACAAATCGTCAGTAATAACTTTATAATCCCAGAAAACTATGAATCTCTGTAACATTTGTGGGTCCTGGCCATTCAAAAACTACTTTTGTTTTGGGAGGATCAACTTTTATTTCATCATTATTTACAATGTCCCCTAGAAAAGAAATCTATTGCACCAAAAAATCACACTTTCTGAATTTTCCATATATTTTCTTTTCTTTTTAAAGTATCCAAACCAACCCTATGATTTTTTTCTTTCTCCTCTTTATTTTTATCAAATACCAGAATGTCATCAATAAATAAAACCACAAACTTATCCAAGAACTCATTAAATACTTTATTCATAATATTCATGAATACATTAGGTGCATTAGTTAATCCAAACGGCATAACAACAAATTCATAATGCCCATATCTTGTATAAAAGGCTGTTTTCAGAATGTCATCCTCATTCACCTTCAGCTGATGGTATCTGGATCTCAAGTCAATCTTGGAAAATTACTGAGCTCCCTGGAGCTAATCAAACAAGTTATCAATATGAGGAAAAGGATACTTGTTTTTAACAGTGATGTTATTCAAAGCAATATAATCAATTCAAAGTCTAATGGAACCATATTTCTTTTTAAAAAAGAAAATAGGGGCTCCCCATGGTGAAGTGCTAGGACGAATGAAGCCTTTGTCAAGAAAATCCTGTAGCTGATTTTTCAATTCAAGATGTTCTATTGGATCCATACAATATGGGGGTTTTCAAATTGGCTTAGCATCAGGAACTAAGTAAATTGTGAATTAGACTTCTCAATCAGGTATGACACCGGGTAACTCATCAGGAAAAACATCAAGGTATTCATTTACCATTAGCACATCATTAATTTGCATAGTTTCCTTATTTTCAACAATATGATCAAGATAAATTTCATTTCCATCATTCAATAGTTTACCAGCTTCCTGATATGTTATCAATTGTATGGGTTCATTCTTGTATACAAACTGAAACTCTTTCGAAAAAAAAAACTTCTTTAGCTCTACAGTTAATCTTATCATGATAATTAGAAAGCCAGTCCATCCCTAGAATAACATCAAACTCAACTAAGGTTAAAATAACAAGGTTTTCAAGTAAAGTCTCTCCACGGACCACAAAATAAATATTATTACAATTCCTCTTTACTATAAAATTTCCCCCTTTTGTTTTAACAACAAGTTTGTGTCTCATTTGTTGAGGTGATATTTCCAATTTACTAGAAAATTTCTCAAAGATTAAGGAATGGGTAGAGCCAGTATCAAACAAAACTTGAGCAAAATCTAAGTGAACAATCAAAGTACTTGATACAACTTCATTGGATGGCCCAACATCTGCTGACGTAGTCACAATGTATTTCACTACACCTTTATTTTTTTAGTCTGGCTTCTTTTCATCATTTGAATCTCTCTTTGGGCAGGCATTTGCATAGTGACCCATCTCACCACATTTAAAACACTTTAGAGTTTGATTATCAGGATTATTCTTATGATCATCTTCATTGCAATCTCAGGCCATATGTTTAAACTTACCACATTTAAAACACTTCCATGTTTTTATAAGACATTCCCAAGGGTGTTTCTTGCCACACTATTCACAAACTGGAAATTGGATTTTCTTACCATCAGATTTCTTCGGTTGATTCTTGCCCATTGCTTTCCAACTGGACCTCATCTTCTCTTTGTTTCCAAAATTCACGTGATCATCAGTATACTCCATATCTACCCTCTCAGCACATCAGACAAGTTTCTCATAACTTTTAAATTCACGAGAGGCCAATATCCTTCGATACCTTGGCTTCAATCCTGAGTAAAAGCGGTTAATTTTTCTATCAAGATCAAAAATATTATTTGGAGCATACCTCGCAAGTTGGGTGAAGTTCACTTCATACACAACCACTGATTATTCCTCCTTCTATTTCAATTCAAGGAATTGATTCTCCATTCTATGTAGCACCACCATAGGAAAGTATTTTTCCAGCAAAATACTTTTAAATTCATCCCACTATAAGGAATAAAAATCATCTCTACCCCTGATATTCCTTACCATTGACCACCACTGATCAACTTCCCCTTCAAAATGATAAATGGAAAGACTTAACTTCTGATTGTCCGAACATCCCATAACATCGAATATATTTTCAAGGGATTTGATCCATCCTTCAGCTTCTACTCGGTCAGAAGATCCATTGAATACAGAAGCATGTTGTCTCATAAAATGTTCCACTACTATCATGTTACATTGTGGAACCTCTATTGGTTCTTTGTCTTGGATTCCACCACCATTTATTGCCCACGTTAGCTGATCCATTACTATCACAAACTGCTCAGTTCCAATCCCTACCATTCTGGTTTGTAGTTCCGGAATGATTTCATTCTGTCAGTGCCTCTCCTCTTCAGCATCCTTGTTCCTTCTACGGATAACCATTCGAAACAAACATGTCTTAGATGAAGCAACATGGTAATATTTATATTCTATAACATTCTAAATTAAACATAGAGTGAAATTCATTTATAGTATTCTATTAACAACACCCAAACCCCTAAAGTTACCTAAACCATCCTCTGATACCAACTATGAAGACCCGACCTTATTACATACATAATCAAGAATTTAGTCAAGTCAATACTTCCTTTTACATTGAATATATTTTCATGTTTATAGCTTCAGATAATTAGGACCATACATTCATGACATTACATAGTATTACATAGTGGATACAATAAAAACAATTTCTATACTTTTCAAAATATAAAACATTAAAACATAAAATAAGACTCCTTGACAATTATCCAACATTTAACATGGCTTCCTTCATTGAATTACACAGCCATTAACTTGTGAATAATCATTTAAAAACTTGGTATGAGCACAAAATCTCATTAAGGTATGGAAAAGAAGGAAAGATCAAATTAGTCCATGAATACTCATAACAAGTGAATGAATTTTCAAAAGACATATTTGTCTCCAATATATACTTACTTTGTGTAACATGAGATTTTCAAAAGATCCCCAAAAAACATGAGAATATAAATATAATCATAATTTTATCTTGCGGAATTACTTATATAATCTTGTAACTATTCTTGGCGACCTTATAATTTGTAACCCTCACGGCTACCTTACTTTGTGTAACCATCGCAGTAACACTTAGAGTAACCATATTGCCAAACTATAACATACTCATACCAAATGCATTGGAGGGAAATATAGGTCCCAAAATTTATCATAAATAATGACAAATAACCAAAACATAATCATACAACATGAATAATTCCATAAAAACATTGCTTTTGAATTTCGTAAAACCGAATTTTAAAAAGAGGTTTTTAATAAAAAGCCCCATATAAATATCATAAAATTGAAGAGAGACTTAATAAAGAGGATGGATTATGTATATATACTATAAATACACATAATAAAACATAATATAAACAAAACCCATCACACAAAAAATTTAAATTTCACATAAATAATGAAGTAAAAGGTTTACCCAAAGAATGGAAATCGGTTTAAGAATTCCCTTACCTCGAGTTTGTATTACTTCCAACTTGTTTAAAACTCTGATATAATGGTTAAAAGAGTGTTGTTAATATTTTATAGAAACATTTTCATGTTTATAACATCTTATATGATCATTTCATAATATCATTTCACCCTTAGTTGTTAGTATTTTTCCCTTGCACTGTTTTTGGGTAAATTCTTTACATGAATTCTATGATTGGTTTATGGTGGAAATTCTTTTCGATTGGAAGTGAAAATCCAGAATTGGAATGGAGTAGTATTTAAATATATCTAGGAACATAAATTATTCCATTTATCATTTTTATTTCTTACATGATGATGATTCATAAGTTAGAACAATAATGGTGTTCGTTTATATCATTTTAGTGGTTCTTTGATAAAAACAACCCCGTTTTTTCTTATAAATTAGAACCATGAGTACAAAATAATTCCAGAACCATGGGTGAGTCACAAAACATATTTTATAACCTGGTTCAATCATAAAAATGGTTTTATGACCAGAATTTAAGGAATTAATGCAAATTGAAATCACATCGTACACGATGTCGGTAATTCGACACATCACAGACAATATTTTAATTCCTCGAATAAGTGAAGGAGGAGAAAAATAATGATGATGAATTTTCCATGAACTTGAGAGCATCCAGAATATACATGATTCTGGAGCTTTAATTCTTCTTGTTTAAGAGGAGGTGAGGAAAGAAGAAGAAAATAAAGGAATCTTAAAATAAAAGAAAACTTGATAAATTTCTCACGAAACTTCGGCAGCCTAACGGCGTCTCATAAAATATCATAAAAATAGTTTGATGAGAGGGATGGGATATCTCATCATTCATAAATAATATGGGCATTAAGGGGGATATTTAATGAAATATCCCATCATAATCCAATGGGAAAGGAAGAGAATAACATAAAATTAAAGAAAAGAAAGAAAATAAAAGAGGATGATTACCTCTTGATCTCTTCTCCTTGAGATCCTCCTTAAGGGATTTAGTTTTGGTCTATTGGTGAGACGAGAAGCTTTAGGAAGTACGAAAGAAGATTGGGGAGGGAATTTGGAAGAAATTATACAATTCTCATGGCTTGAGAGGTGTGGGAGGAAGTGGGGAGTGAGGGTGGTATTTATAGTGGAAGAGAGGGGGTATTTTTCATTATTTTAATCATTATTACAATAGTTTTGCTCAAGAATGTGAATAATATTAATTCATGTGACCTTGAATAGTGAAAAGGGAATGTGAGTTCGAACCAAGTGGGATTAAATCCCCCTTGCATCACCTATGATGAAATAAATCAAGTATTTAGCATTTATCATATTTTATTGTATTTTACTATTCATAAAAAATTCTTGAATTTCTGAAAAATCCCAAAAATATACCCTGACCATTTTTCAACATGTAGAATTAAAAAATGAAGTCCATTATGAAAAATAATGTTCTAAATATTATTAATTTAATTTTTAAATATAAGCATACTTAATTCAAAAATTAACAGTTCTAATTCTACAACTACTTCTTTATCACAATGAAAAATTAACAAAGATGTTATTATCTTCTAGCCTGAAGAAAATAAAATAATAATAAAATTTATTATTCAATATGGTCATATTACTATTCATTTTACTATTCATAAGGGTATGTTACAATTCACAAAAAAACAAGTTGGTTTAATCAGACCCCAAATAACTTACTAAACACAATTGTAGATGACAATGTCTTGAAATTCAGAACATAGAAGTAGAAAAGTTATGTTTTAAAGGCTAATTAAAAATATCTACTTAGAACAATGTTCCATTCATTTATATTTATTTTTAGAAAATATTTGGGTGTTACAATACTAGTACACCACCCGAAGTTGCCGACATAGTAAGAGGGCCATGCACCGGAGCCTCATTGCTTGGTGGTCCGTCTTCGGGTACTCTCTAGGGAATCCTAGATAATTGTCTACGTAATGGTATCCTGATATGAAACAAGTGCTCCATGGTCATTTAGTTATACCTAGTGAGATGACTCAAGAATAAATAAGAAATCTTTTCAAAACACCCATGCAATCAGTGTTTTTGTGCACTGAGTCAGAAATCCGAAGTCAGGGTCCTGGTGTATGGATATGTCGGCCGCCGCACCAACACTGAATTCCATAAACTGATAACCACACTCACTAAACTTAACACTATTGTCGTTAAAAATATCATAGTCCACTGTTCTACGGTATAACTGACTCCTCTAATACCAATTTTTCACGACCCCTTCCCTAGTGCTCGTGTCGTGCTACCCCAAGCCCACCTTCCATAGGATAGGGCTGGCGACTCGCACCGAAAGGCGTATTCTCTAAAACTGGGAAGGTATTGCCTTTATAACCTATAAACACACTCAACCAAGAACACAAAAAGATACAAACACAAGTAAACTATTTATAAAAAAGAGTGATGAAGGTAAGAGGGGTCAGAATACAAGCCCAATAGTAATGGTACAAGTACAAATGAAATACAATACAACTGAAGAATGTGAAAGATAGCTATTGGGTCTTCCTCTGAGGTTCCTACCTAAAGGGTAGGTACAGATCCCCTACTCAGCACTCCACGTCCGCCCATCTCCTCTGCGTACCGACATGCCTTATGGTCCACCTCTGGGCACCGTCCAGTCCTGGTACCCTCATCCTCAATCATCATTGTCCGTCGTCTGCACCAAATGCAACAAAGTGCGGGAATAACCCATGCAGGGGTGAGTATAATGATACTTAGTAGGGAACCCGATACCCTCAAGGTCTCACAAAATCCCCAAAGGATAAACCACATAGTATGAAAACAACTGACAACCCTACTTAGGTATATGCCCATACATATACCTAAGTTATCAACTATACCCATCTCAATCAGGAAGAAACACAGGGTCCCTCAAAAAATCCCAAATCTCATCTATTCCATAAAATAAGGAATACCACAAAGGTAAGTACCACACAGGTACACCACATAGAAGAATACCACCGGGGTATTACCACGAAGAAAAGTACCACACTGGTACGAACTCAGCTCACACAAGGTATAACATAGGTACATTAGTAGAGATTATTATATGTAAATATAAATTCATCTTAATCTATTAAGAGGCATACCCAATAATGATCCCAAATCATCATCAGACCCACATAGGATCGTTGTACATCGTCAGACCCATGCAGGATCCCAGTACCTCTTCAGACCCACACAGGATCATAGTACATCGTCATACCCACACAGGATCCTAGTATATCGTCAGTACATCGTCAAACCCATACTAGATCCTAGTATATAGTCAGTACATCATTAGAACCTCACAGGATCCTAGTACATCGTCAGTACATCGTCAGACCCACACAGGATCCAAGTACATTGTCAGTAATCCGTTAGAGCCACACAAGATCCTAGTACATCTTCAGTACATCGTCAGACCCACACATGATCCTAGTACATTGTCAGACCCACACATGATCCTAGTACATCATCAATACCTCTTCAGACCCACACAAGATCCTAGTACACCGTCACGGCCAGCTACAAGATTCCCGCACTAAGCTTGCTTGTCTATTGGAGGGTCTGCTCCTCAAGCCATTGGTCGATACTCCAACTGCCAATAAGTCCCATGAATATGTATCCCAAATGATTGCCACGTCATAGGGGTCTCAATGCAATAGGTGGTGTGTCAAAAGGATGCCCAGTCTGTAAGTCATTAGCCTTTTAGTCTCAAGCGCCCGGTTTGATTCGTGCTCGATCCAACATGACCATACCCCGACTTTATCCAAATATCCATCATGGTATACCATGGGGACCATCTAGCTCCAAGGTTTCCGGCGATATAGACAATTTTTCAAACGGACACTCGGTGCCAATGTTATCGCCAAAAGAGTGGAAAATGTGTCGAAGCTAGTCTGGGCCCGGTCCGACGCGGTCGGACCTACCCGGCCCGACCCATGCTAGGTGGTCTAGCCTAGCGGTGGGGCGACCGCAGCGCTGCGCGGGGCAGTGCAGGGGGTCGTGGGGTTGTACGGGGGCCACAGGGCGGTGCGGGGGGCGGCTGTGCGGCTGGGCTGCCGCGGTGCGGTGGGGCGGTCATGGTGGGGCGGTCCTCTGCTGCTGTCCGAATGGCCCGCCTTCCTCTCTGTGCGGGGCCGTCCCGCGCTGCGCCTTTGGCGGTGGTGAGTTCGGTCGGCCTTCCTTCCTTCACTGCTGCAGCACAAGCCACGGTTTTCTTCTTTCGGGCGGCGCGACCACGCCATCACCTTTGTCGTGAAGAACACAACAAAAACTCAAGAAAAATTCAGAGAGGTCAGACCATGTTCATTTGGCCCACACCCTCCATGTTTGTGTGATAGAAAGCAGCTTAATAAATCATGTATGAAGAATGAAAAACCCAACAACTTCTTCAAATGATTATTCCCAAACCCGTAAAAAGAAATCATTGACGGACCAACTAGTTAGAGATTTGATCCGTGTTCTTTGTTTAGAAGGGAAGAACACGAGAATCCATAGTCACACATAATTAAACCCCTACCTAGAAGGTTTGTTGACAGATGTCATTAGATGGAAATGGAAAAGGAGAAGAGGATGGCCACGATCGTCGCTTCCTCAATCACGCTTCCTATGTTGGTTTGAACTTCGTCCTCGTTCCTCAATTCTGGAGTGTGTTCTTCATTGGGGAAGCGTAATTTTTCTCCATGTGTTGGGAATCTCGGCACTTTACCAGCGCTTCGTGGCTTGGAAAAGCCATCCCAAATCCTCCTCCCAAGCTCCATATAAATAGGATAGGGGGTAGGTAAGTAACTATCTTTAAATTTATGACGGTTCATTTATTAAGAACATTCATAAATTCTAACGACCCTGTTACATAGTATTTAAAAAGGGTCAATCCAATTAATTTACGTTGGTGAAATTAATTCAGAGGATTCCAAGGGACTTCCTCTCATTTAAGAGGGCTTTGGGTGCTCCCCACCACAATGAATTCACAAAAAAGGGTTTTAGTTCAGGTCATCCCCACCTCTTTAACAACAAGTGGGAGGTTTTAGTTCAGGTGGTCCCCACATCTTTAACATTCAGATGTGAGGATAAAATTAAAAGTTTAATTTATTTTTATTCCCAAGAAAAAGAACAAAACTAACATTCACCCTCAACCAACTACTGTTAAGGTGAAAGTCTCGTTATGCGAATATCGGTGATGTGGGTTCAATGGTGTCTTCATATTTCAATTCCGAGCACCAGGTCAAAAGTTACAGAACACCGCTTGCGTGTTTACTTAACATACTCAAAAAAAGTGTGGAAAATTATTAACAGTCACCCTCAACCCACGCCAGCCGAGGTTAGGCTTTTCCCAAATGGAACATGCCCCAACGAATCTAATGGTACTCTCGGATTTCAAATCCGGATTACCGTTTAAACGTTATGGATTTTACAATAAAATAATTGTCACTTCATTATTTTATTTACGACCAAAAACTATCTTTCACTAGTGTCCCGTGTCGGCTAAAGTTAGTATATTCATAAATAAAACATTTCCTAATGTGTTTGGAGGTTGTCTCATATTTTCAATCTGAGGTACCAATTTTGAGTTATATTCAATTGAAAAATAAAATAATTTATTTAATTATTTTATTTACAATTATGTCATTTTTGGGTTTTCTCACAGGAGGCCCGCACTGATAGAACTTAAGTCGTGCCTAGGGTAATCCCGCTATCCTGAACACAACGGTGCCCTCAGATTTATAATCTGATTAACCGTTTAAGTGTTATTCTACTTTTTCATGAAAATTGCTTACGCACGCAATTTAATGTTTAACAAAACTTCGACGGATCATTCCGGGCACTCCGTGCCTATGAATCATGCGTCTACAGATTTCTCGGTCTCAAAATAATTCCCTATAATTAAAAAAATACGGAATTTCCGGAACATTAAAAAAATAGACACCTATAGAAAATAAGAGATTAATGTAATGTTACTGAGAAATTAGGGAATTACTCTAAAATACTACATCACTATATTAATAAACGAAATTATCATTCATACCGCTTAGTAAAATACGTGATTGAATATTTATAAAGAACATATTTAATAAAAATCTATCAACAGAATCTGGCCAAATTGAACTTCTTTGGGATTTCTCTACTTCCATCTATTTCTCCCCCAATTTTATATCTTTCATTTTATCTATGTTTTCATTACTCTATATTCATTAGGACGTTCTCTTTTACTATATTAGATATTACTACATACTCTATTTTTTAAAAATTTACTCATGTTATATAATGTATAAATATAAAATTTGTTATGTGTTACCTATATTGCTTCTGTGTAGTAGATTGTAAAAATCTAATCAAGGTTCTGGATCAGGTTTATTGTTTAATAAACTTATTTCTAGTGGGTGGTTTTCTAGTGGAGGAGTATAACTCTTAGTTTGTGATGTAACCTCATTATTTTAAACCACTACTTGTTTTTTTTAAAATTGGTTCAAAAATGAGTTTTTAGTTTTCAAAACTCTATAGAAAAATAATATTATGACTCTCAACTTTAATTAGAGTTTTATATACTGGTTTTGAAGTAAATAAATTTATTTTAAAAGTTTATATGTTTGCAAAATTATTTTAATAAGATAGTTATTAATCCATTGATAAATATTTGGAAAACAATAAATTATATATTTCTAATATTTTAGTAAACTATGAATTTTTAAAAAATATGGTGATTTATTTTAAAATTATTTAGAATATAGTATTCATAATGGAAACTTAATTCACAACATCTTGAGTTTTCCTCTAGTACCAACACATGGAACTTTCAAGGAAAATAAATTTTAGGGAGGTAGGATTGTAACATTGATGTTTGAACAATATTAAAGGAATCATTTATCTTCATATAGCTATAGTAAAATTCCCATTTGAATATTTCATGGAACAAAAATTCTAATTTGAAAGGATGAATGTACTTTTCGAATATAAAATTTAAAAATAGTCTTATAATGATTTTTTGTACATTTCTTATAGAAATATACATTTATGAAAAATTACAATATATTATTTAGCTAATCCAATTTCATTTATAATTATTTGTTATAATATATATATATAATTAATCATGTATTGATTATCAAATATGATCAAAATAAAGGCAATATCTTCTAGAGGTCCAAATGATTTCTTTAGAAAACATTTTAATGTGAATAATGTATAAACATTTTAATTAAATATTATAATATATAAATGTTACTTTTTTATATAAAATTTATATATTATATATCTATCAATATTAATTTAACTTCTTATAATATTTTTTTATAAACTTGAGACAAATACTCTTTATTAAATATAAATTTGAAACCAGGAAGGGAGAGAGGAATTGGTTCATACAAGAAAATATTCCATAATTAAATAAAAATAAAATTCAATATAATATCAGTAATCAAAGACAAGTGGATTATAGTAATCATAATCCCAGTCAGACTTATCCTCTAATAGAATGAAAATAATATCAGGAGCCTTTCTCCTGCTTGAGATGGAACTAGTTCTCATTTTGGGTTTCAAATGCGACTAAAATATCCTTTTACGTGCCTTATTTAAAGGGCCTAATGAAAATCCTTCAACATACATCACCTATCCTAAGTCAAAATCATCTCGATAATATTTTCTTTCCTTAGTGATTCTTTATTCTCCGTGTTAGTATAACTTACCCATTTTTTAACTCCACTATGTGTTTAGTCCATTAATAATTTGTCAACCTACATTATAAGAGCCATAATAAATCAAATTATTATGATTCATTCATATATTCCCATGATATTATGGCTATGTGTCCTCAGCCACTCCTCTTTTTTGAGTAACTATATCCATTAACTTCTATATTTTATGTCCCGAGTACCTTTAAGAGAAACTTTCAAGACCTAAATGTTCAGTGGTCCTTCCATTAGATCTCTATATCACCTCATCCTGACAATGAGGCTCTTACAATTGGTATTTCACACTTCCATGCTGCTGATAATCCTTATCCTATATTGCATCGACAACAACATTATTTTTCCCCTTTATAGACATGGGTTCTTCAATTACAACCAAATGGCCAGTAGCATCTTCTTTTATTTCATGAAGGGAATTTGATGATATATCATTGTACATAATTGTTTTGTAACATCCTACATAACTACTCATTAATACCCTTTAAGGAACAAAAATTATAAGCAGTAATCCGAATCCAATGTTCCTTGATGTTTTCAATAGATTGACAGTGTGTAAAAAATAAAGGTGATTTCAAATATTTAATCTAAAAATAGATATCATCCATTGATGCAGAGAGAAAAAACTAATTATCCAAATTTTATTTGAGATTAACTTCAAAAAAAACTGTGGCATAATAATCTGAACTATCCATATCTTTAGTTATATATATGTTTATAGTATTTCCCACACCTGAATAAATATCAAACAAGATACAAGGTTTCCAAAAAATCCAATTCAGACCCAAAATTCTACTCCATACTTCAACTATGAATTTCATTATGGAAAAAGGATGAAATATAGGTCCCATTATTGTATGTAAACCAATACTAGTTTCATGTAAATGGAGTAGAACCCCCAGGAGTGGTGCTTGAACTCCTCATTCGAGAAGAGGATGTTGAAAAATCCATTTCTAATCAAGATACATATGAAATCAGGGAAACCCCAAACCTCATTGATCCTTTATAAAAGGTTGGTTACCTTTAATGGATTATACCATAAATTCAACATCGATCATTAAAGAATTGAAAAGAAGAAATTATTATACCTATCAGTGATAACATACTCAATAGCTTGATCATGAAAAATCTTACCTTTATGGATTTTCCTTTAAGGAGAAAATTCCATCATAGATTAAAAATTCATCCTGATTGTATCATTTTATATCACACTTCCATTATGAAAATATCTCATCGACGAGGTAACCCAATAATGAAATGTGGGAGGAGAATCCCCCATAGAATTAAGTTCAAATACAAGGTCTTGAGGAAACTCAATAATTAAGCAACCATATAATTCAAACATCATCACTGCAAGGACTCCCAAACCATCCTTACATTTTCAAACACCATATCATTATTATTTTTATACATACTGTTAATGTAAGTCTATTTAATTCTTGGAGAATATGTTTTCTGAAAAAAATGTATTTTATCACGTTTCGCGAGTTTATTTAAAAATTAATGTATGCCACTTATTAAAATTAAATTTAATAAAATGGATTCTATATTTGCAATAAAAAGTTAAAATTTTTAAAATAATTCCCTTTTATTATTAGTCATTTTTTACAGTAAACATGGAAAAATTTATCACCTTGGTAAAGGGTTAAATGTGAAAATCTAGGTTATAACTATAGAATACGGTTTTGAAATCATCCAAAAAACATGCTTATATATCAGTGGATGTATTTTTTTATGTAATATATGTTTTAAGAGTTATATATAGTATTTCAAATCATTTTGTTTAAATTATAAACCAATAATTTATTTTTGAGAAGATAATTTATATTTTATTGAAATTAAAAACAAATTTTAGGTATCTCCATTTAATTGTATGGTTGGGAGATTAGATATGGATATTCATTGAACCAAAATACTAATAAAATTCATATGTTTATTATTTAACCCAATAAAAGTTTTAATCAATGTTATTACTTGATTTCATTCAAAAAATATTTTTTCTTATATTTAGTATTTTCATAAAAATCATTTTCAAGTGTTTTTAATTCATAAATTAGAATTGATTTATAAGACCTATAGAAAATAAATTTGTTGAATTGGATTAAAAATATATAATTATAATATAAAAATTATTGTTTTGGGAACTATTTATTTTTTATATTATTATCATACAGTGGAAAAAGGTTATGTTATCACAGTAAATGTTATAATGGGTTTTAAGTGGTTTTACTGATAACACTTAATATGAATCCAAATACTATATAAATGTGACTTTTTGTTTTTATTTTGATCTTATCATACATAATATTAGAATATGTAATTATTTGTTTCAACATCATATGATTACAATGTTAATGTTATTTAATATTTTTTCAATTTCAAATGTGTCCTTCACCTTATAAAAGGAAACATCTTCTACTCCCTTATTCACAATTTTCAAGCACTACATCTTGGCTATGAGATTTTGGAATACCATAAAATATTATTTACTAACTTCCCAGAGTTTATTATATTTTCCAAATATCATCCCTTCAAGGATTTAGGTGTATGGAAAATGAGGTTTCTCAATATTGAGGTATAACTCTTAACCAAGTACATTCAATTTTATTAATTTTTCTACCACAAATAAATATATTGTATCTATTATAAAATATTTTATTATGTATCTTAAATATATATAATTTTTATTATGATTATTTAACAAACATTACCCACCATATTTTGATACAACCCAAACAGAAATCATTATTCTTACATGTATAAGACTTACCATCTCCATGTACTGGTCAAATTCATTTTCTATCACCATTTTTCAGGGGTTGTTATAACAATGGATCTAATGATTACATATGTTATTTGTGAACAAATTTTTATTACCTAAAATGAATATATCATTTACTCATATACCATTACACATTTTAAAAAATGATATTCTGTTTGTGCGTACATGTGGACTACCACCACCAAAAGCTACGTGATTCAATTTTCATGTCTAACATTCGTGGATCAATATCTCTTTATATATATAATGAATATATAATATGTATAAATAATTGTGAACATTATGGATAATATTTCACCATGATCAATATATAAGTACCCTAAATTCTGAATGAATACTTTTATAAAAAATGAAGTAGTTAACACCTAAAATAATGAAAAAAAATGAATGATTGATCAAAATCTATTCAGAATATGTTATATGTGGATAATATATGGTATTATGAATATGTATATAGTTATATTATGTAATTATAATAAATAAAAGTTCAATATAGATTATTTTAAATCACTTTCATCAATATATAAGCATGAGGTAAGGGATTTCAACACAATTTATACTTCATTTAGACATATTTGGAATTGGGAACATATTTTATTTTATGTGATGTATTTATTGAAGCACTGATGGATTTTAAATTATTTACATTTTTAATGGTTATTAATTTTTAAATTCATGTTTACTCATATACGGTTTTATAAGTGAAATGTTACTAATGAGGTAAGAATTTCCTTAATAATTGAATTTTTGGGATTTCTTATAATATTCATTGAAGGAATATTATAATCTATCAGTAATTAAATCCCTAAATATTCATCTTTTATGGATATTTAAGTTTATACATTTTTATTCAAAATAATACTCCCATTATCACTTGAATCAACTAAATTAATGTTTAAATTAAATTTGAATCAAAATTATCTTTTTCATTGGATATATTTTTCTTCCTTGTTAATTTTTTTTAAATTATCATACTAATGATCATTTGAATTAAATAAAATGATTTATTAAGTTCATGTTATGTTCTCCTTTAATTTTCATAAATTTTAATGGATTTTGTTTCAATTTCTTCCAAAACATCCATTTTTAACTTTTATTACAAAAAGTCATATAGATTATTTCTTTTTAATGTATAGAGTGTTAATATATTTTCCCACCACTATAATAGTATTACACATCAAAGATTACTCTAAAATTTCTCAATTGTTTTAAAAATAAAATTTTCTACTAAAATCATCTTTTAATACATAACTTTCATTTTTTTATTCAAACATTATGTGAATTTATTAGAAACTTATATTTCAGTTGAATTAGTGGTAATATTAATCTATTTTAAATTTTTCAGAATTTACCTTAAAAAATTCCATTTATTATAATTATCTTTAATTTGATATTTCATCTCCCTTTCATAACAATAATTTTTGTATAATGGATAATATTATTTCCCAAACCATAATCTCTTTCCACATACAACCTTTTACTAGGAATATTCTTTGACTGACTAGGGAAATCTTGATATTCTATATTCTTTACTCATTACATACATTCATTGATAATTAATTATTTTTATGATTAAATTCGATAATTTAATATTATAATAATCCATTATAAATGGTGTGATAGGTGGTTCCAAAATTACATAACACCTCGATGCATCGACGAGTCTCATAAGAGAAACTAGTTGGAGATCCTTATTAAATGGGTTTTTAGTATATACTTATATATAGTAGTAAATTTTATAGCATAATGACTCTATGGTAATGATATCCTAATGACTCATGATTTCAAAAATTATTCATTTCCATTATTGATAATTCAGTTATTATTATCCTGAAAATTACTTTATTTGAATTATTTTGGTTGCATCATGTTCTCAATTTTTTGATTAAATGAAATGAATTTTTAGTTATTTACCATTCCATATTAATTATTCCTTATATAGACATGATAAATTCTAATTTATTGTACCCTTACTCAGCATGTGATCTCACCCTTATTTGTTTCTTTCCCTAGGATATGATGAAGGAGTCATTTATTGATTTCAACGATGTAGTGTATTTATTTTTACAATGTTTTATATTTTATTTTTAATGTATAGTAATAATATTATATGTATATAGTTATCAAATACTACAATACTAATCAATCCTTTAGGATGAGATCTATTTTATCTCATTCCAAATTAATATAGTAGACACTAGATTTGAAAATAATATTTAGATTGTAATAACTATGTTTATATGGTTAATTATAATTCATGATTGCTAGTTTATCATTATCAAAAGATATCACACTCTATATATAATCTTGTTTGGTTACTCATTTGAAAAATCTCCACATTATCCATGGAATCCATTATTAACTCTGTTCCTTTAGAATTCAACCGTTTCACATACCAAAATGGGTTACTATGAGTGATGAAAAATTAAACTTTTTAGATAATTATAAAAAATGATTTCAAGAATACTCATCCTAAAATTTATATTTAAACCCATAAAATCATATTTTAGTTCAAACTAAATCACTCTCAGTTAAATTTAGTTTTTGATATGTTGTGTCCTCTCATACTCTTTAACATAATTCTAATGCATAAAAAATCCTTCAAAATTATCATAAATTGAATGTGATTGTCCAAATCATATCACCCATTAGTTTTTAGCAATGTATGTAATCATAACCTCACTAAGCATGCACTGAGTGAAGACATAGATGATAGTAAACCATCATTTTTTTGGGTGATTAACCCTAGATTCACTTCTGCCACAACTGCATGCACATCATGGTTTCCATATTGGGATTTAATTGATATGAAACCAAGAAATACCTACATTACCAAAACTTGTTGATGTTATCCAACACATAGGCTCATCGTATTGGTTTTTTAAGTTTTCTATCACTAATTCCAAAAATAACAACGTTAATCCTAAAAAACAACATATCCCGACTCCAATACTAATTGTGGATCCCAATATGACACTTTGTAAAATAGTACTAAAAACAATATCTCTACAAAAAGGTTTTTATTTCCATTTCAATGAACAAAAATAAAAAAAATCCACATCATTTATTTAATATGAGCATCACATCTCATAATTATCACTCAATCCTTAGAACAAATGGTGTAGTGTCTTTGAGGGTCAGCTATATAAGAAACATTTTTATGATACTTGAGAATATTTCACCATAATCAAATCACATTATACTTCATTCTATACTGCTCATATATTAATATCATCTTCGTAACCTATGTAATTGAATCGTAATAAAGTAATGAGATAAAATTATTGGTAATGTACGATATTTCTTTATGAGTTATATCATAAGTATAATATCAAATGAAAAACATGTACGATAACATAATAGTGTGATATAAGCATGGAAGTATAGAAGAAGATAATTATACCATATATTTATGGAATCATAAATATTTAAAAACAAGAGATATCATCACATTATAAGTGAGTGTTTCAACCCTCTGATCTAAGAAAACATAACATAATGTGTTAAGAAGACAAACCAAGAATGATCCATAGTATCTCACATGATGAAATATTTACTAGATTTATTGGAGGGGTATATAATTCTATTCATACTCATCACATAATAGAAACCATACATATGTGTTCCCCTAATAACATAGAAACATTCATTATATAATTAATCTATCCAAAATAAATGTGTTTCATAAAAACATCCACAAAAAAATCATTAGATATCTCTATAAAGAAAGTGGTTGGTGGAATAATAAAATATCCCCAATGTAACAGAAGTAGAATTAAGGTTGTTTAAATTAATTAAAATAACCTTTCAAAGATAATTGGATAAATTAATTTCAATAATAAGAAGAAACATACCTTTAAATTTTGAAATAATTAATAAATAGTTTTATTTGGATAACCAATTTAAAAAATTATAAGTAGGATTAATTGAAAATAAGGTTTACAATGGTAAAATAATTAATTTATGTAAAAAACCATAGTATGATTTTTGAAATAATTTTGAACATTGTTTAAAAAATTTGTAGTTATGGGTCACATTCAAAATTTATTTTCAAAAATGATAATACAATAATATAGAAAACTATTACTTAAAAACCCAAAATAATTATTACATGATAAATAGGTAAATATTATCTCAAGGAAATGTAAAGTAGAATATAAAACATATGGTTTTTAATAGAAACCCCATTTTAGTATATCCAAATTCCATTGTCAAAACTCACGCGATATAAGGGATAATAAGACATTTTTGAAAAATGGATAAGGAAAAATAAAGGGAAAATGATATAAAAAATCAGGTTTTTAAATATAAAGTAGAAAATTTGGGGCTATGGCCATATACTAAAAATGAATTTTAAAGATAAATATATTTATTCTTACTGATATCATACTATTATGGGGAATAAATTCATCAAGAAGAAATATTTCAATCAAAAAAGTTAATTTCACTAAATATAAAGACAATGTTTAGTATTAAATATTAGGTTTTAAGAATCATTTAAAATAAATAATAAGTTCATGATGAAACTTAATAATTCAAATAATGGAAATTTTATTGAAAAAAAATCTAGTACAATATTAATATCACATGAATTGAAAGCCCTTATAAATATAAAATGATATGGATTTTCAAATAACTTTAATTTTAGGAAAATTATTATAACATTAACTCAAATTGAAGTATATAAACTCTAAAAAGAAAAACAAGTGATGATTATGGCATGTGTCTCCAAGAATGAAAATAGAGATGGAAATCCCCGAATAAAATAAATATTCTTGTTGTAGGAAATGTTTGAAAGGGTTTTATGTTATAAAAATATAAATACCTAAAAAATAGGAAATTTAATATAGTACACCCATAAGGTAGTAAATATTTTACTAATGATAATAATTCTCAAGAATAAAAAACATTGGTCACTGAATGATAATAAAGTCTGCAAGAAAGGGTTAACATTAATTTATAATAGTTGAATGTCATCCAAAATCATGTATAAAAAAATGTTAATAACATATTTAAGATCATTATTTATAACTATAAACTTTTTTAAACATCATTAGTTAAAAATATATTAGTCAATTATATCCTATTTTCATGAACTGATATTACAATCTTTTATTGTTTTCTAGTATATGTTTCGTAATGGTAGTGTAGATTCTTATTTATAGATATAGATTTTAATAATATGATATCATTATAAAAACTAGAATATATATTCTAATAATTTATAATGTTCTAATTTAATATCATAATTATTTTAGTTATGATTCATGATGAAAAAAATAGTGACTAGCTTGTTTATTAATTTTTACAAATAGAATGCATAGTATTAAAAATAAATTAAATATTAATATAAACATTATAACACCATAAAAAATTATTTTATAATAATATATAATAACACATGTATCTATTTTTTAATAATTATTCATGATATAAAATTGTAGCATTTTCGAAGTAGGTTATTAAATTGACCCAAACAAGTGCTTGTTATAATATTCTAATGAGTATAGTTAAAAAAGTGATTCTTTTAGAATAATATAATTATTAACAAAGAATAATTATGATATATATATATATTACATTTTTATAAACATATTTAATTGGATTATCTAAAATATGAAAATACAACATGAAAAATGAAATATGTCACTTTTCTGGTGGCGATAGTCTGAATGTTTTCATGGTGACCCATTTGTTTTTATAGAATTAGAGGAATATATGGAATGGTTTATAATTTATTGAATATTGATAATGTAATAAAGAAAATATTTATTCATAAAATTCACCATCTATCAATCCAATAATGTTGTTTATGGAAAAATAGTCATGTCACTTATGGAGATTGTAGTCCATATAACACTTAATGAGGTTTTTGTTTTTTAATGGTTATGTGGCTGGTTGAAAATGTTTTTTGCATAAACAATATAGATTTTTAGTATAAATATGATACTTATGTAATTACTTTATCACAGTTAGATTAAATTTGGTGGAGATCAAAAGTATAAAACAATGAAAATAAATGAATGAGGATTAATTTAAAATATTACTTTATGCAATGGAAGAGCTACTTTGAAAAATGTATTACATATTTGAGTGGTTGTTCTTAGTATACCAAGACATATCAGAAGTTTCTATGGGTGACTGATGTTATTTAACTACAATTCAGTCAAATTTATATGTCCTGGTGTGTGAGAAGAAGTGGGATAGTGATGACTCCTCTTATATGGGATAGTAGTTTCTTTTTTTGGTAGTAATATAAAAGGGAAAGATACTATTAAAGTAATTTGACTTCAATAATGGATAATAATATGGTGGTAGATGGTCTAAATTTAATAATCACTCAAAAATTCATATTTCACACATGTTTCTTAAAATTTTTATTAATATCTTAGATTATTTTCTATTACAATGTTATCTTTTAACAAAATACTACATTTTTACCTAAGTAATATTTTCTTTTCCTAAAATTAAAATGGAAATAATTAAATTAATTAAACATAATTATTATTTTATTAAAATAAATTTTATCAAATTAAATTATTAGTATAGTGAATATTATTTCTAATATTATAGAACATAATGCATAATAACCATTATTAGAAAAATTGTATTTTTATGATTTAAAAATGTGATAAAGATAAAATTATATTTTATATATTTTTATGAAATTTATTAGTTTATTATTAAGAAAATAATATATATGGAATTATAAATAAGAACAAAGAAAATTTCTATCAAGGATACTTATTGATATAAAAAAATAATAAAATTTGTTTTTATTAGATTAAAATATTACTAAAGTTTTTAAAATGTTAAACATGGGTTTTACATGTTCATAATATAATTTAATAATATTTATTTTAGTTTTTCATTTTTTTTAAAATAATGAGTAATTCATAAAAATATAAATCATTTTTTTATTATGACAACGTCAAAGAAGTGATAATATTTGACAAATTAGTATTTTTCACTATTTACCAAAAATAGTACTTCTTTAAAAAAATATAAAAAAACTCATCCTAAGATAATTTTAAATTTTTTAATTAAATAATTATGTTTATTTAAGAAAATTTGTCTTTTGAAATAATATTATTTTTATTTTAAATTAAAAAATGACAAACTATTTTTACAGAAAAATAAAATTTTAAAATTTATATGTTTCTAATATTATTTCATATTAATATATAATTAAATAAGTGTTAAAATATTAATTTTAAATATGAATTATTATCATAAATATATTTTAAAAGTGAACGATTTAATTTATTAGGAAAAATACGAGTCACATTAAATAAAGTTCTTTCCAAAACAACCTTTTTAAATTTTTAATAGGTATAATCAAATTTTAATAATCATTTATCTTATAACCCTTAAATTTACCCAGTGCATGAAAAATTATTTAAAAGAATAATATTTAAGGAATTTAAATTTTTTAATAATAAATTTATATTTTATCTTTTTATATATAGCAGGTTATGTTGTTATTGTAATTTTCTTGTTGATTTTTTATATCATATTACATTTTTTTGAAAGGTTTGTCCCATTTTTTTAGTTTTTTGTTGTATGTGAATTAAGCTATGAAACACATTATATTTAGTTAATGTAAAGATATTCAGTAAAATACCTGAGAGTTTTCATTCATGAGTATATTGGAAGTAATAGAATATGATTTTTTAACATAACCAATGCATTTTATAATGTTATTTTTTGATTTAGTGAAATAATTGTGAATATTTTATTGATTAAGGATTAGTAATGTGCCTATGTTATTGATATATATTATTATAAGAAATGATTCATTCTTTTTTTGATCTAATTTGATACATTCAATGATGGATTTTCAATGTTTTATTTAAAAAAACAAATATTCTTTATCAAAATAAAAATGTTCTATTCCATATATATATATATATATATGTGAGTGTATGTGTGTGTTTTGTTTCAAATAATGACATGTCTTGTAAACATGGTTTATTATACTTTATATAAATTTTTATTTAATATTATTATATAGTCCACACTCTATTCCATATAACTTAATGGTAATTATAGATATGTAGTGTGCCATGAAATAAAGTATTTATATAGACGGAAAAATATTAATTAGCTAGATGAAATAACTGTTATTTGGACATCATTTGTAACATATCATGAAAAAAAATTATTTCATACTAAAACAAATGTTTATAATGTATTTAAATATTTTGTAGTCATTATAAGAATATCTCAATGAGATATAATGGTGTTTTTTTATTTGGAAAAAGTTCTGTGTATATCTATATATATCAAGGTGAAGAAATTTTTGATGTCTATCATTAGTGAAACTTATTCTATAAGGAAAATTGTTTTATTGGATTTATAGAAAATGTTCTATATCAATCAAATAATATTTTTTATGAAATATATATTTTCATGGATTTGAGATTAATATTTTCTTCTGAATTGTTTTTTTAGAACATGGGATCAAATAATTTTATAGAGATAAACATATGTTATGTAAATATAGGTTCCATGGTTCTTCTATATATTATATAGTGAACTGAACATATATTATTTAATGATAAATTATGTAGAGATACCAATCAAATTCTTATAAAATTGTTTTTTATAGATATTATTTCTTCTATACTCATCTTAAGATTTAAAAGAATCATGTAGATAAATATGAAAATGATTTATGAAATTATTATGTTAGTTAAATTTTATTAAAATAATGTATAGAAGGTATATATGTTCTATATTC
Source organism: Viscum album (assembly GCA_963277665.1). Lineage (NCBI taxonomy): Eukaryota > Viridiplantae > Streptophyta > Magnoliopsida > Santalales > Viscaceae > Viscum > Viscum album. Next base: position 551,656 of record CAUJRU010000094.1, read on the forward strand.
AATGTTAATAGTTATTTTATAGGATAATATGTTCCGTGGAATAAAATATTATATTTAACATGAGACATGTAAGTTTTGATAATAAGTTTGTTTCAAAAAAAACCTTTATGGTTTTCTTTTCTGAGACTACGTTATGTTATTTGAAAAATATTTATCATGTGGTTGGGTTATGTGACCAAATGTTCCATAAAGAAAAAGGAAAATATTCACCTATTAATTAGAGGATCGATGCCCATGTAGTGTTGGTCATGAATATACCAATAGGTCTACATTAGGAAAGAAGATGATATAGGATCCCACTTTGGACCACATGGAAGGATCCTAAAAACTCTATCCAATAAGTCATGATGAACTGATCATTGTCTAATATGTAGGAGGAGATTCTATAATAACTCTTAGGGAAAGAATACGGGGAACATACCCTAAAGAATCATATCCGAGATACATAGGAAAATGGTTCCAAGAAAACATTAAAGGAGTACACGATGTGTAGTAGGGGCATACATCGTGCCTTTTCGACCTTTAGTCCTGCCCATGTGAAATGGCCCATGTATATGGTTATACAAAAGTAAATGCCATGATGCTACCTATTTACTTATTCTAGTGTAAGAATACCTATATTATCTCATATACATATCATCCTAGCCATGTCTATGTAGGACTACACAGTGTGCCTCTATCCATGTACACGCTGGGCATGTGTGTGTACCCTATGAGGTATAAACCACATCATATGGGAGATTACCACACCCTATATGAAAGGGTCACAATCCATGTGATCCATAACTACATCCTAAAACCTGATCTACAATGATGGGTTCCCCACATGCCATGAAATCTAAGATTACAGGCCGTGTTGATTAGCTTTACATGATTTTACTTCCAGGCATTCTCACACCTCTACCAGCTTGAAATATAGCCTCATCCATGTCAAATACTATTTATCCATCATAGATGGGCCTCACCATAGTCATTTTTCCAAAACTCATCCTTTGAATCCTTTCATTAATAGTCCTTCTTTCTTTGTTCTGCATTGTGCGCTGAAGAACATTGAAAAAAGTTGAAAAAACTATCTAATATGATGTCTCTTCCATCGTTTCACTATCGTAATGACATTCTGATCTAAGATCTATGATTTCGAACTATTGTTCCATAAAATGGATGTGAAACAATAATATTTTCGATGGATTTAAAACCATAGGCAAACGAAGAATGCATGCGATGAATGAAGATATATATGTGAAATACAATACCAAAAATATGAGGAACAAACCTCTACCCAAATTTATATTGGCCTTGATCCATTGTTGTTCGAATGAAAAAAATAATCAAATAATCCAAAAAAATTATACCAATAAATCCCCTCAATAATCCCATCCAGAAAAATGATCGATCCGTGAATCCACTCATTTGTAGATTTATTCACACTCATTTTAGAAATAGAAAACATCAAAATAACATAATTAAAAAAATTATTACCTCAAGATTGATCAATCAGTGATGATGAATATAGCTACTCTGTGATTTTGGGAAGGATCATTTGATTCCATCTCTCACAATTCATCAATCTTCGAGCTGGTCATCTTGTGCCAACAAAATCTTCTTCCACACTCTCCAACTTCCCGAAAATTATTTATAGGGTTATGCATCTAAAATTGAAATTTTTCTATAAGAATTTATTGAATGAAAACATTGGTTCGTTGTTTTAATAGTTAAATAAAATAATTTTATCTAATAATTTTATTTATTTTACGCCCGCGAAGAATTTTCTACAAACTGATTGTGCTAAAAATGGTTTTGTCATACCTAGGCTAAAATCTGCATTCTTAACTCAATGGTTCCTTTAGATTTCTGATCTAGGCCCCAGTTTATAATTTATTCCACTTTTTCTAGAAAAATATCCCACATGTTATATTTAATATATTTCAAACATATATTCTGGACATGTCGGGCCATGGAATCACACATCGTCTCAGTGCCTGGTCTCAAAAATAGTACATACATTATCCAAAAATAAGACTTGAAATATCTGAGTCATTACATTCTACCCACCTTGGGGCACTACATCAATTAGAATCCAAAACTAGCAGCTAAAAAATTGTGTGGGTACGAAGTATTAATATAAGAAACCCACTCTGAAGTTCTCTCTTGGAGATTCTCATGCTTTCACCAAACAGACACTAATGGAGTCTCTCACCCACGAATGATCCTCTCTTATTGATCCTTGACCTCTACTATATAATCATCAAAGGTATCTCCATCCATTATGTTCATATCTCCACATTTGATAACTTGTGATGAGTCATGCATCTACCTCCTAAACTATCACACATTGATGACCAAATGTACCTACTCAAATTATGGAGGTAAGTCTAAGTTGTTCGCCATCACTCTAACTCTATGAAGTATTTGAAAAGGGTCTATTAATCTATTATATTGTTTTCTGCTCTGACCAGACCTCCATAATCAACATCAAGGTGAAACCCATAAGAACACATGGTCTCCCTACTCAAACTCTATGGGCCTCAATCGTCTGTCCAAAAAGGACTTCTAAATTATCCTTGTAGTATTCATCTTCTCCTGTATTATCTACACCTTCTTCGTAGCTTATCACACCAACTCCGAGATCATAATTGCTAAATCTCATATATTATTCTATTAAAGTGGTGACATTCAGTGTTTCCCATACAAATCCTTTAATTATGTCATACATATATAGGAATGATTACTATTTTTATACAGAAAATTAAAAAATGGAATTTGATCCTCCCAACAATGGCCAAAGTGCAACATGATTGATTGCATAATTTCTTCTAATAATCGAATGGTACACTCAATATACCAATCATTTTGGGATTCAAACACTGTTCCCAATTATAAATTAGTCTTAAAATCCCCATCTAATTCCTTCCATAATTGAGATTTAAGGTGATCATCACGGTCAAAAATGATTGTTGAGGGAACTCCATGGAGATGAACTATCCCCTAAATATAGAGTCATTCCAATCGATCTATCAAACTATACTCTTGAATATCTATTAAGTGGTTTGACATGGTGGGTCATTATTTAATAAACCTGAAAAACCAGAACGAAGTATAATGGATCAAGTAACACACCTTATGTACTAGATAATTTTTTCAACTATTTCCCCACCTCATGAGTACCACCTGCCTCAACACCGACTGCTTCATTGGACCTTATAATTTTATAAATTATTCTCCCCCACTAATCTTCTCTCCTATTAATAGATTTTATCCTTTTGTAGGTTCTATGACAGTCCCTCATCTATTGGTTGAGGAGGTTTTGTCGATATCTGGTTTCTTAAAAGTCGTCTTCCATCCTTTTTACAAAGGTTCCTTTTGACATAAAATATTCTTTAGATGGTGGGGTTCAAATTATATCCATCCCAAAAATATAATTCAGTGATGCAAAGGCTCATCTTAAGTGGAATATAGTTTCTAGGTTCATAAGAGGAAAACACCACATATGTATTTTTCTTGGGTAATGTCCACTCATAGGGCCTGGTCTCTCTGGCTAGGGTTTCATCATTATATAAAAAAACGCCTTGTGCCATGCTCACATCCTCAGATGATTTTTTCTAGGCTTGGAGCTCTGACCCTAGATATGTACGAAGGCAAAGATTTTCCTTGTTTATATGGTTGATGGAAGCTAACTTTGGGAAATGTTCCTCAAATGTGGCATTTTGGATCTCTCTTCTAGGCAACCATCTTCCATTCAGGTATCTGGGAATCTTGTGGGAGATATGGGACTCTTTGGGAAGCTTTATTTGTGCTGTTGAGTGGACTCTATAGCTAGAGGATACGACAATGGTCAGAATATGCATCGAAATGGATCTCTTGAACCCTCATCCGACAAAAGTAATCTTCCGAGTTTAGGGAATGGAGGAATGGTCTCAAACCTTTATTTAACCATATATTCTAAGGTTATCTATGTTGTGTCACTTATATGGTTATGCATCACAAATTTTTTTTAAACACCATCAATATCAACTAGGAAGTATATAGGTGGACCCTCGTAATCAGGGATTAGATTATACTCTATCGGTTGGCGGTCTTTTATTAAGGATTCATTATGATCCAGATCTTCATTCCCATTGTAAGGAAATCCTCCATTCCCTATAATTATTATAGTATTCATCCATGACCACCCTTCTGAATAATCAACTGGAATCCATGGGGAACCTAGGTTCAATGATGGTGTTGTACAATCATGGATTGGGCTCTTCTTCTAAAAGAAAATCCATATCTAGGATCCATCATTTTTGTTTACTCAAAACGTTTCACTGAGTGACAATGTTCTGCCTCCTATTTCAGTATTTCCCTATCACCATTGTATTTGTGATATTCCACCGGACGATCCCATTTTTTTCAACAATCAACCTCTTCCCCTAATCCTACATCAACACCACCTTCACAAAGCTCGGTATGTAGACTACTCGTGGCTAGCATGCGTCGTAAGCCACCAAAGGGGGAACACAAGGTTAGTCCCCCAACTTATCATTCCTTGTGGAAGAATCATGGATTATGTCCCAGATTCCATTTTTAAAGAAAGTTATATCCCACATCATCTTAACTCTACCCCGACCATGGATTTGGTTCAAATATAGATGGACAATTATGCGATGATTTCATTTCTAGTATGGAATACCCATGGGGTATGGGTTCAAGTCAAATTTGATTTTATTTAAAAAAATATTCTTTCTAATTTTGGGTAAATTGTAGATATTCTCAATCCCAAAAAAGATTCCTAAATGATCCAGTATTTTACAAAATGACTTAAAATGAAAGGTTTCATCCATGGTAATCAAACAAATATTTACATCTGGATTATTTTGAAAGATCATGTCTTGATCAACATGCTTCATTCTTCCGACCAATTTTTACTCATAGAGATCAAGGTAAAGACTCAGAATGTTTTAATTTAATTAATTTATAAAAAATGCAATGTTCAGATTTGGAGTATTTAGGGCGTGGTTAAGGAACCTTCAACCAGGACGATTCTCCATTGAAGGTTGGAAGCTACATTAATATTGTAGTGCATCCAAAAGGTAAAATGGAGGTGGAACCTTTCTGTGGAGATCAACAAAAATATTTTTTAATCTTTATGGATATTATCAGTCTATCAGACCTAATCTATATTAGAGATAGATATACATGGTGCAACAATCAATAAGGTAGACACCGAACATGGTGTTTGTTGGATTAGTTCCTGGTGAGTGGAAAGGAATTATCTCTATTTCTAGAGATCAAGGTTTCTAACATAGTGCATAGTTTATCAAATCACTCCCCACTTCATCTCACATTGAATTCTATAATTTCTTGAGAATAGAAGTTTCAGTTTTCTAACTTATGGATGGAAAACCCATGTTTTGAAGAGGATGTGAGGGAATCATGGAACAGACTAGAAAAAGGAAATTCGTGGATGATTTTGTATAAAATATTTGGAGTCTTAAAGGGTATATTCAAACATGTAATAAAAAAAATATATCTAATGCAAAAGAGGTGGAGGCAGTCAGTCGGAATATTAACAAGATATATATTCTTTTAAATGATTATTGGGATAACTCTGTGTTTTGAGATCTCCATAATATGAAAGATTCCATTGTGGAGATTTTTCTGAAACAATATTACATAGATTGGGAAAAATCGCAGGTCCAATAGATTCATGAAGTAAATCATAACACATGTTCTTTTCATGCATGTGTTATTGAATAATGAAGTTTCAAGCACCCCAATATCCTTTTAGACGATGTAACACACTCATATTATTGATATATAGTTGGATCAGTGGTGGAAAAAAATTCCAATCCCTTATCATAAGGCCTAATATGAGAATAAAAGGTGGTTATCCAACTAGTAAAGTTGAGATTTTCGCCTTTATTCTAAAGGGAGTCACATATAAGGAAAAAAATAATCTGAAAGTCATTCCGGATGAGAATGTGATGCATGATGTAGTTTGGACCCTTGACCTAGAAAGAATGATAAGGCCGAATGGATTCCCATGATTCTTCTATAGAGATGCATGGAAAGTTTTTAAGAGGGACATGATTCATGCAATTTGGGATTACATTAAAATTGGAAATCATCCATAATATTCATGTGCCACAAAATATTGTGTTTATATCAATGGAGGGTGACCCAGATTAACCTAACCATTACCATCCTATCTATATGTGCAATATACCATATAATGTGTTTGGTTGTTTTCTCAACTAGATACTTGTGGTCTACCATAATCAATGGATATCCATAGAACAACATGGCTTCATCAATGGATGGACCATTCAAGGTGAAATGGTTTTGGATCTTGAGGAGATCTATGAGATAAATCAAAAAACCCTTGGATCATATATTACCATCAAACGGGATATGAACAAATAATATGATAGGGATGGATGGGAATTAATCTTAAGTGTGATGGATGGTATGGTATTTTCCACTCTTGGGTTATTGACCTTTTTGTTAACTATTTCTTCTTGGTGTGGCTATCAACAACTTTTATGGGGAGATAATATGGTTTTCTTAAAGCAGATTGGGGTTTAAGGCAAACAGAACCTCCTTTCCGAACCCCATTTATTCTCACTAAGGATTTTCTAATCCATATTATCAACCAAAACATAGAAAAGTGGTGAATGTTACCGTATCATAGTAGTCACATGGTTTAAGGTCTCTCAAATTTAATGTTCGTAGATGATGACAACATTTTTGTTAATGGAAGCAGCTGATCAGTTGAAATACTAAATGATGTTTTGGAGGATTATAGTATATGGTAAGTAAAATTCATGAATCGGGATAAGAGTCTCTCTTATATGATTAACGACATCTTGGAAAGGTGTGTGAGGTGAGTGGAGAGAGAGTTGGACATGCACATAGGCGAATTCATGATGGAATATTTGGGGGGCTCTGTTTCACCATGACAACTCAGAATTCACCAATTCGACAATGTGGTTGATTTAATCATGGGATGTATCATGAATTGGAAGAACATATTTATAACCATTGGAGGGAGAATCACCCTTGTGAATAGTGTGATTGCCTCAATCCCTATGTATGTACTCTCTAATCTTAATGTGTGAAAGAAATTCATACTTAATATGGAGAGAATGATGGTGGAAATCTTATTTAATGGAAAGTTGGAAATAAAAAACTATTGGGACTCATGGAGGAGGCTAGAAATACGTCTATCTGAAGTGGGATTAATCTTCGGAGTGTCTTCATGACAATGAGAGGGTTTCCATCCCTGGTTTTAGGGGCAGACATTGAGGGGAGAACTATGTGGGGTAGGTATTTTCAAACTAAATATGGGAATGATGTGATATAGTAAAGAGTTAAACATAAACCGATTTGAAAAATCATATAGTCCATTTTTTCTTTGTCTTTAGACACACTCCAATGGATTATTGGAAGGGATGATATCAATTCTTGATTGAATAATAGGGTGGGACATAGCTGCAATTTCTAGACTAACCTACCCGAAACATCACTTTCATGGAATGAAAATAACATACCAGATCTATCAATTCCTTTATCAATGAGAAATAAAGGGCCCTCTTTGATAACATTGTATTAAAATTAAAATTGGATAGGTGTGTTTACACAGGATCCTCAATAGTGGCCTTCCTGATGAAGGAACACTATATAATGGACAGGGAAGAGATTGATTAAGATGCATGGGGAAACACGCTTTAGTGAAAGGAGGTACCAACAATGTTAATCTTCCACCTACGGAATGTAAGGATCCAAGCACTTCCATTGGTGTAATCGAAAAAAAACTTGGATTGATCCTTGATTTAATGTGTATTTAGTATAGTGAACTATGTAATGAAACAAAAAAAAAATTAATATTTGAAATCTAGGGGGAAATTGCGTTCTAGAACACATTTGGGACTTTCACTGAGTTGTCTGGTCAAATAGGATATGAATTTATGACATGATAGTTCTACGGTAAAGATAATTGTGGATTATAGATGAAATATAGAGCTTTAATCCTAATTTCAGGTTGCTGGTGTATATGTACCAACGAGAATGAGGCAATACACAAAGCAAGGAGAAACTTCAGAATATGTATCATATGGAAAAGTATGAATGTATTAATATACCTCAAAATTATATGCAAGAATTGGGAGTCTACCCCTCCCTAGTATTTCTTTAGGATTCTGATTCCACCGTGTCTTAGACCACAAGTCTGAATAAGGGGTGGTGGGTTTGGTGAAAACCTCCCCAACGTGGTCGTAAACTCAATATTGATGGATCATATATATCAAATGTTATGTGTTGGGAGGGTTCATTCGGGACCATCAAGGATCCATCATTTTGGCCTTCTCATCTAATTATGGAAGTTGAAATTTCCTCCAAGAAAATGCTTTGGCAATTATATCTATTCTAATGGCTTACAATCAGAGGAATCGTCCCCTATAAGTAGATGAGACCGTCTCTAAGATTCATTACAAGGTGCTTCATGACATTAGTATCATACCATGGTCTATATATTATATTATCCAAAGTTGAAATGAGTTTTTGAACTCTCACACTGAGATTATGCATTCGTGGTGAGAAGGAAATGAAGTGCTCATTTCTTGGCTTATCATGACACTCTAAGGGATAGAATAGTTTATTTTTCTAATCATGGGAAATTTCCTATTGAGGGGGAATCCTAGTCAGAGAATATTACCTATGTCTCTCTTACCTCATACCACCTTGAAGGTGATGTCGTTGTATTTATTTCTCTCTTTTCTTTTTTGGAATCAGATACCTTCATATTTTTTAATAAAATAATATCTTATTGTGGTCTACAGTCACCGTGATGGAATCATGTCCCCTAGATGTACATGGTCGACTTTCCATGAATTATATGGATATTCCATCCCACTTTCACTCGGGTACCAAAATGGGGTGTGCTAAACTAGTTGGAAATTGGATCCCATCATTCAGTTACTGGAAAATAATATATCGAGAGAAAAACTCTACAACTCCCTTCTTCATCATTGGCCCCCAAAATTGATATCTGAGGTCTGGGTACATCTCATCCACAGCTAGATATACCACAAAAGGATATGTATGAAACACTATCTAAACCTTCTCCTGCAACAAATTTGGCACCATTGTGCATCCTCTAAAAGGAATGGCATGTTCCCACCTTTATAAAATCCATTAAGAGCATGTACAATAAATATATGAGTATATAAGGTCACATAGTCTATACCCCCATGTTGTGCCTCCATAACTTTCTAAAAAATGGAATGGGTAATAACCATTAGTTAGAGGTAAGGTAATATGTATCTATCCACAATGGATAACTAAAATGAGGCCAACTGATCTGAAGCCTCGTTTAGTAAATATGAAACAGATCTCCTGATGAGAGAATTTTATTCCATGATCCCCTTCCTATGAGTATAGAAATTCTCAAAGTTCAAATCCTAGAGTAATGTTATCCATAACCTATTTATCATGTTATGATACTTCTAAGAGAAGATATACATGAGAATATTGTGATCAGAATAAAGGTTAAATTTCTAGACCATCATTTAGAATAACCACATATTTAGTGAAAATACTACTACTGCTAACTCAATATCATGGGACATGTAGTTATTCTCATGTATACTCAATTGAATTGAACCATAGGTAATCAAATTATGCTTCTACACTAGAAAAAAAATCAAATCACACATCAGGATGTATCACAGAATGCTACGTACTCAAAACCCTTATCTATAAATCTCATGAAGGAACAACTCATCAGTCTCTACCTCAACTATTAAATGGCCTACTGGAGCCTCTCTATCCACACAAAATTAATCCCCTTTCTAGCGAATGTTGTCATGGTAGCTGATATCCTAGAGAAATAAGGTATGAATCTATGTTAATAGCCAAAAAACTCAAGTAATCTCCTCACCTCAATATCACTCTTGGGTGGATCCGTATCTAACACTACCTTGGAAATGGCAGGACCACACCATCTGCTAAGATAATATGTCCCAATAAGTGGACCTCCTATGTCTAGAACATGCACTTTGAAAGGCATTAATAAATATGGTGCACTTGTAGTACATCTAGAACCATTCTCAACTGTATCTTATGCTCCTCCTTAGATGTAGAGTGCACAAAGATATTATCGATGAAGATTACCACAAACTAGATTATAAAGGGGTGAAAGATCCTTTTCAGGATCCCATTAACACTAATGAGGATTTTTTCATGCCAAATGGAATCACCATGTAATAAAAGTGAACATAGAAACCAATGATTTCCATATTCAATATATCCTCATCATGTACTCACAAGTGGTGATACCTTGACCTAAGATCAATCTTTGAGAACCATCATGGCCCTCTTAACAAATCAATGAGGTCATTGATCTTTGGTAGTGGATAATGTGTTTTCATAGTCACTTGGTTCAAGCATGGTAAGTCCATACAAAAATTCAATCACTTTTCCTCCTTCTTGATGAAAAAAACTAGGGATTCCCATAGTGAAATACTAGGTATAATAAAGCCTTTTTTCTGAAAGTCCTTAGACTTCACCTTCAGGATGAAAAGATCTATGGGATAAATATGATACTTTGGAGAATATATCAGTGCCATAATCGGGTATAGATCAAATAATTATCCTATCTCTTGGTGGGGAGGTCAGTCTGCGACATGCTCCTTGAATAGGTACTTGTACTCCCCCACCACTGCAGGGAACTAGAAAATCTCAAAATCAACTACACCAATGGTCATTCTAGTAAACTAATGACTAATCAACTCTACCATCTTATACATGATTACCTCTTTGGCTACATGGGTTTTCTTTTCACCTAAAAATAATACCTAGTCTCATCACTACAAAAACACCAAATCCACCACTTGAAATAATTAATCTGATCATGAACTATGGATAGCAAGTCCATACCTAAGATGACTTCATAAGTCCCCATCGTAGCTACAATGAGATACCAATGGAAACTATTACCTCCAATATTTGGGTAACACTATATAAACAAGTGTGTAATCACTAATTCATCTCTAGTCGGAGTATCTAAGAAAAAGGGTTGATCCAAGGGATCATCCAGAATCTCTATGTCTTAAACAAGATAGGTGGAAATATAAGAACCACTAATCCCTATGTTGATAAGTACTGTAGATAATATAGAAATGAAATAGATTATAAATTTTATTATTCATGGAGCCTATGGGTCTTATTGTTTGACCACCTATAGTTTTCCTCTCCTATATCCACTATTTACCTATGCCTTGAGTAGACCACCTTGTGGTGGTGGTGGTAACAAGTCAATGAATATTCCACCTCATGTGGCTCTGCCAACTCCTCTTCCATATCTTCTTCCTTACAAACCTATCTTCTACAACCACTGCCTCTGCCATAGCATCCCATCCACAATATCCCTATAAGCTATACGATGGGTCGTAAAATCACTAGGAAGATGTCAAATTACATCAAATAAATATCATCACCTCTCCCTGGCCTGACTAGACCCATCATGTGGGCCCTGAAATATAGATGCTCTATCCTCGAACACCCAATTAAAACAACATGAACAACCATGACCATGTGACTAACATTGGCTCCTCACTACTTTGGTCTATTCTCTTCCACTCTCCCTATCAGAAACCACTTGTTATGTACACTCAGCAAATAAAATTTCATGAAAAAAATCTCTCTATAGTACCCTAGAGTATGTTTGAGTTCATAAAAGATTAAAACTAAATTTGATATCTCTACACATTCCTCAATCGATGGAATGAGCCTCAATGAACTGATCCCAAACCATAATCATTGAGTATGTGGAGAGGTCAATAAAACTCTATGAATACACATGTACTTTTTTGTTTCCTTATTGAATCTATTGATTCTCCTTAATATGTACATCCCTTAGTATAGATAGAGAGAACTAATACCTAAAAAGGAACTAAAATAGTGACCATGGTAGAGCCTCTTCATCATAAGACTGGGTCACTAAATTTTTCCTTCATCATGTTTATTCATGATGAAGGCTCACCATGTGGACCACAAACTAATTTTTTGGTGTCCTTACTAGATGTAAAATACGTATCGCCACCTCATGACAAAACTCATCTATTTTTGGGTTAGGATGGCATCCAAACATGAGGGGTTTTATCACTAGAATTCAAGAAGCATTCTTAGTATTCGAACCTCATATATTGGTATTGTGGCTACCATATGCAGGTCTACATGTGGTGGTATAGCTGGTGCACCACCTGGAGGTAACATCTGTGGAACTATTCCTTGTATCAAAATCTCATCACTGAGGGGATCATCTTCATGATAATGATGTTGAACCCCAGATGGAATATATTGCAGATGAATCTTGAAAAAGAAACGACGTACCATAGTCAATGTGTATATCTAGAGAGATTAAAGAACATGTAAACCACAACCCACTCATATATTATGAATGTAAAATTTTTTTCCTATAATATGTATTCTCATGTACCAAGTAGAAAAAAAGATTATCATATTCTTGGTATATGGATTCATCGTACTCCAAAACAAAAAAAGAGTCCCTGGTATGAAAACCAAAGGTGAAACCATTAATAATAGTTTCCCAAAACAATCTCATAGACTCTATCCCTAAGATAGAACGTAATTATTTTAATACCACTCTATTGTGAACTATATTAATAGGGCCCTTGTCACGATTTTCTAATCCTATTTCCAATATTAAAAGTGCTGGCGATAAGCTCCATGCAGGCATATCACTAACATGGGAGACCTTAGCTGATGTCCTTCTATAAACATGCACATCCAAAAGAACATAAAATCCTAAAATTTATAAGAAATTGAACAACCATGAATTCATAAATATAAATCCCATAACCAATGCATGACAGGAAGAAAAATAAATGTAAACAAGGCCATATAAAATACCACCAAAAAGAGTCTAAAGACCAGTCTAACCTAAATGTAAAATTGAGACTATTATAAAGATACATCATGAACACACTTCGATATGTATGCTCTCACAAAGCATTGTCTGGACCAAGTTTATCTAGGAATCATTCAAAAGGTCAATCGTTGGCACATGAAATGAAACATGTAGGCAAAGCATGTGCATGGTTTAGTATAACAATACACAATAGGACACTTAGAAACCACAAAGAATAAATGAATGGAATAAAAGTAAAATTTTGATAGTTATATGTTAACAAATCATATAATAAGAATATTCAGATATACTCAATAGAGACACACAATAAAAAGTTATGTCCCAACTACAATGGAAGCCTAGTGTTCGAGCTCGAAGGTTTCAAATAACACTTGTTTGGGAGAACACACTCCTCATGTTTAAAAGAACCGAGGATGTCCTCATGATAGGTAATACTTGTTGGTCCATCCCATTAAAAGTATTCACTATAACAATGAAGAGATGTGATACATAGATGAGGATCACCCCCAAGTCCATTGGTTATACCAAAAACTCAATCCGGATTAAACTTCTAATTAGATGAACGATTCATGTATAGTGTTGTTATAAAAAATACCAAGATCTCCACTAAGGTAAAGTGGATGATTGAGGATCTATTTTTGGTTCTGACATTAAGATTCCAACAACTCTATCCAAGAGTTCAAGATAAATGGATTGATGTCCTATCCATAAGAGGTGATTCTATACTGACGCACATGGAAATATTTGGGGAATATACCCTAACAAAACATGTTCATGATACAAAGAAAAAGGTAACCATGGAAAATTTAAGGATTGAATGATGAGTAGTAGGGATACACATCATTCCCCTTCGACCCCTTGTCCTATCGATGAAAAACATCCAACATTGGTGTCTGTGTGGAAGTACACACTGTGTTGTTTCCTGTGTAATTATGCTCGTGTAACAGTACACAACATGGACCATGTACATACCACCATATCCATGTCCTTATAGAAGAAAGTGACGTGCCTCTAACCATGTACACTTAGGCCATGTCTCTGTACACACTAAGTTACATGTGATGCTTTTTGGGAGGTGACCACACACCATGTGATGGGGTCACACACCATGTGTCCTTAAAACCATCCAAAAACTCAATTCACACTATAATGAACCCACATGATGTCTAATCCCATATTACACATCGTGTGGATATGGTTTGTCTAGAAACCATGGTTCCACATTCTTCACATGATCACTCGACCATCACCTCAAAATATGGCCCCAACCACATTGAAAATTATCAATCCATCCCAGATGTGCCTCAACATGGCAGTTTTCTGACATACGGACTTTGAATCAATGTAGAAAACAACCTCATTCGTTCTTCTATGTTGTGTACTGAATACCAAGGAAATTGGGTACCAAAAACATCAGATATAATGTTACATATATCATTTCACCACTTGAATGTCATGTTGAAAATGGATCTATTATTTTAGACAATTTCACTATGAAATGGGTGTAAAATGTTGGATTTATATGTGGATGTTCAACCATGGGCTAATGAAGAATTCCTATGATGGTTGTAGAAAAAGTGTAGAATTATAAAACTAAATACATTAGGAATGAACCTCATCTAATTTCTATGTTGGCCTAAATCATTCATTATTATATCTACAACGAAGAATAAAATAATCCAAAGAACCATCTCCCAATAAATCCTTATAATAATCCCATCTCGCAAAATGACCGATCCGTGAATCAATCTGTTGGATGATTTATTCACATTAATCATATAAATAGAAAATGAGGATATAATCCAATCCAAAAAACAAATTACCAATAGAAGGGCCAATCAATGATGAATAATGATGTTGTTCCATGATTGTTGATGAGATATTATGATTTTGTCTCACACCTTTCATCGATCTTTGATCCGTTTATCATCCATTAATGGAATCTCCTTCCAAGCTCTCCAATGGATCTCTAATGATTTGTGGGGTTATTTGATTTAACCAATAAATTTAATATAATTTTTTATTTAAATAAAAAATTCTGTCATTGTGTAAATGGTTAAATTAAACAATTTTATCAAAAGATTTTATTTATTTTCCCCCCACAATTACTTTTAAAAAAACCCCCCATGCAGAAAAAGGTTATGTCACACATAGGATAATGCATGCATTCTAAACTGAATGGTGCCCTCATATATTTTATCCATGACCCCATTTTTGTGTTATTACACTTTTCAAGGAATATATTGCAGACATGAAATTTAAAATGTTTATTATATTTCCGATATTTATGTAGGGTGGGCATCAAAATCATAGGATGTTTCATAGAATGGTCTTAAAAATAATACATAGAATTTCCTAAAGTAATACATGTAATATATGATTCATTACACATTACATTATTTCAAACTAATATTCAATAAAACAAAAAATAACACAATCCCAAATACTATAAATTTTTAGTGTATGCGAATACTAGATACATAATTTTCATAGTTATGAACAATCCTCAACAACTCCCCAAAACATTATTCATGTTTATTATCATTCTAAAAATATAATACATAGAACATTTCATAATATAAACATAACAATTTTTGAGATAATATGATTAGTAAGGGTAAACATTGGTGATATCAATCATACATGGGACTATGATGACCACATGGGTATGATAACATAATCAACTGAATGCTCCAAGTAAAAGATTCATACACAAAAAATAAAATATCATTACTGAAGATTATAAAATATTCATAATCTTGATTTATAAGTGTTTCAAAGAATAAATAATTATTATTTATTCATAACATTGTCTTATTGAGTCAAAATCATAGGTGCTCATAATCATGTAAACATAGTGTATCAAAATAATTTCAATGTATAATATTTTGATGATATCTTGCAAAAATAATACTCATGAATCAAAGTGAGAACATATCTATTCATGACCAAGTCCATGCATACATTCTTGTGAATATTCAGAAGAGATCATACTTAGGAATCAGGCCATTGACATAGATGTTCACAATCTAATTCAATCCTAGAATCATGATATCATGAGATATCCATATCCAATTTCAAAATGGATTGTAAGACTATATAATTTTTTACCCACCCATTTCATAATGAGACCATACCTATGTGTACTAAATGATCATAAAACAATTCATCACTTAATTATATGATAACCCATGGAAAATATATTTGTTTCGTAAATATTTTATCTTAACCTTACAAACCCAAGGGAATAAAAGGGTATTAATAGAATCATATGTAAAATATAATCATAACAAGACATTTAGAGAAAAAACAAGAATGTTTCATGATATTATATCCCTAATTAATAATAACAATACTTAATGGATGTTGAAATAAATGAACATATATTTAAAAAGGTATTTTATCATTTTTTTAAAATATAAAAATATGATTTGATTTTTGTATCATTAAATAAAAAAAGATTATATAATATTGAGAAAAATCTTATTTGAAAATATCCATGGAAACATACAATGGAATATCAAAATCAAATAACGATCATGATGGTGTAAGAATTCATTCATGTCATATATGTTAAAAGATGACATTCCATTCACGCTTTTAATAAAAGTAAAAAGTTTGTAATATGTAATCTATTTGAAAAAAATAAATTCAATAAATTTTATATAAATAAAATAGTATAAAATAAATTCTCAAACATTTATGTATAGATAGTGAATTCTATAATTTGTTTCGAAGAACATGGACATTGAAGAAAAAGATCATCAACTGAAGAGGAAATAAGGTTGGTGTTTCTTAAAAACTTTTTCTAGATCATTTTAAGTACCTAAGTGAGGAAGTTGGTAATATTTCTTAAAATATACATAAATAAATAGTAGAGAATAAAAGAAATTTGTTTTAAAGGAAAATGTCATATAATTTCCTTAAATGTAAATTTTACGTAGACAATCCAAAAATAAAATGTGATTGTAACATTAATTATTACATTTAGCCTCATATTTCTTTCTATGCATACAAATATCATTTATAATAAATATATTCCACATTTTAAATCATATATATAATACTATATATAATTACTTATTAATTTCCACTATTCTTTTATTAATAATTCATTATTATAAATAATATTCAGGTAAAAACTAGTGTGTTTTCTAGGCACGTTTCACTTCAATGGTTCCTTTTCATGAACATTATTTTTTGTTTCATTATATATAGATTAAGAATAATGTCATAGTTTTTATATTTACTCATTATATATACTTATATAACCATTTATATAAATGATAGATGAAAAATGACTTACATCACTTTGTGGAAACAGTTGTCTATACATATACATGGGTGTGGTATTCAGTTTTTTATGGATGTAACAAAAAAGCGGAATATTGATTCACCTTAATAGATTTATATTACATCATAAATATAATATATATTAAATAAATCAATCCTTATTTCTAGAAATATAAATTGTAAATGAAAAACAAATCACTACATGGAGGTGGTAGTCAACAAATATAAAAGAGAAGAATTATAATTTTTTGATATATGTGATAGTGATAGAAAATAAATATAACTTTTTTCACAAACCAACATGAGTCTACCTGGATCCAGTCACATGATTAATCCCCAGAAAAGTCCCGAAGTACATTCTTGATCCCCATGGAAAGACAACTAGTTCCATGCATCTACAAAGAAACCAAAGGGATTAATTTTCATAATATAATTTTATTAACTGAACATTGGAAATAGACATAGTATCAAGATATATGTATATATATATATATAATAATCAAAATTGAACATCAATTTAAAAATATATAAATACAACAAAACTGAACAACCAAAACAAAACTAAAAAACTAGACAACCACAACATCTCCTTGTGATCCTTGGGGTCATACTCCAATATCAAAATCAATCATCCCCCATGGAGAATAAACACCATGCTTAAATCCTACATCTAATATAAAAACAATAAAGAACTATATGTGTGAGTATTAAAACACATTAACTGTTCCTGAACAAATATATTCCCAATTCACATTCTTTAAATAATTAAATGTAAACTTATGTTTAAAAATACTATGTTTAATGGTAATCTTTTCCACACATTTTTACTCTAAAAACATGATCCATTACCCTTTTTCATTTTAAAACCACACTCATCCCCTAGAGGTAAATATTAGAATTTTAAAGATATGGGGAGATGTTTTCATTTTACTAAGTGAAGTAGAAAAGTGTCCAAGAAGGTTTCCAAAATGTTTTCCCAAATCCTTAAAAAGTCACACAAAATTTATATCCATGTAGTACACTATGAATGAAATATAAAGAATTTGTCACCCAATAATTGAAATGTAAATAATCACACAAGGATAAAAAACCAAAAATATATCTTAATCAACAGCTCTAGACAACTATGTTCTAATAGACATGGGAGAAACTAAGAGCTTGTGATTATTCCATAACGTACTATACATATTTACTCATCTTGTAAATCTTTCCTTAGTCGATGACATCAAATTCTACAAAACATTCAACCACCCATACCTGGTATACACTGAGGGTCACAATACAATATAAATAATAAACAAAATATATCCCCCTTATATGTTCCACTTGATAGAGTATAATCCTCACTAGTGTAGAAATCATTCCAAGAAAATTCACTCAATATGCCACGTCTACAGGTCAAGAATATAAAGGGGTGATCCAACCGATTCCAACCAATCATCCAATAACAAGTATATTTATCATATATATATATATATATAATTTACACAACAAGAATCACTCCAATTCACTCTGAGGATCCATCTCTTTCCCTAACTAATAGATCTCAAAGGAGTCCACGCCGAGGATCCCCAATTCCACTCCAGGTAAATGGGTCATAAGGTTTTCATGAATAGGGAATAAAACACATTCACATAATGGATAATGATTATTCCACAATGATGAAATCTCAAAAATTAAATAAAAACACTACAAGGAGATTATCCGAGGAGGGTTTTCCTGAAAAAAAATTTCACCAATTTAATAAAAGTTACAAACAGGAATATAGATCCTTTCAAAAAACCATAATTTATCAAAAATAAAAATCCAAATTTCAAAAAGGAGTAAAAACACAACATTTTCATATTTCACACCTTTTTAAAAAAATCTCATTTATATACTCGAACAACATGTGAAAAACAAAAACCATTTTTTTCAAGGTGCCAAACAAGCCATACACCATGATCAAATCCCATTCTATTTTTAAAATAAAAAACCATTTATAATTTCATTTGAGAAACATAAAACCACCATTATATTTCAAAAAAATATTTTCAAAGCCACTCTATGATTTAAATTTCACAAAATAATTGTCAAATACAACTAAGAATTTCATCGAACACTTAGTGTTAAACAAAACAATGCCATTTATCATAAAACAATGAAGAAATCACCACCTTGTACACCAAAAAATTAGTCCAAAGATCGTGGATAAATATTTAAAATATAATGGAGGTTAAAAATCATGTAGTCACACATTTTGAAAATTTAAATTAATGTTTAAAAGTAAAACTCCTTCAAACACAAGGTGCATCAACAACACACACCCGAAACAACCTATCTAGGGTTCTAAGGGCCATGAACAACCAAGATAAACACTACCTAATAGAAAAAACCAACATAATCCAATAAAACATAATACATAGATCTAAAAGACCATGTGAGAAAAATATTTCAATATTATATGTAAGAATAATGAATAGGGATGAGATAAGAGGAGATTAATTTAATAAATCACCCTTGAAACTTGAAAAAGTACAATAGTTCCACACTTAGGACGATGAAGGAGTCTTATGGAACAAGGGAGGAACTCCCCTAGTGATGTATGAACCATTATTATGGAGAAATGGGCAGATTGGGTCTATAAATATCAAGAGGTTACGATGGATATTTATTAATTTTAATTATCTGGGAATTATGCACGGTTTTGCCATAGGAATAACCAAACTGTGCACCAGCTGTGTTCTCCTCACTGGACACCCAACGAACTCTACATGAGTTTTCCAAATGATTTGAAAAACCATGTTCTAATAATTGGAATTTTTTTGCAAATATGGAGAGGCTTCCTACATTCTTTCTTCATGGTTCTACTAACCGTGCACGGGCTGTGCATCTTTGACCAGATGTGCCCCAAAGATTTTAAAATTTTTAGGGTATGGTATGCATGGTTTCATCTAACCATTTTTTAACCATGAACCACATAATGGAAAGAACCAAAAATATAATTTTCAATAAAATAATTTTTTAGAAACAAAGGAGTAACCTCAGGGCCAATGATAAAAAAACATCAACTAAATATTTATACCAATCACACCCGGAACTCAAGAGAAAAACTAAGATTCAAAAATGAACTACAACTATGGATGAAAAAAACCCATATGTGACATTTCACACCATCATAATGCTTTCTTACACCTAAAAGCCACAAAATGTTCCTATTTATCGATCAAAGATAATTGATTTTTATACCCGCATGATCCACCCTCCCAAATCAAGAATTCCTCAACCACCACTAAGAGGAAATCAAACCTCTTATCTAAAATGAACCAAAAAATCCAAACGAAACTAAAATAAAATCTGATCATTACCCCAGTAGATAGGAATTTAAAATTCAATATGGTTTGTTAGAATGGACTCCCCACTATAAAAATTAATCAGCAGCAACAAAATCAAGCAGTGATCACGATTAGACCCATGGTGGGTCTCCCCATCATTTCAGAACTGACTAGGAATGGCCTACCCAAAAAACCAACATGAACACACCCATTAACATTACACTCAAACCAAAAAACCCTCACCACATTAGGAAACCAAAAAAGGCAGCCAAATCTAGATTTTCATTTTGAAAGGCACCACCACTAAAGCCATAAGAAAATGAGACCACCACACCTTCATAGAACCAGGGAGGAACTCTTTGATCCACAAGGATCGAAACATGGAAATGAGGTCTCTTCACCTCTTCCAACAAAATAGGAACTTTCCAGACAAGGAATAAAAAATAGATATAAATAAAGTTTCTTTATATTTATACTCAAGAAAAAAGATTGACCAAGGTCCCTCACACACTTAATTCCTTACTACATGGAATCTTCACTCTAGGGTATATAATTTCAGCCCTGATGTTTGAATAATTTCCCACCTCACTATTAAGAGATAAATATACCTAATCATAACTCCTTTTTCCTCTAAAAAAGGAAATTATAGAATCCATATTCAACATCATTTTTCACTTTAGATGACAAAATTATGAAATAAGACACAAAACAGAATGCACCTCGAGTCATGAGGGAAAGTATTTAGAACATTCAAAAGAAAAACATGCCTCTATTATAACCGAAGTTCTCAAGAGTTCCACAATATAAAATTTTACAATTCAAAGAGAATGAAACACCATAAAACACCACCATAAACATCTATTATATCAAGAGATTCAGAAAAAGGAATGGATTTTAAACTGAGCTCAGAACAACAGTCTACTCCCTCAAATTGGATCCATGTCGCCTACTAAAAACACCCTAAAATAACCGTTGAAGGTGGAATAGGAATCCATAGGTATGAAATGGGTTCATATTACAAGATAATGACTACTTCTTATGATCTGGATTTCCCCAAGGATGAAACAAAATGACCCCATGCTTATATGAAGCTAAAGAAACATCAAGAGGTCTTTTAATATCATGTCCAACACCAATATCCTCAAGCCGTTTCCCCATCTATTTACTAGTATTACCTTAATCGCTTCTAGAAATCTAAGGAAGACTATACACCTCAATCACTCCCACTATCATAGTCTCAACAGAAACATATTTCCTTTCCACATCAGTAAAATTGGTTAAACTAAACTCTAAAAACTTTGAATGAATATCTGGACAAAGCCTATACTCAAAATGCCGAGCCTTCATGGAATATTCCATATCAAATTCTGGAAGTTAATGAATTAGATCCATAAACTGATAAAATTAATCCAACATTTATCCATCACCTTTCAAAAGAAATCAAATCTTTATTTCCTTCTTCACCTTTACTAGCTCATAGAAATACCACCGGATGAATGAATTCATGATGAAATCAAAGGTAATATCTTCTCAAGGCTTGTTCTGAGAGATAGTCTTCCACCACTTCTATACTGGAAGATCAATCAAAAAGGTAGAAAACATTACATTTAATTCCACAGAAATCTCAAGAAGACTAAAAATTATTTTCAATTTTCCATATCCACCCTTCCACTTAAAAGAGTTTTGGATTTAACATTATAAATTCAAGAAAGAAGTGTTTAGTTTGATCAACTAGAATGCCTATTAATGGTAAACTACCCGTAGCTTCACCTTCAATATCCATTAATCATTTTTTAGGGTAAAAAACTATGAAATGATAAACCAAGGACTCAATCAATATCAACTCATCATCAAGAGTTCTCAAACACAAAACAACACATAAGTAGCATTCCCAAAACATATTAAAACAACCCATTCAATCACATGATATCAAAACATCAAAAAAATTCACAAAACATTTTTTCATGGAAAAAATTTTGGGTTTCACAGTCACCAATGATATCCCTTAGAGCCTCACTCACATGAGAATTTTTAGTCCAACCAATACATTTGTCCCCTAATTCCAAACTAGAAACTCATTCACCCATTACATCAACCATCTACATTCCCACAAATATCAATTCATGTGATCACTCATGGGAGTACCAAATTTCAAAACAAAGCATTTCAACTTTCCAAAACAATACATTTAACTCACATTTGAATCCATCTCATCATGCTAAAAATAATTTCCCATGGAATCCATCAAAAATATAACTCATCCCATTAAAAACATTCTCAATATATTAACAAAAAATATCCCATTAAAAATCATTTGATTAAAAACCTATTTGTTGTCATTTAAAATGATTTTCAGAACCTCTTTCAAATAAATTTCTATTTTCCAAAAAACATATTTCAATAAGATCAAAAAATTTTTATAAAAAACCAACATCATTAAACTATTTTTTTACAGGAAAGGTTAATTTTATAAAAATTTATCTTTCTTAAGCCTTCCTATAAGTTAATTATGATAATCCATTTTATATTTTTCCAAAACATACCATTATCGCTAAAAATAGAATTTTCAAAATTCTAAAACAAATATTTCAAAACTATTTTAATATTAAAGGACGACCCAAAACAACTCATAAGAGAGAAAAAATTGTAGATGGGTTACTTAACCATTTGGATGGTTGCTATATTCCAAACGCACCATGACAATGTCGAGTCTTCTAGGATAATGTTTCCAGCTCCACATCGGTTTCCATGACCTATGAGCTCATTGATACCTTTATCAAAACTCAGTTTTCATATATAAAAAACAAAACAAACCACAATAACTACATAAAATAAAATAAAACTGGACTTCCCTTGGAAACTCAAGGTTTAGTCATGAAGGTGCTAGCTAGAAACTTCTATAGACATTCTCCCCAAGCTCTGAAAACCCTACTCCTTCTACCATGACATCGAAAATTACATAGGGGAGTTTGGATGAAAGGTCCCTTAAATAACCATCCTACTTTGATACCAATTTCTCATGAAACAATCCAAGATGACCCCGATCTGGTCATCTGATTCGGTAGGAGACATGGCCTAATGGTTGTTCCAGATCCCCATGGGATGTCAACTAGTGTTAGGTATCAATAGAGAAACCCAAGGTAATTGTTTATCCCAATATAATTTAAACAATTAGTCTAATAAATAGAAAAATAATCCCAATATTTGTATATATATATAATATTTAAACTAAACATTATTTTACAAATTTACAAGTACAGTAAACTGAACAATGAAAACTAAAATGAAAACATGATGACCAACACATCTCCATGTTACCGTGGGGGTCACTCTCTGATAAAAAGATCAACCATCGCCCCTGGGGAATTGAATCCAATATTGAATACTACATCAAAACTAAAAACAATATAGAACTATAGGCATGAGTATTAAAGCTCATTAAGTGTTCCCAAACAAATATATTCCAAATTAACATCATTAAAATAAAGAAACATCAACTACAAGTTTGAAAATATGATGTATAAATGTAATCTATTCCACACATTTTTACATTAAAAAAACATGGTCTATTTCCCTTTTATCATTTTAAACAGCACTTTTCCCCAAGAGGGATCTATTATCATTTAATAGAGAAGGGAATATATTTTCATTTTGCAAAGAGGAGGAGAAAAGTGTGCAGGACAATTTTGAAAGGATTTTTCAATAATATTTCAAACCCACAAAAACATTTATCCATGAAGTACACCCTGGAAGCCAGTCAAATGAATCATAACATAATAAGGGAAATATAAACTAGCACCCAAGGATTACCAACCAACAGTCTATATGAATTACAGACTATAGACAACTTAGTTCCAATAGAAATAGGTGAAACCTAGAAGCTCATGAATAATCCACAACATACTATACATCTTGGGTCATCCTAAAAATCATGTGTCACTCAATCAAATAAAATTTTCCCACATTCTCAGCCACAAACTATCTATTAAAAACCAAGGGGAACAATTCCATAACAAAATAAAAAAATGTATTCCCCAACTATGGGCCAGTAATTAGAGTGTAATCCTAACTAGTGCATCAATCATTCTCAAAAAATTCAGTCACTATGCTAGGTCTCCATGTCAATATTATAAATTGGGGGACCCAAATAATGCAAATCAAGCATCCAATCACAAAAATGTATATCTTATATAAATTAAAAAAATGTATCACCCCAAGTCACTCCTAAGATAAATCACTTTCTATAACCAATATATCTCGAATAAGTCTACATCAAGGATCTCCCATTCCGATCAAGGTAAATAGATCATGAGGAGTCCACAGTGTGGAAATCCCACCCCTTCACATAATGGATAATGAGGATTCTAAAGTGCAGACTTCCCATCCACTAAATATAAACTAGACAAGAAGATTACCCAATGATGGTTTTCAGTATAAACATTTTCACCTATTTCATAACACTGTTAAATGGGCATTAAGCTCCTTTTAAAAAACCATCATTCTTTAAAAAATCCAAATCCGCCATTCATAATAGTGTAAAAATACAAACTTTTCCATTTCAAAATCATTTCACAATGTCTCATTTAAGTACTCTCACCACATGTGTAAACCAAAACCAATTTTATAAATGTGAAAATCAGGACACACATCATCATCACATTACATTCCATTTTCAAAAGTGAAAAATAGTTATAATTCAATTTGAGAAACCAAAAACAAAAATTTATATTTCCAAAAAATAATTTTTAATCCAATAAATTATTTAAACATCACAAAATAGTCACAAACACCAACTAGTCATTTCATCGAACACTTGGTGTTCAATATTTAAAAAATTCAATTTATCACAAAACAAAGAAAAAATTCCCACTTTTCACACTAAAAATTATTCAAAATATCATGAATAAATTACTGACATATAAGGTATGTGTAAAAATCATGAAACAAATGATTCATAAAATTTAAAGGCAAGATCAAAAGTAAAACTACCTCAAACTCACGATTCTTCAACAATGCACACTAAAAACAACCTCGGCAATGTTCTAAGTGAAAGGATCCACCAATAGAAAACACAGATAAGAAAAAAACCTAATATAAACCAATAAAAACATCAATCATTTATATACATGGCCATGGGAGTAGAAGATATGAAGAGAATATGGAAGAAGAATGAAGAGGGAGGAGAAAACATGAGATTTCCTTGATAAATCACCCTTGAAACTTGAATAAATCCATTAGATCCACACTTGGGAGGAAAGAGTTGGCTCGAAGAACAAGTTATGATAACACATTAGAATATATGAACTAAGAGGAGGATGAAATCGGTTTATTAGGGATAAAAATATAGATTGGGTTGAATAGACATTTCACAATTTTAATGATCTAGGAACTGTGTATGGTTTGGATACAAGCTTTACTAAGTTGTGTGACAACCATGTGCCCCTCACTGGACACCCATGAAACCTGGCATGGTTTTTCAGAATGGTTGGAAAAACCATTTTCTATCCATAAAAAATGGATCTACAAGATTCATAGGCTTCCTACTCCCCTTTTACATGGTTACACTAACAGTGCGTGGGTCATGCAGCTTTGACAAAGGCACCCAAGGCATTGAATAGTTTCATGGGAACAGCTGCATGGTTCCCTCTGACTTTGTTCCAACCATGACCTACCTAATTCCATGCACAAAAACCCAAATTTTCAAAATTGTATCCCAAATAAAACTACGGAATAACTTCGGGGTAGAATATAAAATAAAAATAAAGTCAAAATTTAAACCCGTCATACCTACTACTCGAGAGGAAATCGAGATCCAAAAATGAACCAGAACCAAGGATGAAATAATACAAATGGATGAGAAACTATTTACAGGAAAATAATTATTATTATATATATACCGACTCAGTAATTTATATATAGTTATAAAATAATCAGAGGATGTTTAAGATGAAATAATTGTTAAAAATACATGTCATAACATATATGTATTCTTCAGATATCTTCATTTGAAAATCACCATAAGGATTCATGGATGGTTCGTTGTGAAATAACAAATAAAAGAATTGAATAAGGATTTTGGGATAGAATTTTATTATATCTTAGTTCATATGAATTTATCTTATTTTCTAGATAATAGAGGGGAGCAAGTGCACTTTTATAAGTGTGAGGAGTGGCATACATATAATTTTTAAAAATATTAAAATATAACGAAATCACTCATAGGAGAAATTGGAATAAATTTGGATCTAGTTAGAATATGGTACAATATAGATTCAAAAGACATTAATACTATAGTATTAATATAATTTTCTAGGAAAATTAAACACATATCACTTTAGTTTAATCCATCATTAATCATTTTCACTTCTATTGAAATAATGACTTTTAACCTTAGTTATTATTCAAAATGACCACAAATGAAACATAACTCATTAAAAATTATTGAATTGGTGATCAAAAATAAAGAAACCATTTTACAAAATTCATTATATAAAAGTGGTGGGATGTAATATTAAAACAAGTTCATAAAAAATAAAAATATTTTATTATAAAAACTCATTTTGAATCAGAGAATTCAATTTATTCTTATCTAATTCCCAGAAAAAAAACATTAGATGAATATTATTTCTTTTTAAAATATATTACCTAAAACATTAACTAAAATCCTTCATCAATAATTCATAATTCAATTTATTATGTGAAAAAAATACCATACTGATAGTAAAAATAGGTTTCATAAAAATATATATTTTTTCCATAAACTTATTTTATCATCATTTCTATCCATTTAATAATAAATGTAAGAATTTTATAATTAAATAATAAAATATTTCTTCCAAATCCTATTTCATTAGTTATCATGACACATGATATATAGAAAAATTAAATACTTTGAAAATTTGATCTTTTAAAATAATAAAATATTATTTCTAACATTTAAAATTGACTAAATATTTCCAACGTATTAATCAAAAAAATTTCTTTAAGTAAACGTTTTATGCAAACATTTATGAATTTACATAATAATATTTATACCTACCAATCAGATGGATTGGTGATAAAAATAACATATATAATAATGTTTCAATAGTATATTGTGATTCTTTTGAACTCGACATTAAATGTAATGTAAGATATCAATGAAAAAGTTGTATTTAAAGAGAGATATTTTTTAAACATTCAAGGTGTTACAATCACAAAATTTATGGTATCACATTAAATGATAAAGTATTGGGTTTCCTAAGTTAAATATATATACTTTTAAAAAATAAAGAAACAAAAAATTGTCAATTTTTTTAATTTTTCTTTCAATGATCCGTTTTTTCTTGAGATATGGTAATGTGGTTAAAAAATGTAGTTAAAAAGACTCTAAAATTGAAAATACATAAAAATATTAATAAATTAAAAAATTAATTTTTGGAAGTATATAAAAACAAAAAAAAACATCATAATAGTTTCAGTGTTTCACCATTCCATAAAACATATAATTGATTTATGTTTTTTTACTAGAAATATTATTTAAATAGATTTTATTCTTTATTTATTATTCATTAGTACTAAACCCTATGCATTTATTATTATTTATTAACTTGTTTAAAAAAGGATATATATTAGTGTTGGATTAAATAATAAATAAAATAATGTATACAATTATATTACACCGTAGTTTGGATTCACTACTTCCATTTTAACATCGCAATTGTTTAAGGGGGAATACAATGTTAGATAGTGTACACTATATATAACACCTAGCTTAAACAAATAACTAATTATTTTTATTATGTGACCGTTATGACCTAACTATTAAATTTCTAGGAATTAATAGTATTATATAAATTAGGAAATAAAGAATGGTCATAGTCATTAATAATATATTAATTAATGATTATAAAATTATCTACTTAATTTTAGTAAAGTAATTTTATTCTTCAAATACACTTTCATTAAGGGTAATTTTTTTTGGGAGAGAACAATATAATTAATTTCTAGAACATGAATAAATATTATTTAATAAAATATATATAATATCTGAAATTATTATATCAAAATTTTCTTACGGTGATATTTTCAGAATTTTCTGAAATGCTTCATTTTTCAATGAATAGTGAAAAATACAAATTCTTATATTAAGTTGTATTTTATTTTCAATAATTTGAAAATTAAAATTATATTTTATATTGGATTTAAAATCTAATTAGTTTAGTTTTGTTATAATAATTAAATTATTGTTTTTGAAATGGATTTTATACTTGAATTTAATATACACATATTATGTTTAAAAAGGGAATTTTGTTGAAAAAATGTTTTTCATTGCATTTTTTTATTTTCATTTTGTATTAAATTCCTAAACATCTATGATTTGAATTTTGAAAAAATTATTCCACATTTAGAATTATTATTTCCAGATTTATTTAATATATCAATTTTATTTTTGAATAATTTTAAAATTAACTTTAGTATTTTTTGGTACCACGGTAAAGGGTAAATCAGGTAATTGAGGGTAAAAATAAAATGATAAGGTCTAAAAAATACCATATGACATGATATGATATAATTTTATGATAAACTATCTTCTGTAATCATTCATTTATTAGTTATATGGTCATTTATAGAAACATGGATTAGATTATGATTGTAATTATTTTTTATTTAGGGAAAAGGTAATCATGTCACACTATTGTTTTTTATATGTATAATATTTTTAATTCGGGTTTATCTAGAAGATCTATTCATAATGAATAGTAATTTTAAATATGAAAAAATTATATTATTCATGGAATTTAATTTTAATTATTAATGAAAAATAATTTAGATAAATTATTGTTAACCACTATTGTAGTAGTTATTTAAATAGTAGAAAGATCAAATGAATTATAAAAAACAATATTAAAATAAATATAATATTAGATAACAAATGTAATCCTATAATTTTATTGAGTAACGTGACATGTTATTGATGTATGAAACTATTTTTTTCTTTGTTATATAGTTGTATTTGTATTTTTAAAAGTGAATTTCATGAATAGTATGAAAATTGACATTAATGATATTTTTAAATAAGTAATATTCTATTAAATTTTAAAAAAATGAATAAAAAATTAAATTAATCCAAAAGATTATTAAAATGTTTAATATATCCACCATGATCCAATTATAAGTCTTTTAGCATTTTATTGTAACAATATCGACCATCAAAGTGTAACATTCAATGTTTTCACGATACGAGTTAAATGGATTAAAAAAAGATTAATACTAAATGATTAGGGTAATAAAGTTATCTAAAAATGTATAAATATTATTTTATTAGAGTATTGAAACGAATAATAATATTATATTAAAATATTCGTTTTTATCCATTTGGAATTGAAAATTAATTTACATTAATTTAATATTTTGAAAAATTAAATTAGTGCCCCTCCCTGATCTTATAAAAGTGAAACCCTTTTTGTCATTTCATCACTCATAAAAACAATTTTATTATAGAAAAATCCAACCTGAATCACATCCAATAATCCATACCCTCATTTTAGATTCCTTTTATTGGAAAATTATTACCCTTAATGGTATTAAGGTGTAATAAAAAAGAGATTTTCCAAAAAAGAGGTATTGTTCACAATAGTTCATATGTTGTATTTATTCTTCAACCTCATTCAAATATTCTTCAAAAATGGTGAAATAATAAATTTATTATCCTACATATAATTTTATGGTATTATATTTGTTTAATGACCCATATCCATCTCTTATACCATCAAATGGGAAAATATTTCATCATCTGTGTGTACATCAGATTACCACCTCACAGACTAATGAAATTTATTATCCATCACCACCTTTTATTGATGGATTATAATAATTGAATTAATGTTTATATATGATATTAATGACATATTTATAATTTTAAAATGATATTATATCATTTATTCTCTTATCTTTCAATTCATAGAAAACCGGTAACGTCGTTCATGAGTACATGTGGACTACCACCTCCAAGAAGCGATGTGATTCATTTTCATGCCCACATTACAAGAGTTTTATATATAATTATATTTGAAAAATTAATATCATATTGAATATATTATTATACTTATTTTATGATAAAGGGATAATTAAATTCATTCCATAATGATCATTGAAAATTGAAATCATTTCTCTTGCGTATGTACGGACTACCAACCTCATTACTATAAAGCAGTTCATTTTACAGAACAATAGGTCATGGTTGGTTTTAAAAGTACTATTAGTGTATAGCAGTAAAAATTATGTATTAAAATAATTCATTATATTATGAAATGATGACCACAATGACCATAGTGGACTTAACGAATCCATTTTAGACCTATGTACCGAATATCATGAAAATGTCTAACATGAACTAAAATGATTAAGTAATTTTATATAACATAGAAATAAGTGAAATAAAAGGAATAATAAAATTGAAATAGGTTCTCAAGAATATATAAATTAATCTATTTTTCTTATTTAGGAAGATAAAAACAAATTTGGAACAGTTTAACTCAATGTAAGGTACTATTTAACTAAAAGTCCTCATTTTAAATGTTTTAATTTTGTATTTTATAAATATTTATCTTTAATGTCCCCATTTTAAGAAAAATTATGAATAAATTTTTATCTAAATGAATTATTTAAAATTGTATGTTTTTGTTTGCATTAAATATTTTAAAAAAGGAATATTTTAAATTTTTTATATAGGATCCTTTCTTTTAAACATTTTATTTTATAATTCATCTGTCAACTCTATTACAAAAGTAAATATTAAATGTTTTTTTAAATTTATATCATTCGTGGATTTTATCACCATCCTAAATTTAATCTTACTTTAACTGTTTACAAGTATCTTTTAAATTGTTTTTTTGTCTATAATTTCATGTAATTTTATAAAATAAATTTTCAAACTGGAATTTTAGTTTCATCATGGAATTTTTAAAAAATAATATCTTTCATGTTTGATGATTATGTTATAGTTATTTGGATTTTTTAGGATTATGGGTGGTTTTTTTATATACTAATGATGTTTTTATTCATGATAAGCCATGAATTTTTTGATTCATTATTAACTAATGATTGGTGGTTTCGTGATAAATGAAGTTTGGGTGGTTATGTTATTAACTCCAATGCATTAGATACTCTTGTGTTGGAGGATGACAATATTATTCACTCTATTTGGAAGGGTGATATAGAAAATTATGTCCCAAGTTACATACCTTATTTTTATGTTCATGATAATGAGTTTTTAGGAAAATAATTTTATTTTAAAAAGGTAAGATAATGATAGTTTTTTAAAAGATGATTCCTTTTTAGGGTAAAACATTTATTTTTTCGAGAAGATTTTTATGTGTTTTTATTAGATTAAAAATTTTTATTTTTTTATTTCCCTTAATGATATTTTTTTCTCATACCATGTATTAAAATTGTATTTAAAATGGTCTTAATGATGTTTAGGGACAGGGATGAGGTCAAGATAAAATTTGTGAAGACATGCAATGAAAATAAAACATGTTTTATTTTTAAAAAGGATTCTATTTGTGAAAAAATGGATAATGAGTATAAGTTTCCAATTTTAATGTGTGGTATTAAAATTTTATAGTTTTTAGTAATTATATTAGACTCTAAACCAATAATATATTTTGAAAAATAAAGTGATTTAATGTTTTATAATAACTAGAATATGTATTTTTTATTGCTAGGTCTTTACAGTTGGTATTAGAACAAGGTTTAGATAACATTAGAGAATGAGATTCTCTCATGTTAGGTTTTATTGATAATTATAGACACCATAATGGGTATGTAATATTAAGGTTGATCAAAATATATATTTCATATAAATATATTTTATAGCATTAATTTTTTAAATTTTAAGGTGACTAATGATAATTTTGGAGACTTTTGTTTTTTGATGTAATTATGGGTTCTTAATTTTTTGTATTAAAAATGAAAATTTTAAGATAAATTTTTGGAAAAAAAGTTTATTCAATGTTGAATATATAAATTTTATTTTGAGTATTTTTCTTTATTTTGTGAATTTTTTAAGAATTATATAGTTTTAGAATAACACAGCATTTAGAATGTGTGATAACCTTTCACGTCCGGTAAGGCCGTCAAAATTGAACACACAACTGAAGCGTAACAATGTTTCAACACTTTACACCAGCCTACATGATTTTCTGTTTAGAATGAAATTGATTATTTTATTTAAACTATCTAAATATTAAATTTTTTGATCATTTTTTGAACATATATCTTAACAAAGGGATTAAATGTTTATTTGGTGATTAATTAATAAATGTTATTTTTGGATACGTACACTATATTAAGAATATAATAAGAAAAATAAAAATTGAATATAATAGTATTTTTTAAGGAAGAATGGTTTAATTACCCTTTGGACAAAAATATTATTTTATTGTATCTTTATAAAAATTTATGTTATTTATATAAATGACTAGAATATCATAGAGGTCATATGATTTAGGTATATAATTTCTTATATAAGAGTAATTGATATTATTCGGAGAAATATATTAAAATTATATTGGATGACTATGTAACCAAATCCTTATAATTTTGAGTATCAATAATAGTTTTGACTATTTTGAGGAATTTTAAGCAATTTTAAGGGCAATCATTTAAGGACATACATTAATCAAATAGACTATTTAAATATTTATTATTTCTTGGGAATTATGTTATCTTATACAATATATTTTGGTATTTTTAATAACTAATGATAGGAGGAATCAATTTTCATCTTAATGTGGTATTTTTGATGCATAGAAGTTTATTTTAATCCTTTAGGAAAGAAATCTTCACCTTCAATACTCATCGATTGGAAAAAAGGATGAGTTTTTAGTGAAAATTGATTAAATGATAAAACTATTCTTATCAAGTACATATATTTACACATGTTAGTATACTATGATATAAATAAATAATAAAATCTATTAAAATTATCTTGAAACAAAAACATTATATGTTTAATTTTCTTACAAGGAAATCAAGGATCTTTTAACTCGTCACAGATTTTTGGTTTTTTGATTGATCACTCTCTCTAGACCATATTCTCTATCACTCTATATTTTTACATGGTTGTTATATTTTCTCTTAAATTTACATGTTTTCCTACATGTAAAACAAGTTATGGCTTATTCCAGAAGACCTTCATACTTCCCTTCAATTATTTTAAAGTGGGATATTTTTTAATCCTTTTTAGATATAGGATTTCATCAAAGGTATTTTGAAAATTAAAACATTATCTACCAAGATAAAATTTCAACTTTCAAGGGTAAAGTTTTTAGGGGGGATAATGTAAAATCCAATGTTTTTAAGAGGAATCTCTATGTTAGATAGCATATAAGATATGAAGAAACAAATTCAATGAGCAAATAAATATTGTTATTTTGTGACTATTATAACGTAGTCAATAAATTTACACAAATGAATAGTATTAATTGAATTATGAAATATAAAATTTTCATACTCATTAATAGCACATTAATTAATTATTATAAAATCAAGAACCTAATTTTAGAAAAGTCATTTTATTCTTCAATACACATTAGTTAAGAAATATTTTTATTAATTTCATAGAAGAAAAATATAAATAATTTATTTATATATAATAAATTTTATTTAATGAAATAAATATCATTTTTTTAAACATCATATCAAAATTATCTTATGGTGAAATTTTGAAAATTTTCCAAAAAGATTTATTTTTCATTAAATACTGAAACAAAAAAATTTCTATTGAAAAATATTTTTTAGAATTATATAGAAATTAAAATTTTATTTTAAATTATTTTTAAAATTTAATTTGGTACTTTTTATTTAAAATAATTCAATTATGGTTTTTAAATTCATTTTATACTTGAATATATCATAAAACATTTCATGTTTATAAATGGATTTTTTAAAAAAATTGTATTCGTTGTGATTGACCTATTTAATTTTAAATAAAATTGTTGAATTTAATTGATTTTAATTTTCGAACATAGATACCATATTATTAATAATGAGTTCTGTAATTTTTAAAAAGTTCACTTTTAATTTTGGAAAATATAAAGAGTAATCTTAGTAATTATTCATTATCACGATAAATGTTAAGTCATGTAATTAAGGTAAAAAAAATAAAATTTTAGGGACTATAAAATGACCCTAAATCATGTAAATATTTTATATTATGAGTAATGTTTTTTCATAATAATTCATGGTTCAGTTATATGACCATTTATTGGCACATGGGTATGATTATAATCATTATAATATTTTATTTAAAAAAAATTCAAACAAGTCTATCTTGTATTCAATAAGTTTAATATTTTTAATATGGGTATATCAGGAGGATATGTTTGAATATATAAATTAATTTTAAATATAAAATATTTATATTCATCATGGATTTTTAGTGAAGATATAATTAAATTAGATTCTTGCAGAACACTAATGTGGAAATTATTAAATTAATTGAAAAATTAAATAAATTTTATTAACAATATGAAAAAATATATTATAAGATATAATTTGTGTAATCTAAAAATTTTATAGATTATTTTGAAATGTAAGATTTGTACTAATTTATTTTTAAAAAGTTATCTAGTTTTATTGATGTTTTAAAAATTCAATGCAATGAATTGTGTAAAAATTGACAATAATGGTATTTTAAAATAAATAATATTTATTAAATGATATATAATTACTAAAAATATTAGATTAAAACCATTTATTAGGATAATGTTTATAATAACAACCTGTATCGAATTACGGGTATTTTGTAAGTTTATTGTGAAATAATGATCGGCAATGTGTAAAAATCATTGCATTTAAAGATAATGTTAAATAAGGGTTAAAACAAAATGATAAGGGTGATAAAGTGACCTAAACAAATATAAGAATTATTTGATGATTTTTTGTCCCATAAACATCTTATATTATAAATAAGTCAATTTTGATCTATTTGGAATTGAATGTTAATTTATATTAAATTTATATTTTTGTGAAATTCAAGGAGTCCCCCTCCCCTCCATTATAAAATATAACCTCTTCGACTTATTTATTCACACATAAAAAACCATTTTTTATGAAACCTTGAAAAATAACATAAAATAATACTTCCAATAATTATATATCCAAAATTTTTGGCTGAAAACTGACCATATTGGTTTTAAGGTGTTAAGAAAAGAAGGTTTTCTGAAAAAGATGTATCGTATATAATCAATAGTATCTATTTTATTTATTCTTACACAGAATTAAAATATTATTCAAACATTCTAAAATAATAAATGTATTATCCAAAATAAAATAATATGACAATATATTTGTGGCATCACCCATATCCGTATCCTATTCTATCAAATGTAAAATTAATTCATTTTCTATTTGTACGATGGACTATCGCCTTGTGAATCGGTATAATACTTTTTCTATCAAATTGTTTCATGGATTAATTATAATAATGGAATTAATTTCTATATATTAAATTCATGATATATTAATCATTATTTAAATATATTATATCTTTTATGTTCTTATGTTTACATGCATGCAAAAAATGATAATGTTGTTTGTGCATACGTGTGGACTACAACCTCCACAAAGCGATGTGATTCATTTTAACCACCAAATCAAAAACATCATATATATGTATATTTCATGAATTAACATAATTTTTAAGTTAGTATTATGGTTATTTTAATTTCAAATGATACATACCTTATTTCCTTAATAAGCATTGAAAAATGAAAATGTTACTCATGTGTAGGTATGACCTTCCATCTCCACGATTGTAACATAGTTCATTTTTCATAACCATATTTCATTGAAGAACAAAAAATTATAATTAATTTAAAATATTTATAATTATTTCATATATAATATTCTTAATATGATATAATGATGTCCCCCTTGACCATTGTTTACATATCGAATTTGTTTTGGACATAGGTACCGAATACCATCAAAACGTCTGATGTGAACTCGAATGATTATATGATTGTATATGATATAGGAATTAGAGATATAGACGGAATAATATACTTGAAAGGTATTCTCAATAAAATTTAAATCAACTTATGTTTATAATTTAGGGAGATAAAGAATGTACGTGATGAGGCAGACTCGAGGTAAGGGAAAATTTGACTTAAAAATCATTTTTAAATTTTTAAATATTTAATATATAAATATTTATAATTCAAGTAAATATTTTTAAAATGATATTTATGAATATATTTATCAGAAAATTAATTTCTTTAAAAGGAAATTTTTGAGTTTCTCTAAAATATTTTCAAAAGGGAATCTTTTAAAGGAATTATATAGGAGACATTTTTATTAAATCTCCCTTTAATATTCCTTATTAAACTCTTTCAAAAAAGTAAAAAGGAGTTGTTTTACATATATAAAATGAGAGGTGTTTTCCTACACCAGTAATGTTATCTTCATTTTCATTTTTATATGTCTTTATTCAAATAATATATTTTTCTTTATAACTGTGTGGTTTTTTTAAAT
Organism: Viscum album; assembly: GCA_963277665.1. Taxonomy (NCBI): domain Eukaryota; kingdom Viridiplantae; phylum Streptophyta; class Magnoliopsida; order Santalales; family Viscaceae; genus Viscum; species Viscum album. Next base: position 588,712 of record CAUJRU010000094.1, read on the forward strand.
AAGTGGATTAAAATTGGGAATTCAATTTCCCTCAATGAATGTTTTTAAATGAAATCGTTCATGTTTTATGATTATGGAATAGTTCGTGGAAATTGTTTATTAATATTAGTGGTTCTTGTATAAACTAATAGTGGGATGTTCTGTGTTAAACCAAGGAAATGTGGTTACTTTATAACCTCGAATACATTGGGTACTATAGTGTTAGAGGTTGGCCATATTGGTTACTCAATTTGTTTGAGTGATATGGAAAATAATGTTCCAATTTTTTTATATAACTATATTATTATTAATAATGGGTTTTCATGTAAATAAATTGATTTAAAAAATTTAAGATAATTATTTTTTGAAATGATGATTCTTTTTCGAGGAAAAAATTTTTGTTTTTAGGAAAATGTTTTTATGATTTTTCATTGGACTAAAATTTTTCTTTATTTTATATCCATTACTAATATATTTTTTCACATTCCCCATTTTAAAAAAATCAATTGATTTTCATAATGAGTAGTGACAAGGATTAGGTCAATATCAAATTTTTGATGATATGTCATGAATAAGAAGAATAGTTTATTTTTAAAAGGTATTAATTTTGTGAAAAAATTGATAACAAGTATAATTTTCCATTGGAGATGTATGGGATTAATATTTAAGATTTTTTATTAATTCTCTAAAACTATTACCATAACATATATTTGGGAAAAGAATGAGATTTCTAGTTTTAAAATAACTAATATAGTTATATTTTAAATATTGTAAGATTTAGTTGATGGAAATGTTCTATAAAAGAAAATAGAGAAATAGTTTTAACAAATGTTAGTAGAGAAACCCACATGTGATGGTTAAACTTCATCATACCATACCCTCCTTCTAAAATTTTATAGTTTTCTAGGAAATTTTATATTTAGGACGATAAATATAACTCTCTTTGGGATTTAATCCAAAAAAACATCTATTAGAATTTTATAAATTCTAATTTTTCTAGTTCTTCATATCAAATGATATAGATTTTTGAAATCCATTTTTTCAAAATTGGTAACACTAAAAATATAACAAATTTTATTCTTATTATTATCAAAACACAGAGTATAACGAGACCTAGTTCATAAGACTCAAGAAGGATTCGTATCAAATAAGAATTTTTTTGATCCTTTGTCTTTTTTATATCTCCATTCACATTAAAATACTACGAAATATATATTTTATATTATTTCATATTACTATGAATTTAAGGAATTTATTTGAACATTGTCTAGGTAAATGGTTGGCCAAACACACTTATGTTAATTTTGCAATTTTACCCTGGAAACATATTTACGGATGATTCATTTTATTCCATAACATAACTATTTAAATTAAATTAAAATGAAAGTATCATGAATGTATCATTTTTAGAGAATGGTATTATTTTTAAAAAATCATGAATTGTTTGAGTTTAAACACATTATAAGTGAATAGTTTCAAAATTCCATTTTAAATTTGAGATTGATATATGAATTTTTTGGTGTAGTTTTTGTAGGTAATTAACACAATTTTATGATTTCAATTAAAATAATCACATATTTGTGTGTAATTGTTTTTTAAGGAAGTGAAATACTTGGTCACGGTTTAATTGGATCCAATAATCCATGCTAATTTCTTATTATGACTATAAATAAGTTGTTTTTGGGGTATTAGTGTCTGCATTACATAGTTCTAGGTAAATATTACTTATTTATTTAGAATAAATAAATGTTAATGTAAACATTTTATTTTGAAATTAACTCTAATATATAGTCATATGGTATCATTAATGGTGATTATTATAGGATTTGAAAGGCTCGAAATCATTTGATATAAATTAATTACATATATATATAAGGTAATAAAAATCATTTCTTTTATGTTGATATCAATCCTAAATCATTATTTCTTACCACACAGCGGTTAATCATTCATCGATGTATAATATGAATATTTCAATTTTTATCCTCCATACAATACTGATTTTCCCACAAATCTGGATACTGTAGGGATCACATTATGATCCTCACAATAATTATTATGATGATGATAACCCTTAGGAAACTAAAAAATAAATCATATAATAAGTTGATTTCAAGGTTCAAAAAAATATTTTTATCAAGTAGTTAGTTTTTTTATGTTCAATGGTCATTCTATGAATTTAAATTTCTTTTCCTATTATCAATGAATATTGGGTTAATTTATGGATTTATCATATAGTCCTGAAATCCTGTATGAAAATTAAATGAAGTTACATGGGAAATATATCACCTATAATAAGCTCTTTGATGTGTGTGTTCCTTCATCTATATTACATGATCGACTCTATATTTTCAAATGTTGGGTACATTATTCTAATATAATGAATGGACCTCTTTAGTAGGATGATTCAATTTTATATATCTCAATGTGAGTATGTCATTACTTTTTAAACATTGGATGATTAAATGTTTTATTGAATCTAGGATAATCCATTTATATAGATGTATCATATCTTTATATCCCAATCAATGTCATAAATGAAAAATGGGTCTTAGGTAGCCCATGTAACCTCCATATGTTATATCTATTAACTCATATGTCAAATTTTCCTAATATAATTTTTATTTATACTATATTGTGTACTTTTCTTATCCATAATGTTTAGTGAATATGATACATGGATATTTTATGGTTTTTACCACTATGTCATGTAGGGGAATTAATAATGGTGTTGTGAACATGATAAAATCAAGGTCTGAAATATTTCTCTATGTTTCTCATTATATCCTCCATTATAAAATGATTTTTTACCTTTTTATATACCAATAATAAGTATTATGGAATAATATTTTTATCTATTCCATAACATTTTTCCGTATTAAACATAATTTTATCGTTACTACAGATATCCCCATTAGGAATGGATTATATTGATTTTACAATATACTATGGGATCAAAAATTCCCTTTTCCTGTTTAAATACCCATGGTCACTACATACATCTTCCCTTGATTCTTCAATGAGGAAATTTGGATGAATATATTCTCTTACTATAGTGGTTTCTCCATAAATATCAAATATACCTTGAAATGTTGAAAACATTCTCATGTGAATCATTTTTGAGATGTTACATAACTTTTGAAAAACATTAATGATAGATCATGTTATTTTATAGTAGCATTTAAGAAATAAGATTTACTTTTATGAAAACCAAAGTCTAATATTAAATGAGTTCTGTAGCTTTATATTTAATTTTATATGCTATTTCAACCTATATAATTAATCATATATCTACTTTTAGTTTCTCTTATTTTTCCCTTTGAATCTTGGGATATACTCACACATATCTAGTTGAAACATAAGTATACACTTATGTAACCACTTTTAATTTTATTACAATCTCAAAAAACATATGTTATATATTGACACATTATTATAATTAGATGTAACTTTTTGATTAATATTAAAGTTCATCCTTGATTTCCTAGTATAATTAAAAAATGGTGTTAAGAGTTTTTACCATAGTTAGTACATCAGGGAACTCCAAAGTTCCCATTTTCCTTCAACTATGTTATGGTACATTTCTTCGTATTTGTTGACATTACAAAATTTATAAGCATTTATAGTAATCCTATATAGAATAATCATCAATATTTTGGCTAATTTTTTATCCTTGAAAACACTACACTATGTTAAACTGATTTCCATGAGATAATATAGTTTCCCATTGAAAACATCATTCTTTATCTCAAGTGTGATTCTATACTTTTACATTCTTTACCTCCAATATCCAAAATATTCTACAATATCCATCATAATGCTATAACATCACCTGAAGAACCTTCATTTACTAAAACATCATACATTAAATCATTTATTCATCATCAAAGTGATAAGAATGGGATATAGCAAGCTTTATATTAATCGAAAGGATATATTTTCATTTGTACCTGCAAGACAAAACAAAAAATTTATATATTTAAAACATGTTATTGTGTCATTAAAACCCCAACAATGAGTAAAATCCATAAAAATATCCATTTTGAGGTTCATTCCACTACTCCATTTGTTTTTATAGTGTTTGTGATAGATAGTCAGCTCTTACCAAACATGTAATAATTTGGTGAATGAAAATTTCATGGTAATCACAAAAATCTCAAAGTTACAACATATTATTTAGTATATGTGTTGTGCCCCATTCTCTAATATTTATGTTTTTTCCATGAGATAACTAATAAATATGATAAATTATAACAAATTGGTTTATCTCAATAAAATTATTAGGACATCCTTCAAATATCATATCATAGATTGTGTTTGAATATTTAATGATTGTCTCTCCAAGTAATCTCTATGCAGTTATTTTCATTAGAATGAAAACCATAGTTAATATTTATCCTTCATGTATGGTGTATATTAAAATTAAATCATGAGCATCAATCTATATCCATAAAGTAAATTCCATATATGCTTCATAACATGTATATTAGTCCCCTTAAGAACATTTGACTCCTCAATTTAATTAATGCATATTTTTATTAATCATTAAAATTTCCTTAAATATAGACACCAATTCTGACATGACATTCCTAAACTCCATGTATTATACACATGTTCACAATAGTTATTTTTTAGGGGAATGAAAAATAATAAATTTTTTCATCTTTAATGTGTTTGAGATTATTGTCAGAATATTTGTAAAATATTGAGAATATGTGAATGAGAAATATTTGATGCATGAATTAATGTTCATTTGTTGTTTTTATGGAATATAATCGATTATTCTATGGATGGTGTCTTTTATTATGAGTGGTTTTTTATATCACTCTTTGTATTGTAAATATATTGTAATTAATGATGAGTATAAAAAAGGTAACATAAGGATAAAAATAAATCTTACATGGGAACATAAGATGACACATGTTTCATAGGGGGGACATCTAAATATCATATGTTTGGGAATAAATTTAATAAGAATATTTATATGATGTTAGTGGGGGAAATAATGTATCATAAAGCATGAAACATGAAACTGAAGGGATTGTGGATAATATGTCAGGGGACATCAATTTGTTAAATATGTGAAAACATGAATCACTCCCAAACCAAAAATTATATATTTAGTGATTAACATACTTACTTTCATACATAAAAAAACTACATCTAACTCCAAGAAAAAAATTAGTGTCATTGGGAACAAGGTACAAAAATAAAAAAAAAACCAATAACCTATAATTATACCATATAACATAGTCAAATATTTTATTGATGAATAATTTTAAATTGATCAAAAACTTTTTAACACCTCTGATTAACTAGGTAAAGGGGTAAGCCTACAAAATTAGCAAGATTAAAATCATTACAATGGGTAAAAAGTTATAAATGAGGTAAAAATAAGTTCTTATTTGTTGAAAAAAAAGTGAGGGACATGACCATGAGAGAAATGTAATGACTAATGAAATTAGATCATGAATGAAGTACAAATTATAATTTTGTATGATATTATATTCATATATATATATATAATCTCTATATGTGTAACAATTCTATTTCAACATACTAAAAGCCCCCCAATTTGAAAAATCACCATGATATGAAAATTGAAAACAATTATATATAAAATGAAGAACATTAAATTTTAACATATATCATTTTCATCCCAATAATGATCTTAATATTTGTTTTATTGATATCATTGAGGAATAAAAAAAACTTCCCTAGGAGATGTGTCCATTAATAGGATGAATCAATCAACACATGGGTCTGATTCTCTATATCTCCCATGATATGAATGTACCTCTCAATTTCTCTCATAGAAGAATAAATATACAATCTATGGAGAATAATAATCAATGGACGGTTTATTAAGGATCACACACCCATTAAAATAAACACGTCTTCATTTTATGAGCCTCTGGAAAATCTTGGTACCTCTACTGATTTTACCCAACTGTTCATTCTGAATTAGTTAATGTATTAGAGTTAAAACTTGTTGTAACCTCTCATAAGATTCAGTTCTTTCCAAATATTTTTTCATTTGAAACATTTTTTGATAATTATTTTTTAGTGGACTTTTCCCAAGCATTTGTTAATAATTTCTAACTACCAATATCAGTCTTGGTGTGTTATTTGAATCATATAATTTGATTGTTTTTCAATGTGAATTATCCATTACATTCAATTAACAAATATTTTTAGTTCAATATGAGTTCAATATATAATAGGAAATGATATACCCCAAAAGCATAAAAACACATAATTTGTTACTATGACTTTTCAAAATATCTCATTTAATCTCTAAATTTTATTAAATCCTTATAGAATTTGTTTTATATGAGATTTTAGTGTATCGTATAAGATATGTTTTAAAACCATATCCTACAATCATTTTAGATAATTAAAAAATAGGTTTAGAAATATATCATCAACTTAATTTGGTTTAAAATCAGATGTGATAACATTGTAATGTATATCCAAAATAGCTCCTTTTTATACTATAAATAATTTTATAGAAACTCCCTATGATTTATAAAACTCAATCCTAATTCAATTAACACCAATGTGAAATCTCTCCATACTTTATAATATATAAAAAATAAGAATTTTAAATTTCATAAATATAATAAAATAGTGGCCTCTAGAAAAACATTAGTTCCAAACAAGCTATAGATGGATCTGGAATGGACTCCATAAAAAACATATTTCACTATTTGTATGTCCACTTGTTGTATCATATAGTAGTATTAATTTTTCTGTGATACTTTTATCAAATATATTGGGTAATTATTATATAGAAATTATGTCAGTCCCATATAAAATCCCATACATTATTGATTCTTCAAATAAAGACTAGATGAGTTAATGAATACATCACATTTCATCCATCTACTTATATGAGAACATCACATTTCCTTCACCAAAATAGACGAGAATATCACATGTATTATCAGGGTATGGTTGTACACTCTTTAAGTCTATCTCAATTGATGGAAAAAATGTCATACATATATACTATGATAGTAAGTCCCATATTGGTTATGATCCAACTAATGACATGATAAACAACATACCCAACCACCCCTTAATTAGATACCCATCAAGTATTTTGTATGAAAGGTATCAGTGTATGAAGGTTATCATTTTAGGAATCTCATTAACCATGGGTATTATGAGAATCCAAATATGAAATGTGTATCCCCTTCATTCCAAGCACACATTATACAGTACTCTATGTGGTATACATAGGGGATCATCAGTGTAGAAACCTCTTTTTTTCATTGTGAGAATATATATTTTCCCTATACCAAATACTCTTCATGTTAAACATAATATTTGAACATAAAATATAACACTCTATTATGAACATTCGTTGTGAGTGACTCAAATTCATTCATTTAGGGTTCTGTTTTCATTTCCATGTAGTTCTATATCGAGCCAATACGAATGAATGATAATGTGAATTATAGTGAACCAGTCTTAATGTAGTTAAACATTACATAACTTTTTTGGAATATTTAAAACATAATACAAATAGATGATCAAAGACCGTATAAGTGTAGTGCCTTTGGAAACATGGATATATAAACATGAGTAACTAAGTGATATATGTTATCTCCTACTAAGTTCATCATTACTATAAAACTTCTTAGACACATCATACAAAATACATATCTTCATAACATGGGAAAAAAAGCAACAAAAATTGTGAGCTCGGATACTCATTAATGGTAATCAAGGGATACATGTAATCATAAAAATTAGCATAAGGGTATGATAACAAGATCATAACATTAAAATATCATACCCTGTATATCATAAGATCATAAACATTAATCACAACATAAATAATGAAATTGCGTAAGTGATGAATAATAGGGAAATGAAGAACATATTCCATGATAGAATAAAATAGGAATAAAACATAGAATTGTGGCTGAAATATAATCTTATAATATGATTTCCATTATAGCCAAATGGATAAATGAGTAGAGAGCCTCTGAGATAATTCTCTCTCACATCATGCTCCTCTAAGGTTTCTTAGAGATATTTAGTGGTAGGGGGTCAATACAATGCCTTTGGCTTTGTCTCCCCCTCTTCCTCCCACCTTCTTTCTCCCTTCCCTTTTCTCCCCTCCCTTGGTTCCCCTCGGTCACTTTTTTATTCCCCTCTTCTTCTCTCTTTCTTGGCTATATAGAAATTCCCCCTATTGAAGCCCTCATTCCTCTCCCCATTCTTTTTAATCTTGGTAGTCTCATTTTTGACCCCACATTGGTCCAGTGTGCCAACATTCATAGGATGATTTGGGATTTTTGGGTTGATTTACGTTGCTTCTTAGGTTCTAAAATTTCCCTCGGTTGGTGCATTCATCCTAGTGGTGTTGTTACATGGGTTATGTTTTAGTTAAAAAAATTCAAGGTATTCGATTTGACACTTAGGGTTGATGAAATGACTGTGATGGGATTCTCCAATGATTCCCTTGATTAATTAAAATGTTTCTCTGGCTTTTTATTCCTCTATCATTCCCCCTATTAGTATTCTACGATGGCTTCTTGAAGGATTTTGGATTTGTGGGTTTTTTTGGTCATCGGTGTTCCATGAAGTGTGCCCAAGTATAGTTTTCTTCTGAGTTATTTTGGTCCTAGATACTTTCTATGTGTAAAAAAATTTGGGTTCTGAATCTTTTTCTTTTCTCACTATTGGTGATCCTGGAAGGATGGGGTGTTAATTTACTTGTTCATTTTCTCTTAATAGTTTCCAGTGAACGTGTTTCATGTATTTTTGTGAGTCCTTTCAATAAATTTGTCTATGTTATTATCTATTGAAAGGGTTAGGATGATGATTTTGTTGACTAGTATGTATGGTGCTCTACTCGAGGGTCTCTCGGTCCATGATGATGATTATGTGTGCCTGTTTCAAATTTTTTGAAAATTGTTTGTCTGTGTTCTGTACTTTGGTTGAGAGCCTCCTATTTTTTATGGTGTAATTTTTGTTTTGGATGGTGTTATTTTTTTTTCATGGTGTAATTTGTGAAGTTCCCACTAGTCTACAAAAGTGGGTTTTTTATCCTAAAAATAAAAAAAATGATTTTGAGGCATAGTATCAAAGGAAACACCGCCAAGACCATCTTGGTAGCATGGGTTCACTACCCATACCATATTGGTAGTCATGGTTCACTCCCATGGCCATATTAACAGAATGAGTTCACTCCTCATACCATCATGGTAGTTTTTGATCACTCCCATGGCCATCCCAGTAGCATGAGTTCACTCCTCATACCATCTTCGTATTCATGGCTCATTCCCATGGACATAATTGTAGTCATGGTTCGTTACAAAGACTTTATTTGTCAATTTAATTAGATATAAATCTGTACCTAATGAATTGGAGGGATTCATAGGTCCCTCCCATCTTTTAATAAAATCATACATACATGTGCCAAAAAATAAAAACTAGCAATAGGGTATAGGACTAGTCCCATTATTAAAAATATAACAAAAAATAGACATAAATCACTTTTGGACTGTGTTATGGAACAACCCATAACTAGCCTAAAGGCCTAGAATAACACAACCTAAATATTAGTGGCTTGATAGCCCAGTGTAATGATCCCATTATAAAACACATGGACGAAATGGAAAAGAATTCCCAGAGGTCTGAGGAACCATGTGAATGGCACATAAAAATCCCAATGTCTAACCACTATACAATAATAAAGTCACAAAGCCATAGTGAGCCTTGATAAAAAGGTCATCATATTGCTAACGTCATGGCCAATCGACCGCCTCATCATATCTCTAACAGCACCATGACCCCCAGTGGGAGCTGCCCTGAAGAAATCAATATTGAAGCTTTCACCATGCCAGATATCCTTCCACACCATATCATTAACATCCATACTCCTCATGATCGAATGCCACCACTCTATCATTATAGGTGACTGCGTGGCTGAAGAAACATGATCCAGGGCCCTTTGAGAAGCATTCATTCCATACCTACCACATCAACACTAAAACATTCCATTGACATAAAATCTACAATGCCGCCATGATGAAAAATTATAGAAGACAATGTCGTTGAGATGAACCATGGCCAAATAGACAAAGAACCCATGTCAGATCATATAACCTGTGGAATTAAAATTTATTTCATAAACATCATGCCATTAAAACAGAAACCATTTAGAGAAATAATATGAATTTAAGTATTGAGTAATTTCCCCATAAATGCATGAGTAACACCAAGGAATTTCGTCTTATATGGGAAATAATTTTCAATGTTCTTTTAGAAACATTTCATGACAAAAATTACCTTTATTTTCATAGAAAAGTATTTTTTAAACATAAAACCTTTTGAAAAACATTTTAATTAAAAATAATTTGAAAACTTATAAAGAGGGCTTTAAAATAATTTTGAAAACATTTTCCCATGAAAACATACAAATTGAATCATTTAAAAATTTTGAAGACATTTTTCCATAAAAAATATAAAATATCTTGAAAAAATTTTAATAACCATTTTCATTGAAATTTATTTTAAAACTTATAATGAAATATTAAAAAAAATGAAAACCATTTCATTTAAAATTATTTGAAAATATATAAATAAATCATTTAAATGGCTTGAAAACCATTTCTTGTAAACTAATTTTATGACTTATAAAGAATGTTTAAAAACATTTTGAAAAGCTTTTATTTGAAAATACATTGCAAACTTATAAATAATCCTGAAATCATTTTGAAAACAATTTCCTTGAAAATACTTTGAAATATTATAAGGAAATTTTTAGAATATTTTTAGAACCATTTATTTTAAAAGAATTTTAAAACTTATAAAGAAATAATGAAAATATTTTTAAAATAAGTTATTTTAAAATTAATTTAATAAAAATAAATTATTCATTAAAACAATTGAACATATTTTTAGAAAACATTGCTTTGAAATAACATATATTTCAAATCGAAGAGAGAATAATGTAGGGATTTCTTGAAAACACTTTCTCGCATATATTATATAACAAATAGTATAGAAATTATACCAATACATGAATAAATAATGAATAACCAGAGGAGATGAATATTAATTAATTTTATTTAGATATGGATCAAAACATTTTATCAAAGGATGAAAAAACATAAACAATCACAAAAGGTATTGATATTGTTTCAATAAACTCTTACCAATTAGTAACATTGAACCATACTCCCCATGTACGAAAATGAAATTTCATAAAGCTTAATATATTATTAAAATAATTGGATTAATTATATAACATTTCAAAGGTATTATATACACATAAGGGGAGAGTATTGG